>JACCIC010000109.1:462500-1062500 GCA_018907035.1 Sycobia sp. Sy_11
GGCACTCGGTGACGGATCGTTAACACCCGCCTGCGGACGTCAAGAGTGTTGAGCGAAACGAGAGATTATTGCCCGGCCGATGCTGGATCTGCTTTGCAATTTGTACATATAGCTTCGTATAAAACGCTTCTTATAATAGAGCGTTGCTTGGAATTTGTCTCGGAACCCCATTGATTAATTTGCGCCCCTATCGGAATTCTTGAGTAATGCGAATTTTCTTGTTAAAGGGAGGCGCGATAAGGGAAAGAAACAGTTCTCAAGATACATATAAGATATTATATAAGATTCGGTATCGAAAAAGTTTTTATACAAACTTGTTTTTTCCTTTAGTTGTCGGAGAATAACCTTGTTGTCGACATTGATTTAGAACTTGAAGATGACTTTACTGTAAAGGTTATTTTACAAAATGGGAATCTCAACATTACTTACCACGAATTGCGAAAAAGAAAATAATTTTACGTAAATAATGTCATACGTCTACCAATGCTCAGAAATCTTAGTTTTTCCTTTATATTTTTAATTCAAACTATATGCATTACTATATAAATGGTTATTTGAACGAGGGGATAAAAGTGCAATATATTAATGTGTGTAACTGTAATTGACAAGAATTGAAAATTTGCTTGACCTTTTTAAAGGGAATTTTTTCATCTTTCGTCAAAAAAAAAGATTACCGTATAAAAAAACAAGCTTGAACGTGAAAACTACGTAGTCATCATGGCCAAGTTCCAAGTTGAAATCAAACCCATCGTTCCGACAGCTATATTTATATGTTTTTCAAAGTAATTTTTCTATTAACTTATAATTCCTATGCTTGATCAAGAGGAGAATGTACAAATCAAATAACAGAACTCTATTTATATAAACTTAAGTAATATATAAGATGTTCAAGAAGTCCCGGTTCGAATGAAGAACGTATAAGTATATAATCAATTAAGTATAGTAAACCCATACACTTGATGAAACATAGCTAAAGATATGATGATGACAAGTATTTCTATGGAAAATAACGAACGAGATAATTATAAGAAATCATGATGGCCATCCAATAGTGACCTTTGATTGAATCTTGATCTCAAAGGAGTGTCTCAAGGTGAAGGTTATGGCCAAGGTGCTAATATTACTATATCGAAACTGGCATTATTTTTATTCTCTCCAATTTAATATTAACATTATATAGATTCTTATCAATTTTTTCTTTCCAATTTTTCAATTTGATATTACTCCAGAAAACTCAATCGCTATTTAGGCAATGTATAGCATGAATCACTCGATTAATCATTTATCTAGTAAAAGAAAATACAGTTGAGATGCAAGTCTATAGTCTATTCTCGTATTCTCTCTCTCTCTCTCTCTCTCTCTCTCTCTCTCTCTCTCTCTCTCTCTCTCTCTCTCTCGCTCACGCTCTATCTTCCTGTCTTATTTTGTATTTACCTAAAAGAAGGTTCTGCACATACGTCTATCCAAGAAATCCTTTCACTTCCAGAGATAAATAAATTTACAGTTTTCTCTTTTATTCTTTACCGTTACGATAAAATGATATACATGTGCACGCGATATCAGAAAGAATAAATAAAATTTTGATTGATAAGGATCTTCGAAAACACCTAAAGCTAGGTCCGCGCAAAAACGGAAAGAGAGTCAAAGTGACGGATCAACATTACCCACTTCAGAAGTACCATTGACCTTCGGTATAGTCAAGTCACACTTTGTAGAGCGTATAGTTCGTATACACATGCTAAGACTATATACGAAAGTAAAGTAATTGTACGATGTCAGAGTTTTGTTTTCATATATATACGTACATGTGTAGTATATCTAAGGCCACGGACTCTCGTAGTATTTACAAATGACGTTGTGAATAATTTTCTTTTGGATAATCCTTTTTACAGTGGATTAAAAAAGATTTTTTTATCTTAATATCAATTGATTGAAGAACTAGCGACAATAACAACCATACTTATTCGAAAAATAAAAGAATAAGAAAATTTCTATGAAACAATTCAATGTAAAATAAGCAACTGCAACTTAATAGATCGATAATCCTGGATAATGATATTGTTATTGAATTTTAGATACCTCTACTGTAACAATTACGTTTAATGCCTATCGAAATTATTATCGAACAATTCGTTTCGCATTTCTTCACCCGCCAATGAGGACAATCGCTCTCGCAGCGGCTCCCCATCATTAAGTGGAACACCTAATTATCAATTTACCGAGATATTCTTTATAATTAGTCATTTCACAGTGGCAATTAGCTTGAGAAATTAAGGTCCGTAACTATAGTCATTTGGTAAATTGGGGGAGCGGACGGCTGGGCCGGCGTACCGCGCGGGCGCGCATCGGGCGCAGATACAATGCAACGGTCTCGAAATATCAGTTGGGTCAACCGAGCGTTTCGCCCACTTGCGGAGTCCTGTTTATAAAAGAGAGAGAGAGAGAGAGAGAGAGAGAGAGAGAGAGAGAGAGACACTGAATCAATGCTTGGCGAGAGAATCAGTTTGCAAAAATGCGCCACAACTCTTTACAAATCGTTTGGTAAATGCCCCCCTCCCTTCACTTGCATACTGACATTGCCCCACCGCCTTCACCTATGCAATATTTTTTTTTTTGCCGACGTGCTCCAGTTTGTACACGAGAAAAGTCTTTAGCGCGTTATTTTGCTGTCTCCTCTGTTACTGTTTTTTAATCGCTTTAAAAGTATATCTTTGTCCCGCGCGCACGCGGGCTGTTTACGGAGCGCGTTAATTGGGCCAGTTTATCGAATTATACGGTGGCGTTTTTGAAAGAACGACCATCGAATTACATATTATTATATATTTAGAAAGTGCGGAGGCAGTCGGCAGAGCTTTGGCCACGTTTGATATATACATTGCTGGAATAAAAGTCCAATAATCCTTATTATATGTAAACGTTATAAAATTTGAAAAGAGCGTTACGCATGAAAAATATTTTTATTCCTTTTATTTACAATGCCAATGGCTTGGGCAATAACCAAGATATTAATAAATCTTCTCATAGCTATAAAATTTCAAGCTGTCGAGCGTAAGAGGCAAGTATTTTCGCCACCTAGCGTGGAATAACTGCACTACCAATCCATCCAAAGTCTAAATGGTACTTTTGTCAATGTCATCAATGATACAAGTTAATTTAATTAATCAATTTAAAAAAGGACGATCCCATTGATTCAGTATTTTCTTACTATTTATACAAATACGCACTTTAAATGATAGATTTTCCTTTATTTATAATCGATTCCATAGAAAAGTTTTAAACGAAAACGAGACAGTCAGGTGAAAAACCATTTTAAAATAATAATTTCCATTTTATTCTGACAAAATGTATATATAACTATAAAATAGAAACATTAAACGTTAAACGAAATACCGTGAGAAAACGTAAAAATGACTTTTAAAATAAATATACTATAAGCTGTAAGAAATTTATGGCTGAATTAAATAAGACCTCATTTCTGTATTTCTGACAACGTACATTTCACTGTTAATTTGATTCGTGATACGGTGGAAATTATTGTACATATAAAATATTATAAAATATTACACTAATTAGAGAAATTATTTTTTTATAAAGTTAATTCATCCGTGAATTCCGATATACGTAAAAATAACTAAAATTGCCTTCGCAACACATTCATGAACGTCGGATGAACTGAAAAAAGAATATTAGCACCAAAGATGCGGTGATAAGTAATTATTATATATATATATATATATATATATATATATATATATATATATATATATATATATATATTGGATACATAATAAATTTAATAAATTTTTTATCGTTTAAAAATTTATATAAGTATATTTTTTACTGTTTTTTTTTGTGGTCGATGGCGAGCCGTGCGCTTTACAATCGCAACGCTTCTTCAGTTCTTTTTGTTTGAATAGTAAGCGATAATGCGCATATAGAAGAATAATAATAACAACTTTGGTGCTTTCTATTCTCCTGCTCTCGTAATTATGTTCCTGAACTTTTCCGTCGTCGCAGCATCTTATTCCACTGTTATTATAGATATAGTTACGCGAGAGATCGAGCCGGGCACCTCTCTGGATAAGAGCTATTTATCAGATGCAGGTGTGTTGTATATAGGTTTGCCTGTGTCCGCGTGCCGCGAAACAAGACAAACGTTCAATAATGAAGGAGAGAGGGGGTAGGGGGAGAGTCCGCGAGAAAATCATCGCGCAACAATTCGCACTGTTAGCTCTCTCCTCTCTCTCTCTCTCTCTCTCTCTCTCTCACGCGCGCGCACGCACGCACACACACACACACACATACACAAACGGCGTCTATATACGTACGTATTGGTGAAACCGAAAACGCACGTACGGAATATTTCGCTTATCAAGTCCTGCATTGTACACGTTCGTCTCTCTGATGATGGTCTGATATGTATTACACTGACGCTGCAATCTCTTTCTCCCTTTTTCATATGCCCTCTGTCTTTCTCCTCCTCCTCCCCTCCTCTCTCTCTCTATCTCTCTCTTTCTCCCTCCCTCCTCTTTCGAGCCTTTTTATTGGCAATAAACTTGCACACGCTGTCTTACAACAAAAGCCGCGTACGCGAATAATAACGATAATGACCTCAGGCCTTCCCCCGATAATAATAACCTATAACGTTCGGGATAGAGAAAAAAGTGAGAAAGAGAGAGGGGAGAGGGAGAGAGAGAGAAGGAAGAAAGGAGGGACGACTTAAGGGTTCTTGTCCGCGCAGAAGGACAGAGAGACACAAGAGGTGGTCGGGGGGTTTAGAGAAACTGCGCTGGAAGAGAGGCATGAGAAAAGAGAGAGAGAGTGAGAGAGAGAGAGAGAGAGAGACTTGGTCTAATAAAAAACGAAACAGAGAAGGAAAAAAACAAAAACCGGAGCCCTGCTATATAATACGGTTTGAGAGCCCGTTTTTGATGCGCGCAAGGTAACCGCGAAGGGGGCGACAACGGGCGAAAACACGCGGGCGCTCTCGAAATCTTTGGAACGCGAACTGCGCGGGAAGAGAGAGAGAGAGAGAAAGAGAGAGAGCGATGGGAGGGGGGGGTGGAGAGTCGTCTCGTCACTGAGTTCCTCCACCAGCCCCATCTCTGCCTCTTTCACTCGCTCTCGCTACTGTGCCCGATGCCGTCAAGTGCAACCGTCGACCTTGTAACCCACTGTGATACTCCTCGCGTCTCGGAGCTTTGGCCGATGCTGTAGTCTGTTCGATCGTCAACTCCTCCCCCCATTCTTTGGCTTTTGTTCCCTGATTTTTATAATTTTCATAAGCGGGAGCAGGTGCGCATCTTGCGCGTTTATAGTGAATTAAGAGAGAAAAGGGATTTTTGAAAAACATTCATGATAGCGTAACTGTTCGTTATTATAGTGATTACAGAGAGAAGGAGTGAGACAGAGAGAGAGAGACGTTAATTTTTTTTATTTAATAGAAATTTGTTAGTTTTGGCCGATTTTTATGATTTTCTTTGTACAAAAATGAAATTATTTCAAAATAAATCGAAAGATTTTCGAAAGAGGATGTTGGTTAACATGGAATTATTTGCATACGAATCGAGGCAATACTACAATGCACACGTACTTATACGCTTTAGGATATCTGAATTCTTTATACATTTGTGAGAATTTCGGGAAAGTATTCGCGATTTTAATGTTTCATTTACCGATTGACTAAAAACGATTTCGAATAATTTCAGGAGGATTCTGCGTATTAGTAACAAGAAGCACTATTATACGTTATTTCCTTCCAATTAAGTTCCACGAAAAGTTCCGAGGACATTTGCATTTTGCAGAGAATGCAGTATGTATATACATGCGAGATAAGTTTGTACTATATTGCCGTATAATCTTTGGCTTCGGTTCGCTGCGTCTACGTACCGAGAAAACCGGGGCCAAAACTTTATTCGGTAAAAGGCAGGAGAGAAATTTAATTGAAATTTACGTTTTTCCCTAGTCAAGCGGGGCCGGCGCACCGAGATTAGAGTTTCTTTCGGTTTTTTTTTTTTTTTTGGTTGTCGCGAACTCTGACTTCTTCGGCATTAGTTAAAAGAAAAACAAAAGGACCTAAAAGAACGGCAAAGATTTCATTGAGGGCATTATTCTGCGTGCATTTGTGTTAATCATTGTTTCACTTGTTTTGGTTATCTATCGCCTAAATCAATGAAAATCTCCGATATTTGTAAAAGAGAATTATTTTCTATATATAATATAATAAATATAATAAATATAATAAATATAATAAATAAAATAAACATAATAAATGTAACTATGTATAATTTATTTTGGACATTATATTTGGGCATAAATCGCATTAGAGCGAAATTGAAATTCGCCAAGAAAGCTCAATAATTCAAGACCCCACAGTGAGCTTAAGAAGGAGGGTAGATTGTTCTAAAAAGACAAACTGACTCACTCGCTCACTCTCT
This sequence comes from Sycobia sp. Sy_11, assembly GCA_018907035.1. Lineage (NCBI taxonomy): Eukaryota > Metazoa > Arthropoda > Insecta > Hymenoptera > Epichrysomallidae > Sycobia > Sycobia sp. Sy_11. The sequence goes on from JACCIC010000109.1 coordinate 468,938, forward strand.
CTCTCTCTCTCTCTCTCCTTCTCGGTCTTTTCCGAGCTCTTAGTCTTTGTGTTCACGTGAAATTTCAACTCTCTGTTCTCCCTCTCTCTGCATCTCCTCTTCGGCTGTTATCGGAAAATTCCTTCTGGATTTTAACCTCGTTCGCGTGCATGTATTATTAACCTGGCCGAGCCTTTATTATCCCGTATCAAGCGATGAATTCAAACCGCGTCGCGCGCGCCTCTCTCGCTCATTCTCTCTCTCTCCCTCTCTCTCTCTCTCTGGGAATACTTGAATGAGCTAAATTTGTATCGCAAGATATACGTATAAACGGTGGAAGAAAGAGAAGAGAGTACATTCTTTCATTCATACGTGGATTTTTAATTCGCAAGTGTACGTTTTAAACTGATAGGCAATTTTCAAAAATCTCGATTCGCGTCTCCAATTCGAACGCTGGCCGATTACATCCGAAACCGTATAATAAAGGGGAAAGAATCGCGGGACGTCTTTTTTCCCCCTCATAGCGGGAATTATGATAAAATTTCGATTCGCTTGGGGTCGGGCGAAGAATCGACTCTAGCGAGAATAAATAATTAATGCAGCCTATGCCTCTGAAATTCTCTCGCTGCATGCGATGTGCTGCTGCACCTCTCGCGAGCGAGCCCTCCGCCTCTATTGTCCCCGAGGCTGTATAGATACAAAGTACAGCGATGTATTATATATACGCTAAGGCTATGTATATACATGTATACATTTATACATGTATGTATATATATAAAGCGCGACAATAATTTATTAACGACTCACGCGGTTGAATTGCGCGTGGGCGATGGAAGGCAGAGATATTGCCGTATATCTATTGCAAATGAAGCTTGGCACGGCTATCGACCCGAGTATATCGACCATTTTCACGTGTGGTTTTATAGATATTTTCACCGTGTGCAGTTTGGCTCACCGCAGTTCTTCATCCATTACCGCTATCTTCATTATCGTTTGTTCAACGCCGTCTTCCCATTTCTGAATAGTCGTGCAGGCACACTTCGTCGGATGGCACCCATTATAAACGACACAAATGCCGGAAAACCGACCTCCGATCAGAATCTGAACAAAGAAAAAAAAGAAATTACGCGTTTTGACCCAGAATTCTAACCTCGAAATCACGATTTCATCGTTGTGTTATAGCGCTCGAAAGTTACGAAAGGACGGTTCGAGGCTAATGTCAAAATTGATGCTCGTCTCGCGAGGCATTGTTCCCAAGCTTTCCTCTCGAAAGTGCACTATTTCGTTAGCCGAAGAAAAGCACATTTGTAACCGGACATGGACGACGAGCGCGCTACTTTGTATTGTCCAGCATTTATTCGAAAGCAATTTACGAGCCTTATGACAATTCGGGTAATAAAATTGAAATTCAGCTCAACATCCATTTGTCGGTTGCTATATGTGACATAAAGCATTATATTATTTTCTTTCGTTATAGTAGATTATACAACATGCTTCCGGAACGATTGTTTCACGCTCGTAGCGAAGCAATCTGAACTTTTTTGATTTCAATTTTTGAAAAATACCCTTCTCTTTTTAACGCGCTTTTATTCGTTCGCTTTTCCGTTCGATTGGAAATTTCAAATAACTTCTTCGTGCGATGAGGTTTAAAAATTCGTGCACAGATTCAGAAACGAACGACGGTGCGGCGACCGTGCACGTAACGGAGCGATTTTCATGGTTGTACAGAAATCGTTGGAAAAAAGTAGAAAATAAATGTGAAAACAATAAAAAAAATTGTTGTAAGTAAAAAATTTGACATAGTCAATTAAAAAACGAAGAAAATAGTTTTTCATCGACAAATATTAATTTTTTTATCATCGCCTAGTTGATAATTTATATTTAAGGGGATAAAATTATTTTTTAGTTGATTTAAAAATATTATTTTTAATAATTTAAAACTTTTTTTATTAAAGAAGTGTTTTATTTATTTCATTACGATGTGGAATCTTGGTTTATAACATTTTTTATTGATTTAAATATTTATATATAATATTTTCTGCATAAATTATGCCAAATAATATTTCAACCAATTAACGGTACATAAATAATAATTCGGTATTTAAATTACTCTTCTTTTGCTTCTACTTCTGTCATTAACGTTGAACGAGCATTAAATCAATACCAAGCTCCCAATCAATCTAAGCGCGATTCGATTACGCAACGCGAGGTTACGATCGCTCAAAAATACCTATAAACCGAATCCCACGGGTTCGTAAAAAGACAAAAAAAAAAAAAAAAGAAAACAGCGCGGATCGCGCGACGAGAGCTCAGCCGCTGTGTCTGCCGGGTGTCGACGTCGAAATATCCCTGCCCCCCCCCCAGCCGCCGCCACACAATAAGATGGGTCGCATTTATAATCCCGGGGAAGAAGAACTCGTCCGTCCAAATCGCCCCCTCATGCGCGCTCGTATCTTTAGGCGCGTTCGTGTGCGTATATGCGCGGAAAAATATAAATGAGGCCACGATATTATATATATATAGGGGCGGTGGTACGGGGACGCGCGCAGATGGCCGCGCGCGCAACAACCTTTTCCGGGCTCGGTAACGCATTGTTTGTTTGAAGTGGCGCCGCCCGCCCCGGCCTTTGTGCGCCCGTCCAGCCACCCAGGCTCGACTCCTGTTACGGAAGAATTCTAATTGCGTTGTGCGTCCGATGCCGAGCCGATGCGCCATCGACGAGGAGTCTTGTCTTTACAGCGGGTAGAGGTATTGGAGAAGTTTTTGACTGTAACAATTGAATTGCACTGGACTTTGTTGGCTTCGGTGTTAAATCGGACAGGTTCTGGTATTGCTTGAGTGAAAAACAAAACAATCTTGAGATCGGATTGATTGGATGTTTTTAGCTTTCGCAGTGCAACACAAAATTAAAAGTACGATCTTGTTTTATCTCGTCCAGGGTAGGATGTATGAGGAAAATATTAGAGTTTAACGTGATTTCCCTTTTCACAACTTCGCCCGAAGGGATCAACGAATAGCCGTAGAAAAAAATTGGTTGTTATTTTTTTTTTCAATACGTCCTGCTTTCAACAGGATCAAGAAAAAAAAACTATCAATTTTCTGTAATGATAAATAATAATCATCAGATTCAACGACAATTTATCACAATTCTTGTTCGATAATTCGAATCACGAGTATCGATCACATTGTCTATGAATACTAACGCAAATTGTACGTTCTTGTTTAATGGTCCTTAAAAGAATATTTTATATTCATAATCAACAAGGCCATGAAAAATTGCCTTTTATTTTCTCGTTCGATTTCAGCGCCGTATCAAAAGCGTCCATTTCTATGAAATCCAAGTTTGTTTTAAACATTTATTAATCTAATCGTTGTTGCCAGATATTATAGATATGCGTTTTTACGACGAAGAGACTATTTATGCATTTATACAGTTGACACTATAAATGGCTTGTTGCTAATTCTCAAATTATAAATTATTATCGAACTGTATCATAATAATACAAATTCAAGAACTACTAAAACTCGGAACTTTTTTATACGTTCAAACTTCTCTCTTTATAAAATTACACGAAATATCCTAATTTATAAACTTTATTATAGCGTAAAAGTTAAAAAAAAGAGCAGTGCATAAAAATAAAAAAGCAATTTTCGCTCGCATTACGTTAACGTATAAAAATATTTTTCGGTATTCGAGAAAGTTGTTTTTGTCGATAAGATCATCTTTCACGCGTGGTATATACAGAACCTTTTAACTTTTTAACGCTCTATGCAATTTTTTTTTCCAGCGAATTAATAATTACCACTTGCAGTTCGTCTTTTTTCTCTATCTTCGTTTCGATCCTTGTTCAAGTTCGTACAAAAATAAGACTCTCTGTATATTAGTTTTGAATTAGAGTTTGCAACAGGATCAACTGAGAAGTAAAAAAGAGTATACAAGTGTAGCTTCGAACTTTTTTTATATTTAAGCGTAATTCTCGATGTTTTTACAATTTTAAAACTTTCAAGTTGACACGCTATCCTTCTGCATCTAACGATCGCGTATTATAGAAGCGATGTTATTGTTTCAAATTCAACCTCTCAGTAATTTAATTTTCTATTTCATATAATAACAAAATAGTTGAATAAAAGATAGCATTTTATTTGATAAAAAATAAATTGGTTTCTTTCTAAATTGCTTGCACACGCGTGGAGTTTAATTTGTATTATTAAATCGACTGCAATGTTAAGAAAAAACAAACTAACAGTAAGTAAGTTTTGCGGAAAAAGTGAATCAAAATTGTTTTCTTTAATTTCAACGTCGGATATAACAATAATTGGCTCTCTTGAAGTTAAATTCTACAACGGTAACAAAGCTCGGCCTTACATACCGTAAGTCTTTAAGTTCCCTACGTTTCCGTAATTCTTTCCTTTTCCCCTTCCATATGCGTATATAGGCTTTGTATTTTTCTTTCTCTTTGCCTCCCTACCCCCTCCTGCCCGTCGACGCTCTACCAGTCTCTTCACTAAAGTAGCGATGTATACACGTTTCAAGAGGCGCAAGAAGAAGACGAAGACGAAGAAGAAGAAGAAGAAGAAGAAGAAGAAGAAGAAAAGTAGAAGCAGCATAAGACAAAGAAGAAGGCAAGAGCGCTCCGTTGTCGTCGTCAAAACGGGCCGTGGCATAAAATATGAAATCGGATTAAAAGTTGGCGAAGCGTTGATCGAAGCCGCCGCAGCGGACGCGGTAACAACTTGCGCGTTACGTGCTTGTATAAAAATACATATTGTGTGTATGTATGTATATATATATATATATATATATATATATATATATATATATATATATATATATATATATATTCTTCCAGGGCCTCCGCAAGCTTTTCGTCCTTTTTTCTCTCCTTTTCCATTCCTCTCGGCCCTCGGGTTCTCATTCGGGATGGATCAATCAAGCACGCGGCGGAACGAATTGAAATTTATCTGGCGTTTCTTTAAATTGGAATTTTCGTTTTCCTTTGTTAAGATCTTTTAATTTAAGACTCTTATTACTTATGTTTTTTTCTTTTACGAAAAGGGGTTCAGGAATTTATTAATTATTCATGTTTGTCGAATTAGGCATTGCAGTAAATTTGAAACTTATTTTTTGTAACTATATGTAATTGTTAAACAAACATTATTAGTTACAAACCTGATTATAATGACTCAGAATATTGTTTTCCATTCATTAATTGTTGAAGTTATTTTGTATTCGTTATGATAGATTACTTTTTTAATTAACTATAGGTTTCATTATTTTCGAGAAGTTTAAATATTCATTTATATATAATTAAAAAATATTATTTCGGTAAGTTTTCGTGGATTCAAAATTATATATTTGAATGTAACTGAATAAAATTTTAAATACAATAACAAATAATTAATATTAAGATACAATATTGAATCTTAATATTAGTCGTAATATATTCCATCCAAGTAAATTTCTTTAAATGTTCCCACTAAATTTGTTACATAATGCACCGATTAAATACTCCATTAAATTACCGGACAATTATTCCAAAATAGTCCTTCCTAAAAATTTTTCAGAAAATTCACATTCTTATATATATACACCTATATATATATACGTAAAATTGATGATTATATCGCCCTCTGGCGCACGGTCGTGAAATATGAAGTACTGGAGCCTGGAAGACGAACTTATGCGCCGTCGCGCTGCGGCGACCGTCGAACGTCAGGCTGCTTTATTGCGGGACAACTTGAACTAGTAATTATTAATTTTATTAAGTAAAAGTTTAAAATTACTTTAAATGTGAAACGTGATCCGCGCATAATGGCACACCTCTTCCGCCCCTTTATTATATTAATATGAGATACATAATATGATACTTTTATAACTTATGGCCCGTTATAAAGCCAGTTTTTAGTCGCATAATGATAACTTTTTCGTTTATTACAATTAGATGTGAAATTATTTTTGTCGTATTAGATAACGATGTAGAAACTTTTGATTATTCGCTAGTGACCTGAGCGGACCTGAGTATTGTATTATCTAAAACTTCTTTTATAAGTTATTTTAAGTAGTTCATAGTTTACAAAATAATTGAGATCAACATTATGTGCGCAACAATTCACCATCAAGGATAAAAAAAATGAAACTATAATTTATGAACAAAATATTGAAATAATTGTCTTTAGTGAAATAATAATAAAATTGTAATTTAAGTTGTATATTAATGATTTTTGTAAATTTGTTAGAAATTTATTTATTCTTAATTTCACAAAATTTAATCATAAATGTTGAAAAAACAACCCTGTAAGAACAACGTGTGAAAAGTTCGATTATTTATAAAAACATTAAAATTTCTTGTAATAAATAAATATGTTCTTAGCCTTTGTAATTGTCTGATCTTATATTTTTTCATAACATACCGAAGAATATAATGAAACCGAATTCTATAAATTTTTAATCAAATGGAAATAAAAAGAGAAACAATAACGTACGAACTGTTGGATTTCCGATCAAAGAGTAGAAAACATAATATTTACTTCATGTAGAAGAAATATTTTTTAAATTCCAGAAGCTTATGTCTAATTGAAAATGTGAGAAAAAATGTATTTTTCAACAAAAAATCTAATTACGTAGTTCAAATTAAGCGGTATTTTTATCTCCGGTGATTTACTTGGGGGGGAAAAAAGAGCCCGAATGCACTTACTCTTTCATTTATAGAAAAATAATTTGCCCATAATGTAGACCCGTGCGCACTAAAGAAGCCAGAAGGAGGGGGGCGATAAGTGAAGTATATATTATAATATACAGGTTGACTCACACGAACGGCTGCGCAGTCCAGTTTGTGTGCGAGCCTGCCTACCTGTACGAGGGAGCAGGAGGGGGGTTGGGGGAGTACTGGTAGAATGCCCGGACTGCATTTGTTGCGCGACGCGTTCAATGCGCGCGCGCGCGCGCGTCTGTGTTGGCGATAAATGGCGAGGGGAGCACGAAAAATACGGACGAGAAGCACGAGAAAAAGGCGGGGGATAGGTGCGCATTCTTTGTGGTTTATGAGTATAAGCGAGAGGGATAGATTGAAAGAGCGAGAGAGGGGGGGAGGGAAGAGGTCGGGTATGGAAGGTCGTGTATAAAAAATGGCGTAAAAGTCCCTAGTCCGAATTGGAGGATACTTTTTAAATTGACTATTTTTATCAAAACAATATTTTATTGGCGATAGGCACACTTTTAGTTCTTTTACCTCGATTTAATGAACGATTTTCACATTTTGCATATTATAATAAAATTTTTATTGTAATACTTGGAAGAATAATATGTAGCATATGAAATACAGGATACGCTTCGATAATTACTTTTTAATAATTAATTATTCATTTTATTATTTTATTTAAACTATGCCAGGATTATTTATCGATTGACTAATACGTCCAAATTTGAATTATAAAATTAATTGTTAAAGTAGTGTCCGAATACATAGTTAATTAAATCGAATATTAATGTTGTTTTTAATCCACCCTATTATTCATCGTAAGCAGAGATTTTAAGAAATAATATAGATATGCATAAAATAAAGCGTCTTGAACAGTATGAAAAGTTTTAAAAAAGCCTAGCTCGTTCAAAATTCATTCGTATATGCATTGTATAGAAGGGGGGGGGCCCTCCTATATTCACGATAAATCATTCGATTGCGCATTCGAAAGAAGGGGCGGGGAAATAAAAAGAAAATTAGGGAATCAATAGTAATAATACCTCGGTCTTCGGAAGGATCGGTCTATAAAAATTATTCGCTACATGGGCGGCGAAAACTAATATAGAAAAAGATTCCGGCCGAGAACCTTCGTCGGGAGGAAAAGGTAACATTTCAGCGTTATTACAATCCTTGGGGGGTGTAGGGGGGGAGCACGGCGGCGCGAGCTCCTCGACATACAAGCCATCGGTATATATAAAAAAAAAAAAAAAACAAAACAAAAAATTGAGCGACGAGGACAGAAGCGGGGGAAAAAATACTTGAATGCGCACTGCGCGCGGGAAGAACTGGGATAGAGAGAGGTGGCGGCAGTGTGGGAAGGGGAGGAGGAAGGACGAGAAGCCAGACAATGCGAGCCATTGGTAGCCCTCCCTCCCCCCCTATTCGCACACAATCGCGCACGCATTACTTACACACAAGCGGGCGCGTCACCGTCGTCCTCGTCTTACCTCCGGCTGGCGCTCTTTTTCCTCCCTTTTTTTCGTCCCTTATTCTGCCTTTCAAAGCCCATCAGGTTCAGGTTTGTTACAATGCGCACGAGTGCCTGTGAATATATATATATATATATATATATATATATATATATATATATATATAACAAGCCACGGCTATCCTCCGCTCCCATTTATTCAACATCGCTAGCACGAGGGGGTTCTATTATCGGATGAGTCGTGATCGTTTTATTGACTGATTATAATTTGGATCGACGGGTTTGGAAATCTGCGTTTAATGCGGCTTTACTTTTCTTTAAAAGAAATAATGAAAAAGAAAATATTGCATACGTATGCAAAATTGTATGCAAAATTTTTGTACGTCAATGAGCCATTACAATTATTCCTATTATATGTAAAAATGTTATTTTTAAAAATATCAGCTTTAGCATAAAACTTAATAATACTTGAAAGCTTTTTTGTATTTTAAGATGGGAACTGAAAAAGTAATGAAATTACTGGTAAAATAGTTTCAATTAATTGAGCTTCCTACGTAAATCGATTAAATTCTCATTTATAAATAAGATTATTAATAAATAAAATATTTATTTATAATTAATCTACTAATAAATAAAACATTAATAACTCTTAATAACTCTTAAAATAATTTTGCAGCATCTTCAAACATAATTATATTTTCGATGATTAAAGAATTTGAATATTGAAAGTTTACTCGAGCTCAAATTGGAATTTATATCGCACTAGTCTGACATCTTAAAACATAAAGACTTTTGGAAGAAATCTTGTAATAAACTGAATAGAATATGTTATTTCTAAAATTAAGGCGATTTTTCATTTTTTAAATTGGATAATTAATTACCTGATTAAAAATCTACTAAAAACTGAATAATCCACTAAATTCAGTTATTCCCTTTTTTTTCAATTTCTAATGCTGACTTTCTTGCTTGAATTTGAGTGTTGCTACGAAAAATTGAATTATTTAATATTATGATTATTATAATATGAAGCTAATAAATGTTTTTATCGATTCCACAGTATTTTTAATATTATGGAATTTTAATAATGATGATAATGTAATTATATATTAATATATAATTAATTGTTTGTAATTAATTAATTGCTAACATTCATTCTGCATTAATTATTTAATGCTCTAATGAAAAAAAGATTAAACATCAACGTACATTATTGTTTAGTTATTCTCTCTAATGCTTTTTAAATTTAATCAATTTAGTTTTTATTTCGATCATTCCTGCTTACTTTCAAAATCAAATGATTTTTAATAAATTTTAGATACAGTATGTAGTATATAATTGCAGATATCTACTGATTATTGCCACACAATTAATGATACAGTAAAACGTAAAGAATTGAACACTGTTGTAACGACTTATGAAAAAAAAACTGACAGTGCGGAGAGATAGAGAGAGAGAGAGAAGGAGAGCGCGAATCGATAAACTACAATAGCATTGCTGTTGACCCGGTTGACAGACTCGGAAAGGGAAAATGAAAACATGCGGGATGCCAGAAGTGCGGTCGGGAGGCACAATAGTCGGAACGAATGAATGGGCATCGAACAAAAAAAAGAAAATGATTTAACGAAGAAATTAATGATGGAACGGGAGGAGAGAGAATAATTAATACCCGACAGAATTTAAGCCAGACCGAATGGGGTAGATTATATTTATATGTCTTTCATTAGCCCCTTATACTCCCGTCCCAGGGAATTCGTGCGCTAAAGTCCGCGTATAATAAATTATACGCGCATAAATCTCAACAACAAACCAAAAAAAAAAAAAAAAAAAACAAAAAAAAACCAGCATCAGGAATGTCCCACGGCAGTGGTGCTCGTTCGCGCGGGCGCATCGTTTCTTATACGTCCACGCTCGTCTTCGAGGAACGGGAGCCGGGCACAGTGATGTACATATAAAATTGTATTTCTGTGGCGTATCAGCGCGACAAAATGCGCCCTTACAAGAAGCCCCTCGTAAAGCCGCTTCTCGCCGTCGAAATTTTCCCTGCAGTGTATAATAGGTGTACGGATTCGCGGATCTGGTCTCGTGACGTTTCTCTCTCTCTCTCTCTCTCTCTCTCTCTCTCTTCTCGCTTGCTCGCGCGCGATGGCAAATTTCGCGACGACTATACATGACGACAATTTCCAGAGTATATCCGATATCATTCGAACCGATCGATTCTTCATCTAATTTCATCATGGGGGTTCGTAACGCACTTTGCTAAGAATCCCAAATTTCACAACGAAATCCGCTCTAAATTTCTTTAACATTCGGCAGAACTACTCTAAGCAGAATCATTCGTTTATTATAAACGATCGATGGAATTTTCCTCGACTAAAAAATCAAAGGAAAGAAAAAAGAAAATGTGGACTGGATATCTGCTGCCTAATAAATATTATTATAATGAAATTTCATTTGTGCGCAATCATAATTTTTTAACGTCGGCGATAATTACGATATGGTAAAATGGTGCTTTTTTCATTATTATCAAACCGTAAAAATAAAAAATCTTGCCCTGTATATTGAAGAGCATAAGCACACATCTATATCCATCTGCCCATGGGCAGATTTTTAAATCTATATATAATATTTAGAAAATCGTATTCGCAGAAAATATATTCGACCAAACTCCTATAACAATAAGTCCCTCCTGTCGATCTCGTTGTTCGTCGTCCGTTTTTTTTCCATTCCCGCCTTCGTATATACCAATTTAAAATGTATAATTGTATACATTAAAGTAAAATCGTAAATTACGGAGTTGTCGATCATTTTGCCATATATATATACTTGGTCTTTCTTTCACAAGCAGCGCAGCGCAGCAGACAGCAACAATGGGATCGGACACTTTTATTACGGCGCGGCGGTGCGGCGTGAAAGTTGCGCGCCACAGCAGATGGTTACGCAAAAACTTCCATAATCAAATACGGCTTGATCTGCTCTCCATCGCTCTCTCTCTCTCTCTCTCTATCTCTCTCTCTATCTCTCTCTCTCTCTATCTCTCTCTGTCGTGATCTCTCCTCATTGTTTTATTCAAGCGACAGATTTATAACGGCTGCTTTTATTTTATCCGTAATTTAATTCTCAATTCTAGAAAATTGTTCTGCTCCTATTTAATTTATACTGATAGATTATAATATAATAACAATAATTACTTTTTAAACTTAACTAATTCAACCGTGCCTTATACCGTTATACCCTTATAACGTTTGCTAGAATGTTTATATTCATATAATTTTTCCTCTTCAAATATTATTTTGACCTCTTCAAATATTGCCTCTTCAAATTACCAAGGCTACGTACATTATTGCGACACATCCAAGTAAAAAATTCATCATAAGTTAGGCATTTAACGTAATTGCACTATCCGTCTACGTTCGGCGGTAGCGAACGCCTTGTCTTTTCGCTTGGCGCATCGCGTCGGAGAGGGGATAAAGAAATCGATTGACGCTCGTGGGCTGCATAATATGTGAAATTTTGGAGGACTTTGTTTTTGTTACGTTTGACACGGAAACTATAATCGTTCTGTTAATTGCAGGGTAAACTGTAAAAGCGCAAATAAACATAACAGTGGAAAAGTTCGTATATTTTATAATAGTCCAACCTAAATTAGATTTAAAAAAAAATTGATTAATATCGAATAAAAAAGAGAATAAATTAGGTGTGAGGTAACCCACTTTTCTTACTTTTAAACGGATAGTATTGAAACTACAGGTGATTATTTTTAGGATTTACGTTATTCTTATTGCATTCTATTGAAAAGTCACGTGACAATATTTCTAAAAAAGTATCCACTTCACTCATTATAATAAATAGAATCGGAACATCGATGCCAAACCTCCGTTTTTAACTAACCACGCTCTTGACAAAAAATTACGATTTGCAATTTCGAAATAAATTTACATACCTCGCCTCGTCTATCAATCTGTTGAGCGCTAAAAATACCTCGTTGTTTTCGTTGCACGCGCATCGCAGCTGGAGTAGCCTCCGAAAGCACAGAAATATCATTGGCCGTAAGTCAATGCCGCGAATCCGTGGGGCCGATGGGTCGGACGAATCTCGGATGCATATATATATATACACATATATACCTGCTTTTATCCAAATGCTTCAGTCCCCGCGGTGACATTCGGAGCAAAAAATGACGAGGCGCGCGTACGGACCTGTTACGCTAAACTAGAATTCTTCCTTCCCCTGCCCCCTCCCCCGCCCCACGCTCTTTCTGTCGCTCGCTCTCGGCGTCGCGAGTGGAGGTCGGCAACGGGGTCACGGCCTCGTGCAGTTGCACTGGAATCTTTACATTACGTATAGACACAAGTACTTTTTGGTCTATCGGTCTCCCCCCCCTCTCTCTCTCTCTCTCTCTCTCTCTCTCTCTCTCTCTTCCTCTACCTCTCAGACCTTTTCACGTGTTCTTATGCAAGGAAAACGGCCGAAAAAGAGAGGGAGAGGGGGAAGGGTCAGTTGAACTAGAAGAATCGGGTGAGCGATTTAATTCTATTAGCTCAGCTCCCCCTGGTAACAGTTTCGCTTAACTAAATATAAGTCGATTACGCCGCGTTTTTCATTGCGTTATAATATATATGCATATGCAGTGATATATGTTTTTTGTCACTTCTTCGACCGGAATTAATTTTTATTTCCTTTTTTATCTCGTTCAATTACAATAACTTATTCAAATGTCCATTTTTTCTGTCTTTTTAAATTTATCTTTATTTTTTTTTCTCCCCACGAGAGCGCGCGTATTTTTATATATGTATTAAACGATAATGGTGGAAAACATCTTTGGGCGTGTTCAACCGTGGGGGAAGAAAACGATGTCATTCGGAATATATGACTGCCATTACATTCTATTACCTTTACTTTACGAAGTGAACATGTATATACTTATTCTCACTGATTGTCGTAAATTCTAAAAAAGAGCATAACCTAAATGCGGAACTATTATGGGGCGTGGCCTAAAGTAATAAAAGTTATTCTTTTTTAGAGCAGATGCAAGTACGATTTAAGAATTTACTCTTATTTTCTATTTTCAAAGTGGGTCAAAAGTGTTGAAACTTTTTCTGTTTTAGTTATAGATGCACATTACACGATTGTATTATTTACTTCAATACGAGGGTACGTGCAGATATTCTAATATCTTGACGTCATGCGATTTTCGAACCTTGACATATAGTATTGGTTTAATTTAAAAAATAATATTTCTTTTCTGCTCTCTCTCTCTCTCTCTCTCACTCTCTCTTTCTCTCATAGCGAATTAATAAGCCGCGAAAATTCAACGTGATAAAAAAGAGGAGGGAAATCATAAAATAATTTCTAAAAATAAATGTTCTTCAAACTTGTCTAAGTCACATCTAATGATCAATCAAAATTATTTATTTCTTCAACTCCATAGAGAGTCCAGTTTGGCATTAATTATTTCACACGTTGTTTGTCTTCTACTTCACGGTGCGAGCATTACGCTAAAAACTAACGGAGAAATAAAAAAAATAAACCGGATTTAAGTTTATCTATATGTGCACTTTACATTAAATCATTTTTTTTGTCTTTCTTTTTTTTTTTTGTTTTGTATTTGTATTTTCGTGCACGGTTTTCCGAATTGCCTCGCTTCGATCCAATGTGCGGAACGACATTGAATCGAAATAGGCTTTTACCATTTTAGGGAGGCGGTGTGTATGTATCTACGCATATCGCTTTTAATGCATCGAACGTATTTTAATATTTCTTTCCTGAATATGAATGGTTTTATCGGCGAGCCGATGACCTTTCAATGGATAGGATATTTTTTTCGTTAAAAAAAAAAAACAAGTATACGTTTTAAAATATGTAAAAACAACTTTGAAATATATATATAACTTCACAGTTTTGAAAATTTGAAAATTGAAAACAGGACTCGTGAAAGTCTACACGCTTCAATACCAATTTCCGCAGATATTTTTTTAGATCACGAAAGGTTGAACTGCACGATGATTTTTAAAATAAGACTGAAAAAAATTTTATAGCATGCCTATACGTAATCTCAAAAATTGCTATATGAATCGGTCTCGAGCACATAACCTCAAATATCGCAAAATCTTAATGCCATTGGACAACGCTGCGTACAGATTCGGATTATAACTGTAAAATTATTCTGATGGACCGTCCTCCAGTCGTATTCAAGATTAAAATCATTCAGATTTGTTTTTTATATAAGAGTCACTATATAGCTATATAATGAATTTGTAAACTAAATATGGGCACCTTGTCCCTTTATATTTTCAACGATCATTAAATTTACAGGCCTAATCCACAGTCATCGATTCCAAGTGAGCAGGAGATGCGCGTGCGCGCCATTAATATTATTCACCTAATCTCCGCACAGGGATAACGTGCAGGCGTGTGCGTGTATATATATATATATATATATATATATATATATATATATATATATACGGACATACATAATTTACACGCAATGATGCTTGCATATATGCGCGTGGGTGCCTCTGGGTGATCAAGCCGGATCTATAGCTGTAACGTAATCCTCGGACAGCCCCGAGGGTCTCACGAGCCTCTTCCGCGTGCGCAAATGTCAATAATATATATATATATATATATATATATATATATATATACCTTACTCAGTTCTATTGAATGGCATACGACTGATAGCCAGTCTATTCATCGTTAACCCGATCAAAAAAACGAGGAAAAAAAATTACGCAAGAGACCGTCGAGATTCTTCCTTCTTCGCGGCTCGGTTACAATCGCTTTTAAGCAAATTTTCCGCGGGGGCGGCGAGTCAATCCCCGCGCCCTTCGTCGGATATGCAGGCGCGCGAACGCCGCGAGACGCGCCCGTCCGTCCGAGGGGCGGCGGCGGTGTGGCGCTTTCTGCGGCCGGATCGTTAAAAGAGAAAGAGGGACGGCCGGGGGCGGAGGGGGCGCAGCACTTTGGAAGATTAAAAATTTATTTTAAATCTTTTTGGAGTCTTTTTAAACTGACAGAGAGTGAGCGAGCGAGGTAGAGAGAGAGAGAGAGAGAGAGAGAGAGAGAGAGAGAGAGAGAGAGAGAGAGAGAGAGAGAGCGTTTTTGACCGTTTTTGCTTTTAGGGATAACGATGGAGGAAGTAAAGACGGCTGTGGGTGCGACTAGATTCTGTTGTGTCTTTTTTCTTTCTTTTTTGTTTTTAACAAATTACGCTCGAACTACCTATGGACGAGGCTAATATAGTGCATCTTTATTTAGTTATTGTAAGGCCCAGTCGATATTACAAATTGTAGTAAATAACGCGGGACGAATAATATTTGTAATCTGTCGATTTTAAAAAAAATCACTTAAAACGTAGCCCAGGAAATCAGCTCCTTTTGTGAAAGTCATTTAATGCTATTAAACGACAAAAATATATTTTTTAATGCCAATTTGCGTTAGATATCCAACTCCAAGGAACGTCATTCGATTGGAAAATTGAAAACAAAATCATTGATAATTTGGCGTTTCCTTTTAAACGGTGCAGTAAAACGAGGATTTTTCAAGAAAAAGCAATGTATGTTTTTTTTTTAATCTACACATATCAATTTATCATTGTCTTAAAGGCAATAGAAATGACATGATATAGTAAATTACTTTTCAATGACTTTTAACGAACAGATGTTGCGCGAGTTCACGAATTGGAATTCATCATTAATATTAAAATATTCCATTACTTTGATTAAACTCAACTATCTCTTTTACTGAATTTTACCTGTTGTCACTCCACAATTTTTACTTCGTGTATGAAACGAGCCTCCAATACATATAATTCATTGTCATCGACTTTTTAAATCAGTACTCATTATCGATTTTCGCTATTTCTATCGAACGATTTTTACACGTATACGTTTCTTAAATGTGCCTGCGAAATAAATACAACTAATGTGCACTAACAACCTCATTAACCGACTGTACGTCACTTGATCTTATTTTTCGATATTTCATTTAAATTTCTTCTGATCCTTTCGCTACTTCGTTGCGACATAACATACACCGTATACACCTATTTATTTCATTTTTTACGCAATAAAAACAAGTGCTAAAACGGAATTAATTAAAATGCAGAAAAATTCTTAATAGCTGTTGGGAAATAAACAAGCGAACAGAACGAAAAAGTTTGCCAATATAAAAAACCGTGTGCTCATCTTTATTTTCAAATTACATTCTGTAAATAATAATGAAATAAAGATTTATCGTACAAAATCGATAAAAGAGTTAATTTCAGTATTGTTAATTAATTTCAATAAAAGTTTAATTACGCATTGTTAAAAGGAGAAGCGTACAAATGGAATATTAAAAAAGACACATGTCCTTGTACGAATAAAGAACTCCATTGAATACCCACCTATATAAATAATTTTTCACAGAACATTTTATTTAAGTTAATTATAAGATTTCGATTAGTCACGAATAAAATTAATTTTTTTTGTATAATGCAATAAACTGACATATTGTCACGAATTTACAATGTTGTGTATTTTAATATTTGATATTGACGAGGCAATGGAGGGCCTGGAAATTTGAGTGAAATAAAACTTTAAAAAATCCGGAAACCTCAATTGTTTTTCATAAAAGTTCTTAATATTTTTTAACGAACAATGATTTTTTCGCGTAATTACAGATGTAATATTTATGTTAAAAAAAATATAGACACAATTATTATCGACAAATTGAGAAGAACATTTTTTATTACAATTTTCATAAATTTTTTGCTATTGTATTTCAGTCTTCGAAATAATGTTTATCTAAAGGCAAATCACGCTTTACGGATAATTTAAAAAAGTTACATTATTTCTTTTTAATCGATAAGGATGATAACGAGGGTTTTTAAAATTTGCAATTGGCAGTTTTCTATACGTTTAAGAACCAACGAAATGCGCCGACGTTTAGAAATTTTAAAACTAAATCTACGACTCTCGTCAGTTTTTATCCCCCCTCCCCCCGAGTTTTTCGTAATTTTCACACGACTGCATTAAATATACGTATTCGCGCAGATCTTCGCCGAGATATACTAGCCGTGGAAAATCTTAAAGAGCGAAATTATCGCTCTCAACGTATACATACACGCGCTTTGTGCATTAATTAATCGATAGATTGCACACAGATTTATATATATATATATATATATATATATATATATATATATACATGATTGTGTATATTAATATATATATATATACGATTTATATACATACCGGCGTCTCTCGAGTGTGTATGTAGATATAACTACACGCGTATAACATAGAGGTTAGCTTCGGGCGCGCCAAACAGCCGATCGTGAGAGAGCGAAGATGTCGCGCGCGCTGCCGTCGTCCAGGCGCGCGGCGTTTTCGGATTTTTTTTTTCTTTTGGTTTTGTTTCACCCACTCATGACATCTCTCGGACGAGGACGCGAGGTTGTATTATAGGCTCGCACGCTCAGTTTGTCGAGGATCGAGTGACAGTTGTGTCGCGCTCCGATAGATAAACTCGCGGATTCGACGACGGAGATTCTGATGGTGTGTCGGCGGTTAATGTACACATGTATATACATCGTTCCGCTGAGTATTTCTTAATTTCGGAGAAGAGTTGCTTCCTAAATCATTTATGTTAAATTATATTTTAAACCCAGAAAAATGACCGGTCGGTAGCTCGACAATCGTACTTATTTCTTAAGTATTTTATTAGCAACGTTTAATTGTTTATTTCAATTAAAACAACAAACTCTTAATATCAATTGCCTGCAATTGTTAAATTACAATCGTCGTAACAATTTACAGTATTCATCGTCATTAGCACATAGAATGCTGCAATCGTATATTACGGATTTAAAGTGTGTGATTTGCCGGATATACACAATATACTCAATTATCTGAATTTTTCTCCGAGAGGACAACACACATTTGCTTATCGCGCTTACATAATATCCTGGATTGATTATCTAAAATTTTATATACAATAATATAATAAAACGAACAACGACAACAAAATTATTATTATTATTATTAATAATAATATAATAAATAGTATTTGCCATGAATCATATATAAAGAAATGTATAACACAGAAAATCCAATCATTTTCTCTAAAAAGTCAAAAAACAATCCTATATAGTTGAAATTACAATTCACTCATTTTTTACAATATTAATAGATTTATTTTATGATGAAAGTAACAACATTGAATTTTATTTCAAATTCAAAATATTTATTGATTAATGAATGAAATAATATGGGATATGAAAAGAAATATTGAAAGAAAACTTTTAATGAAGCTGTAGTACTTGACTGCTCCTATATATTTTATGTATTAATAATCTACCGACCAAAAAGTCCAAAAAAAACACTTCTATAAATCTTATTGGTAAAAGATAAAAAGAACAACACATCGATCTTACGGTGCTGATTATTATAAAAATATCTACATATATATATAGTATATTTTACCTCTGCTCTTTTTGTCGACAGATTTAACCGCCTCTCGAAAGATGGCGATGGCTTTGCGCAGCTGAGCTCTCCACGATCTCTCTCTCTCTCTCTCTCTCTCTCTCTCTCTCTCTATTCCCTCGCCACAATGGCGTTTTTTACTGCCCGCTCCCGTAAAGTTCTCGATTGCACGGAATTTCGCAAGACGCGCGCCGCGCCGCAGCAGCCAGGCAATAATTAATTACCGTAATACCCGAGGAGCCCCCGCCGAGGTTTCTCCCTTATACACTGTTATATAGCCGTTTATAGCGAATTCGAACTTCGGTCAGTACAACAGAAATCTGGTGTAATATTCAGATCAGTTTGTTACTCTGCTGTTACGATATTGGATTGATCGGTATAAAGTGAACGGCTGTTATATAGTTAGCGAAGGCTGAAAAATAAAACGAGTATATATTTATCTTGATTAAAAAGAAAAACGAAGAAATGATGGAAATTGTGTATTCGAAAAAATTTGTAAAAATATAAAAATCTTTAATATCTACTAATTTTTTATACGTTTTTTTCTGTTCAATTTGATCGGTTCTCGACTGAAACTATATTTATACGGTGCTAAATATAAATACCGAAGGATAAATTTCTTTAAAGTTCTGTCGCGCGCGTTCGAAATGCTTCGTTCGATTTTGAAAAATGTATGCATTTGTCAAGCTTAGTTTTATTTTTTTACATGTAGAAAGTAACATCTTAATCAAGCAGGCCAGTTATAAAAATGGCCTGTTTTTCTAATATCGCTACTGCTTAAAAAAAAAAACGATATCCCATCTCTGCGAACGGGGCTGCCATCCAGTATCGTCTAAGTCATTCGTGGCGCCCTCTCTCATCACACAATTAACCATTTAACAAGCAAAAAAATTTATGCTTGACTACTTTTGCGACTGAAATAAATAGAATGTCTTAACTATTGTTTAATATTTAAAAATAATTATAATATGTCGTGAAGAACCAAAATAATTTTTGTTTTTTCCATAACGATCAAATTGTTTTTTGCAACTCATTAAATCGAATTCCGATTGTAATAACTACACGATTCTTCGGATATTCTATTATTATATATAAAAAATGAGCATCCCGCATATACCAGCAGACAATGCATGCATACACACACACACACGCGCGCGCGCGCGCGCTCTGTTTCATCTCCCAGGTACACGCTGCTCTAATTATTATTATATCGGTGCCCGGGGTGAATGCCTGCATTGTGCGCTGATTAAACGAACCAATACACTTGCGAGGGAAGGGGCAGGTGGGCGCGATCGTTGCCGCGTATAGGGCCACAAATTAATTCCGGAAGTCCTTATATTGATTCGCAACCCGCTCGGCGCCCCAGAGTTTCGTGTCTACATGTATATAATACATGTAATGTGTTTGGGTATTCTGGTAAATCCGGAGCGGTCAGAGAAATTTCTGACATTGCCTCTTTGTTTTTCACTTTATTTTACCGAATTTTTTAATTTCCTCGCTCTTTTTTCCTCCTTTTCTCATACCCGCACCTTTTGTCGCTGACGATTTGCAAACCGACACCGAGTATATAAAACACAGTATGGGATGCACTGTCCCATATACACTATATATATATAGAGAGAGAGAGAGAGAGAGAGAGCAGAGAGACCATGATGGCTCCCTCTTTTATGCCTGTGCTTTCCTTCACAAACTCTTCGTTCCATTGTGTGCCCCACTTTGGTCGCTCGCTGCCCTCTTTCTTCGCACGTGTCTATATACCAGTGTATATACAACTCGTTTTTCAGGTTTCCGTCCAAGTTCGGTCCGCTCTTCGTCGAATATATCTATATTTATATACAATATTCGCAAAAGAATTTTTTCGAACGGTACAACAGACAGATGTGGAGAAACCGATTATACTGGCCAGTGAATTATTCTCGTAATTTAACTTTCAACTCTGAAACTTAAACATTATGTTCTTATAAAATATAAAAAACATAGAATTTGTAAAAATTAATTTCTTTTCTGCGTATACGTTACTGTACGCATACACATTATATGCCGTAATAAAATTTTTATTTTTAAACTATCTTCATTAATCGGTTAAATATTCTTATCCACGTGACTCATCCCGATCCGAATCACAATCACAATATGTTGCCTTGCTAAATAATAATAACTATATTTACCCAGCTTTACCTTACGCACGCACGCACGCACGCACGCGCGCGCGCGCGCGCACACACACACACACACACACACACACACACACACAATTATTTATAGATATTTTAATATTTAGGTCATTTACTTTGGAGCCGAAGTTGTTCTCTCTTTAAATATTATCTCGTGTATTTTAAACTTATCACTACATATTTACACAATGTCTTTGTATGTTAGTCACACTTATTATTTTTTTTATCTTATCGGTGATCTTTACAATTATATCTCCCTTTCCTCACCCACTACACTTTACCTGGTTTTCTATCATAATTTCCATATGTCATATCTTTTGCTTAATTAAAGTATATATTCATTAAAATATACACGAACTTAATTAATTTCATTTATCAGAATGATAATTAATTTCAAAAATATCAGAAATATAAGTGCTTTCTGATTTTTATTCATAAAGATATTGATTTAATTTTAAAATCCTAGAATTTTTACCATTATATCACTAATAAATTTAAGAATTAGTTCCATCCTTCCTACTTCGTTTTTAAACTTAATCAATAAATTATAAATTACAAAACATCGTATAAAAAATTTTGTCTTAAATTTTATTATTGGCTACTAAATTTTATTTCCCTCTCAATATATTTTTTTAAATTCATGACGAAATTATTTTGTTATAAAAATTCGAAAGCAATGCTTTTCGGCTTAAGTGACGGAATTTATCAGTCAGCGCTGTCAAGGTAATAAAATTGTTGGGGCGAAGACTCGGAACGTGTTGCTAGGATAATGAGATTATGGAGACATCAACTTAAACTAAGAATAAGCGGAGCGTTCGTGTCAGGAATACGATAAGCTTTTGCATTTAGTATAGATAACATAGTCATCGTTAACTATCCTCTACACGATGTAATATAAATTAATGATGATGATTTTGACGTTGGTAATCATGGCGACAATGATAATGATATTAATAATAGCATAATAATGACACAGCTTCTAAATCATCAATAATGATAATAACAGAAATAAAAGAAGGACTCTACATTCTCTATTTATAAGTCTCTATTCCTGAAACATTTTGGTTATGTTACCACGATAATAGACACTTTAATGCCGCAATAAGATGAAAACATTCGTATCTTAAGCAGAACTTTTTGTTTAACATGCCGTACGCAAAATTCCAAATCTTTGATAGCCATTCTCACGCGGCAATTTGAACATATTTGTATAGACTAGGCATCTATCCAGTTGCGTATAAACATTTTAAGTCCGTATTTGTTAGTCGGAAGAATCAGAGTCTACAAAGGCTAAATGGTGTACAAGTAGAAATTGTATAAGGGGGTCATAAGTGGGTACGTCACAGTCTCCAACTGTACAGGTTGTACATTTGTGTAACACAACATTTGTGAATGGCGATAAATGACAATCCAAATGGTAAAAGTCCACCGTAAATATGGCGATATTTGGAGCGAAGAATATCATAATAATGGTAATCTATAATTCTGATTACTTAGTTGGATGTTGGAGAATAAGGTTAGGTTTGTGAGGTAGATAATTTTCCTGGGCCATCAAATTACCTTCAACTTTTCGTGTTATGTATATATCCTTCGGAATTATAAATTTTTGTGGAATGGGAAATCGAATGTCTATGAATATGATGTTCTTGGATCAGATGTAAAAGAAAGTGACCATAAAGATCTTCTGATGATCTTAATAATATTGTACTTCCACAATTCGAATAAATCAACTTCATACTGAGGACATATGAGAATTGTAATCCACGACGACGTTGATTATCGAATTCAAGTTTTATCTGGAGTAGAAACAATACGCACCAAATCGTCAAGACTCATAAAAGGAATGTCAACCAACTTAGCTTTCCGATGTAACGGCATGGTCGTTTCGGGGCGATGGAATAAAGTCTCGGTATATGGGTAGTGGGTTATCATGAAAATGGAATGTCGCAGACTTTGATTTATAAATCGTCACCGTGGTTCTCAGATTATATACGAATGCTTAAAATCGTCATCGAATTTCGTCACCGTTCGACATCCCACGAACTTAGGAAAGAAAGATCGTGGGATGGATTTTATGAAGGTTATTTATCCTATAAACTGGATATATAAATTTTGATACAACATTTTTGTATACAATTGAATTCCATAATAAATTTATTTCAAATATCAAAAGGTGCATTGAGCGTTCTCTTAATTGCAATAGAATAATCGTTCCTCAGTTCTTTACTAACAAAGCTATATAAACTACGATAGAAACAGACATACAATAGTATTTGTAATCATAATCGTTAAAGCTTCGTTCAATGATAGAGAGAGAGAGAGAGAGAGAGTGAGAGAAGAGAGTCATTAATATAAAATCCGGATTTCATTGATGGCTAGCACACTGCATGGGCGTGCGAATATAATATTCGAAAGAATATATAAACGCCAACCGCTTGGTCGAGCAGTCAATCTCCTCTCTCCTCCTTTCCCTCTGGCATCTCGCGCGTCCGTTTCGATTGCTGTCGCAATTAAACCGCCGTCCAATAAATCCATCAAAGACATCGGCCAAAAGGAGGGCTCGCTGCGGGCGCGCCGGTGAGGAAAATCCGCGACTGCGTTTTAATAAATCGTTTATATACGCGCCTATACGTATAATAAAGAGCTACGCACGCGGTAAAAGCATAAAATGGAAAAGGGAAATCATTTGATTTGGCGCGTGCAAGGCACGGAGGAAAGTTGAGCTGTAAATGGATGCGGGGAGAGAAACTTGAATTTTTAAACATACCCTGTATGAAGTTTTGCGTATAGTGTTATATTATATGTTGTTAAATGTAGACGCTGTTTTCCAGATATTTTTAACTTTTAAAATACGAATGAGTCGACGAACTTTTACGATTGAACGTTATATTCCTCTTACGCCTACACTCTTGATATGTTTATGAATTTCAATCATAGAAGAATTAGTGCCGTAACTAACAGGAGTCCTGATGAAAGTGTATTAAAAATGCGATAATATAAAATATGGAAGAGAGTAAACACGTTGAAACTGAACCGTCTATGAAAATGAGAATGTTTCTAAAAATTAGAGATCAAATTTTAAACACCTTCTGGCTTTCACAGCATTGATAAATTTGTTCGACACGTTAGAGTATATTGTAAAAAATGAAAACGTTGGAGTAATGGCCACGTTCACTAATTTTTCAACTAATTTAATGCTTTCGTATGACGTATTCTTTAAAACCGAGTACATTTTACTCGGTCGGTAATACCGGTCGATGACAGCCCCTTAACGATATTTTTATTTTAATAAGGCTTAAGATTTAGCAAAACGTTTAGGTCTATTATAATTACGAAGCTGTCTTTGGATTTCCAAATGTTTATATATCGTATATTATTGCGTTATCTCTTAAGTTTATAAATTGCGAGATGGACATTTATTTATAGAAATTATATAATATTATTCTTCTTTTGGACGCATTGAAAATTGGTAAATTTCGCTTTGAATTTCTCGATTATTTAAACAATTGAATTGCTTGTAGACCCGAACCGATCTATATTTATCTAATATTGCGGTAAAAAAAGATGTTACTGCACTAGTTTGTTTGTTTTTTTTCAATTCTCTTTACGAATCGTCTTCTTTACGAACGATAATAAAAAACAATCGTCCCACCGATGCTTGTCGCGCGGATCGTCAAAATCTAACTGACCCTGCCAATGCGTAATTTCTCTATCGTCATTGACCTTGGCAAATGCATTTCTGTTCGCAGCTATTGGGCGGCGCCTGCTTCAGCCACGGACCCTACACGTTCTACAAAGCCGTGCGCATCGGCAACAATCGCGTGCTGCGGCTGGGCAGCTTCTTCCTGACCAAGCTCTGGAGCGACGCCGATCTCGTCAGCATCGGCGAGCTCCAGCTGCTCTGGATCGACAGCCGGGGCCCGAACACGCCCCTGGCCTCGCTCAGGCTCTACTTCCTGCCGGAGAACACGCCGGACGGGCGCAGGGATACGCACGGAGAGGTGAGTAAACTCGTCTATAGACGTTGCATGTTGAAATAAATTTCCCTCGCCCCCGTATATTATTTAACGAAGCGTGGATTTTTTACGAATCGCTTGTATATATGCGAGGAATACCGACGAGTTTAATTGGCTTCGTTGTTATTGGTCAGTCCTTGATCTTTCATGATTAATATTTGAAAGTCATTCATTGAATTCAAATTGAATTATCTGCTCTAAGCCATTAATAAAATTAAATGAAACATTTCAACAAAGCAAAATCTAAATATAAAATTGATAATAATAACCTGTGCATTTATTTTAGTATTATTTATTTCTAATACAATTAATTTTATTTTATTCGACTATTATACTATGTATATATATCTATTGTATTAATACCAAGGGAGACGACCACTTTATTATACATTTTTTTTAAAACGTTTTTATTATTTGTTTTCTTTCTCAATCCATTCGTGATAAATGCTTTAAATTAGCGGAGCAGCTAGGAATATTCTAAAACCTGTGATGAATTATTTGTAAAGCGATTAAAATTTGATAAAGATTAATTATTCGTCGGAGGGAACAATTAAAATCTAAAATTAAAACGAATTTTGACATTTCTTTGGTGTTTTAAATTATGATAATGTATAAAATACTTTGAACTAATTGATCTGATCAGTTTACGTATAGACAACTGTAGTCAATTAACCTCGTAAGACTTTTATATTTTACAGAATTTCTTTACTCTTATAGAAAAGCAAATAAAAATAATTCGATGACGGCTGTCACGAGCTAATTTATTACAATAGTTTTTTTTTTAAATTTTTGTATCTCGTGTAACTTAAGAGATTGAAACATTGGCATCAATTTGTTAAATTGAAATAGCGCAGAGAGTCTTGTGCCAATATCGGTGTCAAGTAACACGGCTGTTTTAGCCGTTTTACTTACAATAATTAAAATTTTCAAAAATAGAGAAAATTAGTTGCTATTTCTTATTTTAGAATTCGAAGCCTCGGTAATTATAAGTAATAAACTGATTTGCGGCGACGATGGAAGTTTTTTTTTTATCCGATTAATTAATAACGGAACGAGCATTTTACGAGTATTGAAATTACTTTAGGAAATATCATCGGAGAATTCCGAAAATAATACACCAAAAATATCGAATACGGTATAGTTTGGTTATTTCAGATATTTCTATTAAAACGAGTTTTACTATTTGACAAAAAAGACAATGCGTTAAAAAATCGAAGCATCGTATTAATATTCTTTTGAATAATTAATCAACGATTCAATAATTTCCAATTAATTAATCTTTTTAAAATATTGTACGAAGTATTATTGACATTTACCGATATAGAATTTATATTAATTTCATATTTTTTATACTCCTATGCTTTTGCCAATCGTTCTTTTAATTTACATGTCAAATTATAGCAAATCAGCATTGAACTTTGGTTAATCTATGCCTATGATAAAAATAACAATTTTATTTTAGTTTCATCACTTCAAGATAATCAATAATATTTGTATATTTAAATCACGGTTAAATTCTCACTATCGATAACTTATGCGGTTATAAGCCTCGTTCAAATCTTTTTCACTCTCTCTCTCTCTCTCTCTCGCTCTCTCTGCCTCCCCCGAAAACGCCCTCCCAAAGATTGTTGAAAGAAAAAGACGCGTTCGGGCAGCATCTTACATAGCTCTTAACCCGACTTAATATACTTATTGCCGACTCACGCGTACGAGCGGCGGCGATGAGGGGGGGGGGGCGTTCCTCGAAGGGAAACTCTCAAATGCGCTATAAATAACGAGAAGTTTATTGTCGCCCCCTCGCGCGAGAGTGGAAGGATTTTAATTATCGGCGCGAAATGAAAATTTTAATTGGTTGCTTATGCGCCATAATGTACTCGCGCCGCCGACGACGACGACGACGACGACGACGACGAGGACAAGGACAAAGACAAGGCACCGCGGCCCAACGAGATGTATATTTTTGTGGGTGTGCGGATGCGCGAGAGAGATGAAAATGATACGGGCGGTACGGTGCTACTGTTATATAGGCGAAGCCGCAAATTGCTCTCTCTCTCTCTCTCTCTCTCTCTCTCTCCATCATCGCGCGCGCGGTGCGCTGCGAAATTTTCAGCGAGGTGCGTTGCGTTATGGCCGCGAGCAACAAGGCTGGTTTTATTGTTATTCGCACACTTTAAACATATCTATATATAAGCCATCTCCCAAGTACTTATACACTTTTATCACTGACAGTGTCATTTGTTATTCTTTGCCTCTTTTTTTTTTGTTGTCCCCTGTAGCCACCACCGCCCTGCGGGCGGGGAACCCCTCCGGCGAATAATTGACTATGCATGCAAACAGAGCGAAGTTACATATTCAAATTATAATAGGCGCGCAACGAGCGGAATGGCCAGGCTTCGCGGCGGACGCGCGTACATATATAAAATACCGACGCAAATTACTTTTATTTATACCGTATACCGAGAGGAGTGCGAGGGGGCGGGAGGGAGAGGGAGAGAGTGAGAGAGAGAGAGAGAGAGAGGGAGAGAGAGAGAGAGAGAGAGAAATCGAGTTTATACCGCCGTTCTATCTCCGAGCACTTCTTAATGGAAGTTTGAGCAGTTATTTTAATGCCCAACCCCGCTGGCGTTTAATGATTTAAGTTTTCTAAAGAGCGCGCCTTTTCTCAAAGCGCGGCATATCGATTCATTTCAAATTACTGAAATATCTCCGGGAGATGCTTCATAAGTACTCCCTCGACCGCCCGCCCCCCCCGCCGCCGCCTTAACTTTGATTAATTATACGCCTGATGGAATAACGCGAATTTTTCTTCTTTTTTTTTTAGTTAATCCGGCGGCTCGGAAAGAGGAGGCTATTTTGAAAATGTACAGCCGGGGATGAATAGAGAATTTTCAACGGTTCACCATGTACAATTATAAATCGGCGGGGCTTCGAGGATTCCGTTTCGATTGCTTTGAAAAACAGATTTCGCGTATTGTAGAAAGGGGAATGGGATTGCGTTGGCCGTCGTAACGCCGCTTTAACGCGACATTTTTCACGGTGTAACGATTCGTAAAAAAAAAGAAGAAAATCGCCAAGAATACAGCTATTTTTCGCAACTGTATAGCGGGGGAAAAATATTTTCGATCGATGAAAAATATTGGGACATTAAATGGGAAAATAAGGCAGGAACATTATTTTTATCCGATCCAGAAATACCTTCTTACCGTGTGCGTAATTCAGAATTCACGCGTTCATTGATTCTATCGAGGATTTTACATGTAGTCTTTTTTCCCATTAAGCTACGTTTCGTCGAGCCAAGGATGGTGATGCTAATTAGATATACTGTAAAATCTTTTTTAATTATTAAATCGCCATATTATTATTATTCCGCTAATACGCCATCTGAATACATTGGAGTCTAGAATTTAATCGAAGTGGCTACGAAATCCGGCTTTCTGTAGGCTCCTTGATACGATTTATTGTGATTCATAATGATAAAAATCCAGTTTATCAGTTTTTTTTTGATAAATAGAATATACAATAAATTTCAATTCGTATATATTAAACAATTTATTTTAAAGCAAATTATTTCCATCAATTTTCCATGCTAATTATATGCATCTCTTTAATGGTCACGGACGTACGGTGTTGAGAGACCGAATGAGGGGGAGAGAGGGAGAGAGAGAGAGAGAGAGAGAGTTTGCGCGAGACACGCACACATATAATACGCATACATGTACGGGTATCCACCTGCATATATTTTCTCGTTGAATTGGTCGATATACTGTACGCCCTCCCTCCCACCACCAAATGTTATATCCGGGCATCGAAACGCTTTGATCGGTCGCGCACGCGCGCCCTATTCGGAGAAGACTTAATCCCTTTAAATCGAATCTTGATTCAATTCTGCAGCCCCGATGCTATGCTCAACGAAAAGCGCCCAGTCTCTCACTCTCTCTCTCTCTCTCTCTCTCTCTCTCACTGTAATATATATATGCACACACTTTAAAGTAATAGCTCCGCGTTGAGGATTCTTTGTTACCACGATTCCTTCCAGACTTATTCAAAATTATAGTGACCCGAGACTAAAAGAATTTGCGAATAAAAGGAGATGAAGATAAAAGAAAAAACAATGAGCGAGTGCCGCGCGACGAGAATATAAATTTGAATATAATTTTTTGCCCTACAAACTGCAGCGTGGAAAAAGGATGGATTTTTTTCCTTTATTGTACAGATACATAAATAAATAAATCAAATCAAACAAAGTGATATATCTATGCATTATCCATGCACGAGCTCCTGGAATGAGAAATAAATTCTTCCCTTCTCATTAATAATTTAGTTTTATGAAAAAAAAACAGTTATATCGCAATATTGTTCATATAGTAATTATTTGTTTCTGAACTCCTATATAATCCTCAGAGCTATCTTTATGATTTTCTATACGTAATTTTGATAAATCGAATTTTTATCTACTTTCTCATGTAGAATGTAACAAAAACGTCATGATTCTCATAGATTGATTACGATATATATATATATATATATATATATATATATATATATATATATATATATAATGATATCAGCGTAAGGAGACATAAAATATTGTCACTACTTCGGAAATGAAAGTGAATGATTTGATATATCGGGGCCGAAATTCGAGAGGCGGTCGAAATAAAAGTTTTTGTGCGATGCTGTCGAATAAATTGGATTTTTCTATAATAAATGAATATCCGCATAAAGCAGGACGAAAACTTTATATTTTCGTTCTCCTCTGCTTCTTTTATTGATTGAAACTATATATATATATCCACGTTTATTAAATAGGAACAATAGAATTCTTTTTATTTCAGCACGCTTTTTTCATTTTAATAATTATCGAATATAACTCTCTATAATTTTATTGTAAATAAAATACGAGACGGAATTTTCTATATATATATATATATATATATATATATATATATATATGAAAATCTGAATTTAATAAAATAAAATCGACAATGCCTTATTTTATTTTATATTTTCTTTCTATCCCTTATGCTGTGTATATTTTTGAATTTCCATACTTTTTATTCGCGCAAAAAATATGCGAGCCTTGTGATCATTATTATTCAGCATAGTTGCTCCGCCAATTTTTCGATGAACGCAAAATGAATCGATCTATACATGTCCATTCTATCATTTCATTGGAGAATGAATTCTGCGTACGGGAGATTTATATTTATTTCCCTATAATAGGTTTTTCTAAAGGAAGAAAAAAATAACAAAATAAAAAATATAAGCATATTCCCAAACAAGTCGATGGTGATTACAATTTCACCGAAGCCTCGTTCAGTGACGCGACGGAAGAAAAAAAAACAACGCAAAGTTGGCGAGGCCGGGAGAAGGGAGAAAAGTCGTACAATTAAGTAACCTTAACAAAACGGAAAAGCGCAGAAAACTTGAAAGCCAGCGACATTCTTACGGGCACACACGCGCGCGCGCGTACACTATATATATATATATATATATATATATATATATATATATATATATATATAAACCCGTAGAATGGAGTCGCACAGGAAATAAGAAACAAAGCGACAGGGCGACGGAGTGGTGAGGGGCGAGAGGCAAGGGAAAAATGTTGCTGAACTTTGAGGTGCAGCACGTTGCGCGAGGGGGAGTGAGACGACTATATATATATATATATATATATATATAAGAAATGATGGGGAAGGGGGCTTTCGCGCTTGCGCGCGATGCGCGGAACCAGGAGGAAGGGGAGGGGGCGAGGATGAGCGCAAGCAAGATGAAAAGTAAAAGGACCAGAGGCGGGTGACCGTGGGGGAGCGTCGGGGGTTGCAGCTCTCGCGGGGCGCGCTGATGCTGAGCGCAGAAATAAAAGGCGTCTCTCTCTCTCTCTCTCTCTCTCTCTCCTTCTATCTCACAGAAACTACGCCGCGCATACGTGTCTACACATAGGAGAACAGAATGAAAAGTGTCGTTGTAAATAGCTTTTTACGCGCGTGCGAAACCCCCCCCCCCTCACCCCCGCGCTGCAGCTTCGAATTTTTGCCCTGCACGAGAGCCCGTACGCGGAGATTGCGCGTGCGATTGTGCGCTCTACGTTACGCGCGTGCACAGAGGAGGAGAGCAAGGGGCATATTCGGGCTTGCCTGTACTCACGTCGCTGGGGGGGGGGGGGTGCTCGCCATACTTTTCTGATGATTCTTTTTTTCTACATCTTCGCGCGAATAGTTCGATGATGGTTGCGGGGGGGCGGGTTGAGGATCCGGGCTCGACGTACTGCACTGTCTCTGATGATGTGCCGAGAACGCGTGTTGGACGGGCGGAAAGGGAGTGGTGGGAGGAAATTAATTCATAATTTTTGAGAGAGCTCCTTGAAGTCTTATAGCGCCTGCAGCGCGCGCGTGTGTGTGTGTATGCACTGTAATAAATTGGAAATGAGAAATTTCGTTGGCTCTTTTTTGCATTTAATTGTGAGAACGACCGCTGTAATTTTTATTATAATATTAGAAATAAAGTAAAGTTTCATGTCACCCGATACAATGAGGAAAAAGTGGTTCGTTGAAACATGCAGAGAGACTGAACAAAAGTATAAAAAAAATTATTATAGATTTTGCCTGCTTTTAAACTACAAAAATGTAGTTAAAACTGAGTCCTCATAAATTTTATAAAAGAGCAGTGTAATATTTTTCGACCTCTAAGTTTATTACTTCGTTTCTAGAAATTCTGGTAATTTTTAAGAATAATGACATCCATTTCTGTTTACAACATTAAAAGTTTATTCTGATATAGATATATAAATAAGTATATATAAACTTATTAAATATTCTAGTAATGTTTTTAAACTGAACTGAATTATTTTCTCCGTGTATCTTGTGTTCGATTTCCTAACTTTCCTTCCCTTCTTACATAACCTAAAATGTAATTAAAAACCATTAATTTCTATCAATATTGAGTTTCTATTATAACTCTATTATGTCTTAATTCAGAAAAGTGACAGTGTTGCTCTGATGCACGATAATTTTTTTTTTTTTGCCGAATCAAAGAAATTGTAGGATCAGATTTTTAATGTAGAAAAATATTTGAATTAATGCTACTGTGATTGCATTATATTTTTCACACTCGATGTATTTTACAAGTTTGGTTATTTTTTCTCTAGAAAAACATTTTCATCGAACTTCTTAGTTTTTCGTATTTTTTAAACCAAAACGGCCTATAATATGTCATATAAAAACCAGTATCTGGTAATCATCATTTTTTTTTTTTTTTGTTTAATTAAACTTTAACTAACGAGTTTAGCATGCTTTTATTACATTTTATATAACTTTTTAAATTCAATTTTAGTTACTTCACTCCACTAGGGAGAAATTAAAATGCATCAAAATAAACGCAGAGCTTTTTTCGAAGAATTTTTTAATTCATCATTCCTATAAGTATTGTAAATTTTTTTTGCTTTTAGTATAAATATCGTTCGAATAACTATAAAGAAACAAAATCTGTTTCGCGTTTGTTTTCATCCTGGGAATTGAGTGAAAAAGATGCGTGCACAATTTGTTTACCATATAGATAAATATCTATATATATAGGAAAATGTTGACGAGTTCTAACTTTGTTTATTTTCCAAGAGATTGCCAGTAAAACCTTTACGTTTTAATGTTTTCTAATTAAACTTTAGTGCAGAGACTGTAAACTGCAGCGCTGAAACTCGGCGCGCGCCCGAGCGGCGAGAGGAGTGGGAGGGGGCTGAGAGAGAGAGAGAGAGAGAGAGAGAGAGAGAGAGAGAGAGAGAGAGAGGCGAAATTTCCGGGAATGATAATTTGCAAATTATTATTAGCGGAGTAAATTAAAAGCTCCTTTTTCGTTTAACTAATAATGCGCGCAGTTGATGATGATTGCGTGTATAAAATACTTTATGCAATGGCGACCGGCTTAATAAAGATATTCGAGAAGAATTTTAATAAATGAGGGTAAAAAAGCGAAAGAGAGATTGTGTACAGGATTAATCTAAAAATCGATACGGCACGGCATACCGATGGGGGGCTTCTCGATTGGAAATTTTAATGCGAGGACCAAAAGGGAATTTTAAAATACATTGGTTTTCTATTTGTATTCGTAAAAAGTTAATTAAACAGTGTATATATATATATATATATATATATATATATATATATATATATATATATAAGTAAAGTTTCGATGCGATGATCTTGTTGACGCTCGGGAAATTCGTTTTGACGTGTAGTTGTGAAACTGCTATTGACATCATTTATTGACAATACAATAGAGTTATTTTTCTTTTTTTTCTCTTTCCTTATGCTGTACATACTCAAATATAATTACTATAATTCTTAATACAGTACAACCTTATATATATATACACACACAAACGTGCAGAATAACTCCTAAATACACGCAAAATTTTTAATCGAGAAACATCTAAAAACGTATTTACGCAGATATGAAAGGGAACAGCTCGCGAGATTTCAATAACTGAAAGTGCATTTTCTATATTACATGGGGCAAATTTGAAATAAAACTTACTTTTTATATTTTTATTTTTGCGTTCTTTCATCTGACACGTATATCCTTATATTAATGAAAATGTACATTTGTAATTTAGAAAAATGCAAAGTATTCCGTATTATGATAATTATTCATATATGTATTATAATGCAATAAGCCCATAATCAATCAGAATAAAGCAGATTAAGTAGTTTTAATTTAATATTATTAAAAACTTTTTAGCACTTTATCAATTAAATTATCGGATTATCTTTTTTGCTTCTAATTAAAGGCAACGGTGCATCATTTAATTCTCTACATATTTTAATGGAATATTTCATGTCCAATTATACACGGCTTTGAATTAAAGTCGAAATTATCTTATAGCTTACCTTCTATCTTTATTAATTTTTTTCTAAAAGCTGTGGGTTACCAAAAAAAAAGAAAAAAAAGAGGGCAACGAGAAAGCGAAAGATAACAAGAATAATATTCTTAAACTGTATATATTCTCTGACTTTATTACCGATTAGTTGCCAATTTCGTCGATTATTCAGGAACGAAACGCGTTATAGAATAAACTTTCCTCGGAATTTAATTAATTTAAATAGCAATATTAATTAAACATACAATTCTGCCGGAGGCGTATGGAATATATACCGAAATAGTCGCGTTTTAGATTTAATTAACGCAAACTTGATTATTGCAGTGTATACGGCGAGGGAAAATTTCTCTCTCGCTCTCCATGTCCGCTTTTCTCTCTTTCTCTGTCTGCTTTTCCCCTGCTAAATTTATTAAAAGTTAATTAAGCCTGTCCTTTTTCTTTAATATCCTGGCAAAGCGATTCGGAATTTGTTGTTGTTGTTGTTGTTGAGTATTCTGGTTGGTTAGACTATGACAATATGTTTGTACCATAGTGAAAACGCCAATATCTACAGTCAATTTTCTTTATAATATATTTATGCATTTGTAATCCAGTAATTCGCGTTTACTTAGGTATATTCAAATTGTTATTATCGGCAAGAGCGTATACCAATATGACATGTCTGGTTGACTTGAATGTCTTAATTTTAAGATTGGCCAATAAAGCACGAAAATTTTCTTATCGTACAAATAAAAATCGGAAGAATAACAGCGATAATAATAAGCGACAATAATAGACTATCTGTTTTAAAACTGGCCGCGCTTTAAGTATATCCGCAAATAAAATTGCACTAAAGACAGAACGCCATCCGCACACGCACACCGATTCAACGCCGATTTTGTTATTACCGAGGGCCATTGTCAATTACTATTATACCATAGACGTAGATCTCCTTCTTACCGTCTCAATAGATCCACATCTTTCTTCGTATATCCGACTCGCTCACTTTTATATTCCTCTTCGGTGATTCTAGCAATTTATGACTTTCCACGCTTTTTTTCCTCTTCATTCTCTCTATCTCTCGCTCTCATTCTCTACCTCTCGGAACCTGCTGACGCGGCCATACGATATACGGAAAATTCGTGCTGCCTGCTCCTGCACGCATGGATTATTCCGCTGGTAAATTAAGCCATTTTCTATTTTTTAATTAATCGAGATAAGTTTGTATTTTTTTTATCTTTGAATTCGCGTCTTTTTCAACTCTTTGTTCCACCGACCGTAATTTCACAAGTAGTTATTACAAATACATATGAAAAAAGCACGCATGCAATGCAATACATATGGAAAATATCTAAGATTTGCAGTTTATATTGGTATGTAATTATTATTTTAACATCGTAGTGCGTGAAAAGTTTGAAAGAAAAAAAATTCATTGAGAATACCGTATTATTTTTTAATTTATTATCACCGACGAATAAGTAAATTTTTAAAATTTTATACGATAACTTTAGACTCCCGTTTATAAACTAAAATAACTTAGGAATTTTGAGAACAAACATTTGTATAATTAACACGTAAGATAGTTTTATACTTTGTTCAAGTTTTATTATGTATATATAGTGAGTTTTTAAAACTGATTAACGAAGTAGAAAAAGGGGGGAAATTCAAGCTGAAATTAGCGAAGCATATTATAACTCTTGACACGCGCCCCCATCTCTTCCCCCTCTCCTCCTCTGTTTTTATTTTTCTTTATATATGATACGTACTTGCGCGTGCGCGCATTAATTATACATTAGACACTATTCATTTATATGTATGTATGTATATATATATGTATATGTACACATCGTACCAGCCCAGCTGCACTCGCCAACCTGTAACGAGGTGTCGAGGAACCTGTAGAGGTGGACGAGGGGGTAGGTTTCCAGTTTTTCCGCGGCCTAAGCGAACTTGATTTTCCACTTGGGGTTTATGCAAATTTCGAAACTATCCCCCTCCTCCCTCTAATTCATATATTCCGTCATTTTGAGCTTACGTATGTACGTATAAGCGTTATATCGGCCTTTTCTACTTGTCTCCGAGAATGTACACATATGCATATACATGCACGTGTGAGTGTTAATAATAAAGAAAAAGGAGGAAGACTGTCCCGAGGGGGGGTCTTGTACGTACCTCGGTTTTTACTCTCCTCTCCAGCTCATCGGAATTAGTATTATACAGCTCTAATATATATATATATATATATATATATATATATATATATATGTATATAAGTAAATTATTGTTAAACGAATTTGCGCTCATCCATTGTTATTTCTTGCGAGCGTACAAAATGTCCGTGGGTAAGTGTATTGTTTTACGCAGATACTCGTCTGTGAAAAAAAAACAATCCGAATGTAAAAATTGCGTTTTTCGACGATGCAGATCCTGTCTTTTTCGCAGCAACGGGACTGCCTACAAAAGGGAATCCTATTTTTTTCGTTATTTTGCAAGATTGTCCATTGTATCGAGGCTCGCGCGTGTACAGCCGGCCGTTCCATACACAGCTAGCGCGCGAAGTGGGATTGTTAATAAAGAACGGCATCCAACGTTGCCGGAGAGAGAGAGAGAGAAACAACTTATTTTGTCAATAAAATCGAGTTAAAAAGGACAATTCGCGCGCGAGCGCGCGCAATAAACTGCGAACTGCGTATAATAAATTCATTTTTCAATCAGAAGAGGTTGGCGGGCAGCACGGCTTTTCGTCGAATATCCCTCCCACCCCCTCGCTCCCTTCGCTTTTTTATTATTATTATTTTTTTTTTTGCCATCCGAAAAATATTCATTCGAGCTGTAAAAAAAATCCATAAACTCTATGCTCTCTCGCGTTGATGTCCCGTTAGTAAATGTTATTATTATTAAAAGTTCTTTACTGATACTTTTATCGCTCACTTCAATTTGTTACGATCGATTCGATTATTTTCTTCTTTTTTTTTGCTTATAACAGCTATCTGTTACGACAATTGTGAATATGTTTTGATTCATTTCACGAGTTTAATATAAAAAATATGATGAACTTGGGAAAGTTTATTGTGTATGTACAAATTGCATATATAAATATGTAAATTTTTTACTAGAAAGTTTACGATACTTTACGTATAACGAATTAATATAATTTTACAATTAATATAATTTTACGGACATTAGTATAATAAAAAAGATTAAAATGTAATTTTTGACATTTTCGTAGATTTTTGTCATTCGTATTAATTAACATCGAATACGTATATCGTAGCTGCATTTACGTATATGTATTTCTGTTGGCCGACGCAATTACGCTACTACTACACTACTACATTACACTTTCTTCATTTCTTATGTCCGACGAAAATTACAAAAGTTTCTTTATATAGTATATTTGCTTTACCTAGCAGATTAAATATTTACGTGTCATTCGGGAATGAGCGTGAGGGAGAGAGAGAGAGAGAGAGAGAGAGAGAGAGAGGAGAGAGAGGGAGAGAGAGAGACAGAGAGAGGGAGAGAGAGAGACAGAGAGAGGGAGAGAGAGAGAAAGAGAGAGAGAGAGGGGGCAAATTAGTCCGAGAATAATAACTTTTGCCTCGAATTTCGCGAAACTTTTCTTTTTCTCTCCCCTTACGTGTAGACCATTATTGAATTACGGATCTGGGCGAAATACAATACTTTGGCAAATAATAAATAAACACAAAAAAGTACGTGCGGGCACAATTATTTAATAAACAAACCCAAGTCCCTGGTGGTCTTGTAAAAAATGTTTAATGAACGAGAAGAAAAAGAAAGAACGGAAGGAACGCTTCGGGTGTACGGACGCATTATCTCTTCGTTAAAATAGAAGAAGCGGATTAGAATAATCCCTCGACAGGGGCGGCAAATTGCGTACGGAGGATATGAAAATATGAATTTCCATCAAATCACTGGGTATGGAATTCCGGAGAATGAAATTTCAAAATTACCTAAACTTTGTTATACGTACTCGAAATTACATCAAACCTTAGGCTCTTAAATGAGTTTGAAACCATACTTATGGTAATATTTAAATACTGCATCAGTATGTATGTATTTATGTGTATATATATATATATATATATATACACGTATTCATACATATATATCTTGATTAGTTCAACCAATAAGAAATTTTACTTTTGAAACTAATAATGAGAAAAACGTAGTTGTAAAAGAAGATTATATCACGTACGCAGTTGATGGAATAAAGTAACACCAATTCTTCTGCATCGGAGTTGTGCACTAGTTACGTAAGATTAATTTTGAGGATCGATGACCCCCCCCCCCCACTTCCCCACCGGGCTTTTTTTAGGTATCTCGTTGCACAAGTCGCAAATTGGCAAAAAGGGGCGTCGTAAGAAACTTTCTGCTGTCTTTCCCCTGCTCCTCCAATTGTTTTACGTAATTTACGCACGATCCCATTATGGAAGACACATTAAAAGCTTTATTTCGAATTATTAATGCCGAGAGCTTTTCAATTATTATCGGAGCAGCGAGAAGAAATAAATTTAGACAGTGATTTTCATGATTAAATACCAGAGGCAGAAAGATATATATATATATATATATATATATATATATATATATATATATATATGCGCGCACGCGCGTGTGTATATGGACGGGTTTCGATGAATTTATTTCGTTCTTTCGCGTACAATAATAAAAATAAGTCCTACTTTATGCCGGAAGAAAATGCCCCGATAAAAAATGTAAAGCTTCTTATTTGAAATGTACGAGAGTTTCGATCAATTCCGGGTAGAAACTGTAACAGATTAAAACTTTGCCGGCGTAGAGGTACTTTGCTAGATTAAACCGTTGGGTCTTAAATGAAACTATACTGCTTTTATATATATATATATATATATATATATATATATATATATATATATATATTACTGTGAAACAAGTCTGGGCTTTAAATTATTTAAAGTTTAACAATGAGATAATAATCATTTGTAATATATTGAAGCGCGGGAGGACGGAGTTAAGCGAGAGAAAAATAGGAAATTGAAAGGGAAAATTAAATAAATAATTTTCATTTCGTAATATTCAGTTATACCATACGGAAACTTTTATTGTTAATTTATATTTTTGTTTTATAAATTTGTTTCATATCTTTGTGACAGAGAGATATTCGCTAAATTATTACCAATCTCATATTTAGTATTCATAAATATGGATATACATTTAAATTTTTAAAAATTTTCATCACCGGTTCCATCCCTTTTTCGTACGAAATTTGTTTAACAAATTCGTTTAACGCTAACTGTAGACATTTACAGTATGAAAAAAGCAGTAAATTTAAAACAAATATACAGTTATTGTATAATCATAGTTTTAAAGGTCTCTCCGAGATATCCATATTAAATTCTATATGACAATCGCAGAAAGTACAGTGCTGTAGTCGAACGGTGAGAATTTGATCAGAACATCCGATTTAATAAAAATAAACGAATATACGTAATACATTTTCTATTCTAATTGTAAAAAGATGGGGAAGAAAAACTTTTCGAATAAATATTATAATACCGACGAGCGGCTTAATAGTGATTAAGTAATATTACTGCTTTAATCGTAAAGTAGCGCTTTAAAAGTCCTTCTTTTGTCTCGCAGAGGCAGAAATACGGTTATATTAGTCCAACCAGCAGGGCCCCCCCCTGCGATGTACGATGGGCGTGAAGTTTTCCACGCCCCCTAAAACCGAAGGCGCGTTAAAAATTTCGCAGCTTTAACGGACGGAATAGGTTTTAAAATTATGTCTGAGAATTGCAATAAGTAAAGAATATTTTATACGATTGAATCGAGCTGGGGTCGAAATCGTAAGATTACTTGACTTATTGAAATACATGTAAAACAGGTCCTGGAATACAGAGATTTATTCATGAAATACATAACCGATGCAAAGAAAGCTCAAATAAAATCAAAAAGCGTTTTGGTATGTATTCAAAAGAAAAGCGAATCCTCGGAAAATATTGTTTATGTATACAGGAAATTAGTGAAGTTGCCCGTAACTCGCTGCTCCTTGTTCGTGAGTTTTGACGTTGATCCAAGGATCACGTCCTTCGTTATGACAATTAGAAAATTATTTAAGAACAATAATAAACGTTCCAAGATTAACATTACATTATCTATTAACAGAATTAATTGAATTTTGAATTAATTGAAAGTGATAAAAATTACCTGTCTAATTTTTGTACTAATACATGTGTTTCTACTAATTACATTACTAGGCTAAATATTGACTGTTGTGTAACATTAAATAAATGATACTTCGTAAACTCTAAAGCACTTTTTAGCAGAATTATAATTATTTGCATTGTAATGTGAATTAAAACTTATAGTCAGTTCATGTGTTCTTATAATAATGCTCCCATTCGCCGGTCAATATCGTAAAGACAAACGATGAATACTAGGAAAGATCCATAATCAATGTAATAAGAATCATAATGTAATTTTTTTACTCTTTGTATATTTTTGTATTTTACATATGCCTCCATGATAAAAATCGACTCGAGCTTTCTGCTAATTATTGACGAACCTATACAAACATTTAGATGGGAATCTTGATAAGTTATGCGCTGCACATTCCACTTTGTCGCACGCGAACGCACGGCCCATCCGTTAACATCGAGCGGGTCCAAAATGCGACTATCGCCTGCCTGTCCCCGCGCCATCTCGGAACCGCGACCGAAGACGCGCGTCTGGCGCGCAACGTTACACGTATCGATGCGCATTTACGCACCGTTTCGGCCGCCTAATCAATTGCGCGATTGCAAGAGCGCAGCGCGCGCACGTTCGTCCCGCAGTTCATCATCCAATCCCCCTCGATCGTATCGTGTCTTGTACGTACGTCTCGATTATTATATCGGGCGAAATCCTCTTTCGGGCAGGGAGAAGGTTATACGGGCCGATGATGATCCGCGCCAAGAGCGCGAAGTGTCTCTAATGGTCCATCCGCTCTTTCTCTCTCTCTCCCTCTCTCTCTCTCTCTCTCCCCCACCCTCCTCCTATCCATCCACACACGCGCGCTGAAGCGACGACCCGGGCCCGGGGAGGCACGGCGACGTTACTTTCCTCAGAAATCCGCGCCTACGCCAACCGCGTATACGTAGAAGCGTTTGAAGAAAGACGCGGCTTCGCAGTTTTCGTACGCGTAAAGCTTAGCTCGTAAAAAAAGTAAAAGAGCCGCGCGTGCGACCGCCGGGTGGGGGGGGGGGGTGCCGGCGCTGCAGCCCCCGCGCCGCGCGACGCTGTTAGAAAAAAATGTTTAATTCACAAGTGGGCATGGATTTTTTTTTTTGCGCGCAGCTCCTCCATCCATCGCTTCTGCTCTTTTGCGCATCCCGTCCCCGTCCCCGTTTCGCTTTCATCGAATGCAGCTGAATCTATATAGATTTTTGCACGGGGGGGCGCGCGCGGAATAGAACGGGACGTTTTAATAACGCGCGCCACATCGGGGGAAGCGGATATCGGAGCTTTTGTGGACAGAAATTCATTTTTCTCGTTTTCCGGTTTAATTGAGCTGTCGTTGAAGCGAGCGAGCCTTTGTGAAATAAAAAAAAAAAAAACAGAAATTAGCCTCCATCCCCTGCTTCTTCGATTCATTCCTAGCCTGGTATACGATGGACGACGTTAAGGATTTTCGACGATTGCCCATACGGACGATACGAGGTGGTCGAAAAAGTATTTCATAATAAACGGATTTTAATCTAATTTTTAATATTCACGTTTGGAAAAAGCGATGAAATTTATTTTTATTCTTTATACTAACGGGAAAAAATGTGTTTTGTTTTTGTTACCTCCTTCTTTGCCTCTTGCTCGTTTGTCAAACCGAGCGAATAATTTTCGTATATTCCTACTACAAAGTTTAGAGATAATTTAATAAAATTTATGAATATCAGGAAATTATATGAAATAGTAATCCTAATTTTTTTCCTTTCTTCTTTTTCAGGTAAGACAATTTACTTTTTAACGTAACCGAAACTGGGCTCGTGCACGTAAGTAAAATCTATTACTCTTTTCTTCACGTAAGTAAAGAGAGAAACAAAGTTGATCGAAACAAAAAAAGCCTCGTTAAGTAAAAATTCAGAAAAATTGTATCTTTTTACAGACCAAAAGTTTTGGTTAGTCGTTCCAAATTTAATACTTTCAGTTCCACGCTCATTACCGAATTTGGGCTGACATTCGGGTAATTCCTAATAGCGAGCTCAATATGTAACACTGATGAAATTTAACTACATATAGCAAACGAATTATAAAA
Source organism: Sycobia sp. Sy_11 (assembly GCA_018907035.1). Lineage (NCBI taxonomy): Eukaryota > Metazoa > Arthropoda > Insecta > Hymenoptera > Epichrysomallidae > Sycobia > Sycobia sp. Sy_11. The sequence continues at coordinate 510,886 of JACCIC010000109.1, forward strand.
ACACAAAAGGATTCCAGAAGAGTTTTCGGCCCATGAGCAGAATCCCCCTCCCTCCCTCCGCAATCTAATGCATAATGCAGACCTTATTATACTGTATTTATATATACATACATACAAGCACCTACTCGTGCGTATATAATATATATTATATAATGCCACAATATAATAAGCTCCAGCACGGTTCGTATGGAGGAACTTTTGACTAATTATATATGTGTACGCTATATACAAACTGCATTCTTGTGGTGACCTGCCGTACTACCAACCTCCCTCTCTCCCCTTACACCGCGACGACCCCCTTTCACGGCAAAGAATACATTTGGTCCATCTTTTTTTTTATAATTGAAATATTATTAATGATCGGATCGCCGCATACGGATGTGAAAAATAAATAACTTCCATGGTAAATTTAATTTCCGCTCGTTGCCATTCTCGCCCCCTCCCCCATACGTCTTTCTTTGTGACGCGGACAGTGTTATGGAAATAATTCTTTTTTTTACTACATAGTTATTATTGCGCTCGGGCACCTGTTCCGGACAGAAAGCCTGTGTATACGTGTATGTGTGTGTGTGTGTTGCGCGCGCACACACACGCACATTATATTCCAATGGTTTTTTGATTGATTTCAATTTGGAAGGCAAATGTAAATTAAAATAAATCTGGCAATCGTATTAATTTAAAATATTTTTCGATTCACCATACTTATAAAATCATTATAATATAAAAAAAATTTTTAAATAAAGAGAATTCCAGAAAAATCGTTGAGTTTCTCAAATAAATATTATTTAATTTTAATTCCTTTGATCCAGACACATGTCAGTAATGTACTGGCTCTGGTATTTCTTTTTTTAGAGAAGATTCATCTCGAAATCTCGTTCTACGCTAATACGTTTAAGTAGATATCTTTGGTACAGAAGATTTCTAAAAATTTCGAAAATGTTTCGAAATATCAACGAAAATATACTTTGAAACAAAAATGTTTCAATGATTATTTGTCTATATCCTTACAAAAGTACAACAGAAACGTTACGATCTAATCAAGCGAAGCGCAGTAGGTATGCCGAGCTACGCATTTCCTCAATAATTTCTTATCATTGTTTTTCGTACATGTGCATTCGCCACACTAGACGTACTAATGGCGCTGAGTAACGTGAGTAGTAACGCGTTGGCTCTCAAAGTGAAACTTGCTGGAATTACTTGGAAACTAGGTTACGTTTAAATTTAACAAATTATCGGGTGTTAGAAATCTATAATAATCGCTTATCGTCCATTATTTATCAATGCGTGAAAGATAAAGTATATATGTATTAGCGCGCGTACTTTGTAACACAGCGAAACTATAGAAAATATCAAGGATTTATGTTTCTTAATTAATAAATTAATGTTGCCCTCCTGTTATTTCCATATTGACGCATATTATTTCACATATATTATACTATATTAAATACAATGTTTTATTATATTATAGTTTTACTTATAAATTATCTCATTGGTTATAAATATTTCAAAACTTTACTAATGACCAAGTGTATATATATATATATACATATATATATATATATATTAATGTATATATAATATATATTATTTTAAAATTATTTCGCATATAATAAATTTACATTCGTATATATAATGAATTGCATTTCCTTTCATATACATAGATTAACATAACCAACCATAAATCTGCCAATTTATAGGAGTCGAACCATAATATATACATATGTCGAACCGGCAACTTTTTAATCGAGATGCACTCCGCGCACGCGCGCGTCATTTTACCATTAATTCGTAGCGCAGGTAATTTTATACAGTGTTTCGCTGCTGCCTATAATAATAACAGTGTCTCGATTGTGAAAGAGCTATTATTATATGTACCTGTCATATTCGTTGTGGAAGTTTTTGTTTTCTTTCCCCCACCCCCCTCCCGCCGTGTAATTTATCGATGAACTAATTTATGCCGCGCGTCGCTGTGTTTTCTTGCGAGCAGTTTTTTATTTTTATTAGTTTCATTTATAATAGATTCGAGAAGAAGAAGAAGATAAAAAAACTGCGTCTGGGAGTCATCGTATTTTATGAGTTTTTGCGGTGAGCGCGCAAGTTGCTCAACTCCAACTCCCGTAGAAAATACTTTTTAATAATTTCATTCGATGGTTTTCGTTATTATTTTTTTTTTTTTTGCAACTATCCAGTAATTTACTTTATTCATTAATGGTAAGTTTCATTTTTTATAAATTAAGTAAATATGATTTTAAATTCTGAAGTTGATATTTCTCATGGCAATTATGTATGCTTCTTCGAATCACGGAAATAATACGTTCGTCTGAATTTTTCTCCGAGTGTATTAATCGAAGAGAAATATTTAGCAGAATTTAAATATTTATAATTATTACTAATAAAACATTTTTTCTGTAATATTAAGTAAGATCTGATACTTTTCACGAGATATACTTAAAATGTCAATCTATTGTAACTTAAAGGAATCATTTACATCATTGTGCTTTTTTAGGCATTTAGTTTTTTATTCTTATAGATGTTCATTAATTGTACGAATTATTATATACCGGTTATTGTAGATACAATTATTATATTTTCGTACGACTTTAAATTTAAACGATTGAACAATTACAATAATTTTAAATTTAATTTTAAATATTTATTAACATTTATCAATTGAAGTATTCAAGAGTGTAAATCATTTGCTCGTTTTGATAAAACGAAGTATTAAAATTACTGGAACGTGCAATAAGATAATATAAATCATTATATTTTACTATTACAGTCTAGATTGCTTAAATATAAAATTGCTATCTTCAATATAAAATTATCTTAGAATATGATTTAATCTGTTATTTGAATAAAATATTAATTTAATATTCATTGATACTCCTTAGCCAATCTATTCGTTTATTTAGATTTATAGTACGAGATTTATTTTATTTGAATTTCCGTAAGCTCGCTTAAATAATCAGGAAAATATCAATCCGATAAAATAAATATAATTCTGAAAACCATCTCGGAGATTTAAATATTGAAATAAATCTTTATTAAGAATCATCTGCTTCTTCGATTCAAGTACAAACGTACACTTTTTCTATTGAATCAAATAACTTTTTTTCGCTCAATGGCGAGGGAGTCAGACCCCGGGGGCGCTATTTCAATTCGCTCCTTCTTTTTGCCCTCCACGCGGGAGAGCCTTCCTCTCCGCGCCGGGCCTCTCGCTCGCTCGCTCGCTCGCTCGCTCCCCCGGGCGCGCCTCCTCGTGTCGCCCCGCGCGCGCGCGCCAACAGAGCGGGCCACGGGGATCCGGCATCTGCGCGCCGCGCGCGGCGGGTGGGAAACAGCGGCGCGCGAGCAGCGCCGGCTCGCGATCGAGAGGGCCTCGCGCTCGGCGAATATTCAGATTTTTACGCGGGAACGGCGCGCATTACACGCGCAGACGTGCCGACAACTTGCTGTACGGACGGGTGGCGATTTTTCATATGCTATCTGTATGTATATTTGTATGTGTGTGTGTGTCATATAAGTAGGTCCCATCCCCCTCATCTTATCCGTAGCTCTGCGCACGAGGAGAAAACAATCACAAGGGGGCATAGTAATTTGACGAGATTGGCTGTCTATATTAAATTTTAATTCGGGCATTGGTAATTTTTTTGTATCTACGACCTCTAAAAACCGAATAATTTTCAACGAAATAATTTAAAGCTTTGCGCAAAAACAATTTTTTTACACTAATTCTCTGGCTAATTTATGTATACATATATCTGCACGTGTAATTTTTGCTATTATTTATAAATTAGTATAATTTATTATTCCTGTCAGTTAACTTTTTCTTACGATGAAACGACAAGTGGATATCCGAATTACAGTGACTCCCAGCAGTCGTAAAAATTCAAAAAACATTTTAGCAACATTTATTTATACAAATCGCATTGCAATAGTCGCGCACGCGCGTTGAACGTGCCTCCTTGAGGTTATAAATTCAGAAAAAAGATAAAAAAAAATACGATGCTCCACGTGTATTGGGAAGTAAAACAGCAGCGTGACTGCGACTTTGAAAGCCATAGAATTCTTATGGAGCGATTGCATTTTTTGAGTTTGGATAACTTATGAGGCAGAACTACTTGAGAGACTATGCCCATAGTGGACTATGACAACTAAGAAACGTTGTTATGCTGGAAATTACGGCAAAGCTGCCTGTCATGTTATCGTCTGTATTGCAACTCTTTTATTATGATGCGCCGGCCACAGCTCCTCTGTCTGTTTACAAAGCGTTCATTTGGTCTCGGGAAGCCATGAAAACTTACTGATCATTTGTCACCCGATTTAATTTCAGAAATACCAACTGCACGGCAAGCATTGTTCGGACAATTTTTATATATTGAAAGATCTGCAACCTCCGTAACAATTAGTTTATAATCAAAAATAAATAAATTATGTAAAAACTGCTATGCTTTAAAGATAATGTTTCGTGTTTCTTTAATGATCAGTCTGATCATCGGTGGTCGTATCAACGATTTCACTTCAAAATACTAATACGAATGGCCACATCGATCGAGTAATAATAGAAAGAAAAAAGACCCTCTTGCAGATATTGTACGATGGCAAATTTTTCCTGATGTCTGATTGTTCTGTCTGTATGTGTGTGTGTATTTGCGCGCGCGAGCGTGTGTATATATATGTGTGTATAGATGTGTGTATACTGCATATACATGTTACAATTTCGTTATAGATTTGCGCGGGGCGACCGCGACGCCAGAAAAACTCTTCCCGCAAAACCAGAACACGAGAGCGCCGCGAAGCATCAAGTGCAAGGTAGAGGGGACGATAAGGAGGGGGGGGGGAGTTGGAGAAAGAGAAAGATGAAGAAAAAAAAAGGAGAGGGAAGAAGCTCAACGGATAACCACACGCGGCTCTAAATAAAACCGCGCCGCGCGGAATCTCCGCTTACGTGTATATATATATATATATATACGACAAGCGAGTGGGGACAGGGTAAGGGGGGAGGTGAATGCACCCCGAGAAAACACACACAGTAGTGTGTACGGCGGGGAGCGGGCTGTGAGCGAGCCGTGATCTTCCTTTAAACCCCCTCCCCCCAACCCCTTCCCGGTCGCGAGCGCTTCTTCGACATTCCGCTCGCGGCTATCTATAAAGACCCTTAGACTGCACTATATGAGGTTCTCTCTCTCTCCCTCTCCCCCTTTCTCCCTCCATCATTCCCTCTCACTCACTCTCCCCCCCTCCCCCTTTCTGTCTATATAAGCAATTTCGTCCCCATGCGCGCGCGCGCGCGAAACAAAGGAGGCACACGTCCAGCGATTTCGAGCATCGATTTAGAGGCGTGAAGTATACCTATATCTTTGTATATACGAGAGAGAAATTGTCAATAAATAAGGGCATTGTAAATTTCGTTCCATTTGCCGTAAAATTGGAAAAAGTAACAAATTTCACAAAAAAGATGTACATCAATGATAAAAAACCAAGATTGCCAGTTATTTAATTTAGTATACGAAATATATTTGTTGGCCTTTATATATATATTCCATATACAATCAAAGCTGTTTTGCTGAAATTCATCGAATCGCGAATTTTGGAATAAAAACAGAATTCGATGAGATTTTCACAAAAAATAATTGGAAAATCGAGAATTGATCGATCGATAACACGATAATATTGTCGAATGTATATAAAGTTAAAAAAAAAAAAAAACACGAGTGCCTCGTAAATGCGAAAATGACCTCCTATACGTTTTGAAATCGATATTTTTTTTCATTATTACGGACAATTGTCTAAATTCCAGTAATTGTCATCGGCGTATAATACGATAATTTTATAAAAATCTTTTATTGCAATAATTACCTTGAGGTTAATAGAAAATTACAATTGATTTGCCCATATTTTAAGATATATAACTAACAATTCGCTATATTAATTTAATTTAATAAATTAATAAATTAAATAATTAAATAAATTAAATTAAATAAATTAAATAATTTAATAAATTTAATTCGCTATATCTTTTTTATTTTTTCTTTCTTGTTACACCGTGTATTACTTAGCTTTAATGAATCTAACTTCTTTATTACTTTTAGTTAAGATTTAAAGTAATGAAGCTCGTATTAAAAAAGGAATTTCAGGAAACCAACGCACTGCAGTAACATTGCTTTGTCAACAAAGTAACTCTCACTCTCTCACTCTTTAATTCTCTTGCTTAAACTAAAATGTCAAATGCTTAGAAGAAACAACGAAGGAATGAAGATCGCGTGGAAAACGCCGTCGTTTAATCGTCACCTCGTCCTTAAATTAATTATCAATGCACTATTCGCTATCCCTTTTAGCCGGGACCCGTTGACAAAGACCTCGTGAACGGTAATAATAAGAACAACGTATATGCTTTTAAAACTCATACTGCCGGGCTTTCCGGCTGCTACACATCTCGGATATCTTTGAGAATATGTCGATTTTATTTTGAAGGCTGCTTAATGACTCAGTTACTCTCTGTTTAAGATATACTACCATAAAGACTGGTTAGGGCCCTTATTGAATCGCTTAAGGTGATTTTTCAGAAATTTGTATTATCTGTAACACTCCACGATATCGAAAGTAAAGAATAATATAAGATTTCCTCTGCTCTCCCGTAAATTTTATGCAATTGTTAAGTTTTATATAAGTCTCGCATTTGAAATAATTAAATGAAATATCTAATATTGCCTTATTATAAATATTTGTATTTCATATTCATTTCGAACATTTTTAAAGAAATTCATATAATTGTAATAATATTGTCATTATTATTAATTTTTATTAATTTGGCGATATTTCAGCGATTGAAAAGTTATTATATGTCTTTTCTTTTTAATATAATACCAAGTTAACTGCGAAAAGTGGTTGTTCAATTATTAAAAAAACAATTTCATTCTTATAGGTTAAAGAACTTAAACTCAAGTTTTATCTACGCGATAAAGATTAAATATTAGATTAAATAAAGATTAAAGTAATTAAATTATCCCACTTCCATCTCCCCCGATATAATCTTACATAATTTAAATGTTTATAGAAAAACGAGATGTTCAATGACTTGGAATATTAGATTTTGAATAATTACATTCTAATAAAATTAGTTCTGAAATTTTCCCGACATTCGAACAAAGCCTTTAAACCATTTTGTCGAAGTTTTGGGCAAAAGTTCCTCCGTACGCGTGAAAATTTAATAAGGAATTTCGCTCGCTGTCTCTCTCTCTCTCTCTCCTCTCTCTCTCTCTCTCTCTCTCTCTCTCTCTCTCTCTCTCTCTCTGTCACCCGAGAAACAACTTAGAAGTTCAAATGATGCATTACACATCGTGCAATGATATATTTCGCTGTTTTAAGAAACCCGGTATAGTATAAATACGCTACTATATATATATTATAAGAAGCAAATTGAAGATACTTATAGTTTAGAAACTTTATCCGCGCTAAATATATCATAACACATCGATCCAGTCAGCGTCGCCATCCATTATTTTCCTCCGTACAAAATAATCCCAGCATTGAATTTCATACAGACGCGCACCTATATGTACCTCGGAAAACTGATTTGATGGGTTGTTTCGCGAACCACTCCATGTTGATATATATACACCTCTGTACTTTCGCGCCCACGCGGGACAATTTTCCATCTCTCGCAGATGGGTAAGAATTCTGTTATTGCGCGCGCGTATAGATTTATACGGAATTTATCGCGTCTATAAAAGAAAATGGAAAAAAATAACAATAGCTTGAAAATTTTATTTCAAGATTATAACCTCGTATAGTTGAGGTTAAGTTTTTAGCGTCGATGTATAAGACAGTGATTGAGAAATATTGTCGGCTTTTTTCAGTTACGATGAAATTAAAACGAAAAGACTTTATATTTGTACAGAGACCACCCCGTCTCGAGTACCTGTAAAAGCTCGGGGAAGATCGATCAATTTATCGTCGAACGCGCGGGAGCGTCGAACTTCGGTAAACTTCGGTAAACGACCGAGCGTTGAAGGTCTTTTCACAGCTTCGCGTCTCCTTTTAACCTTGGACAGATGCCGATCAGAGAGGAGAATCCGGTATTTTGGGAAGCATCTCTCCTCTCATTCTCTCCATTCTCCTCTTTTTCTCAACCCCCTGTCCCTCTCTTTCTTTCTAAAATTTTTCCCTACTCTTTATCCATATCTTTTTCTCTATCTATTTCACTTTTCCATTCCTTTCACTTATTCCCCGTATTCCCGTAGCACATCCGCAAGAATTAACCTCAAGAAGCAAACGCGAATCTCTGCAAGAATTTCGCTCGCATATAAAGCTTCCGCACGAGACGACGATTTCGGATTCATCGTCGGATCGATAAATCCTTTGTAAACCAGCGCCCGTACGGCGTGTTCGCGAGGCGTGCTGCACGATGTTCCCAATCTTGCGGAAAGCGCAAAACTGTTTTATCTTTTCGTATTACGTCCCATAAATTTTGCCAGGTGGAACGATGTCGCCGGGAGGAGTATGCGCGCGTCTTTACAATGTGCGATTATTCTGAGAACCGACCCCGGGATCAACACGCGAATCTGCTAAAGTTTCTTCTTCATTATCGTGTATAATTTTTACCAATGTCTCTCCCATTCTCTACTAGTGTTACTTTTATTTTTACCAGACTAAAATAACGATAAAACTTAAATGGGTGGGCGAAACGCGATTTCCAGAAGCTTTCACAAAAACTTAACCTATAAGAATAATAATTTCTTTAAAGGCTCCTTCCCTCATTCCTCTCACTTCTACGTTGCTACTTTTTCCATCTTTTTTTTAATTCACCTACTTCAGCTGTATGGGTAGTTGAAGAAGGAAAATACGAAGCAAAGAGGTTGATCGAAAGTAAAGAAAACGACGAGGAAAGTAAAGAAAACTGGAAAGGCGATTTTCAGAAAATCTCGTTCATGGTCGTTGAATGTATAGCACTATACCGCCATGTATTATTGCCAGCGCTAAGACATTGCTTTGAAGAATGAATTCTCTTTCTTTTATCCCCTTCTGTTCGTTGCTTGATTTTAGGGATTATTAGTATTTTCTCGACCAGGTTTTTGCGTCGACATCAAAATTATCTCATTAGTTTCTAAAAAACAGGAAGCGAAAATGTCATTTCTTGAAGATGTGGTCATCAAATATTATTTATCTTACTCTTTATAGAGTTTGTTTTAAGTTTAACATTAGTCATTCTGAGTTTTCAATATGTTACTCTATCAGAAAAAGCGGTTTAAATCACCCGTGAGTAAAGATTTTAACATAAATAAGATGTCTAAACATGTATATAAACAGTGTTTGCGAAGTTCAATTTATATATCAATCAATACGCAGAAAGACATGTGATAAGTTAAATGGAAATATGGTTGCATGAACGGAAATTCAGCAAGAATTAAGTCCTGGGGAAAATCATCGACCCGTACCGCCCGGATGTTAATGTACTTTATTCGTGTGTGTGCATCGTGAGCAGAGATGCGGGTTAAATGAAATCCTGGAGCAATAGAAGAGGTAGAGGAAGAAGGTAGCGGATTATAAAGAAACTGATTGAAGAACAGTTTGCATTTGTATCAATTTTCTTCAAACTGACACAGTTGAGGCTATCTTATAAATATGCTTGATCGAATTACACGGCCTCTTGCAAGTTATAGTTGTTGCAAATTCTCTATAATGATAAGAATAATCATTTATTTCAGATCACCATTGGTGATAGCATATCAGACGGGAAAATTAAATAACATCTCTATCTTATTCTCATTAATATTTTTTTGGAGAAAAGCATAATGGAATAAACAAATCATTTGTGTAGATATATACATCAACAGTAAGTACTAGGTTTGAATCGAAGTTTTCACTGATGATGGACCGCTCCAAATAAGATTATAGAATTGTAGCATTGAGTTTTTACAGTTTTTATAGCAAGATTCTTTTTTCATGTTAGCTGTAAGCAACATATGAATATAGTCTGCAACGTATCGTACCTATTAATGATAGGACTTTTAGATATCGAGTAATCAAGAATGAATTCACCTGTTCAACGATGCAGATATCAAACCAAGCATCAGAGGAAGGAGTATGATACGTAGACTTGGAATAGATTGTTACGAGATAGTTCTAATAAATATAGAATCATCAAAGTCGTGTGGAATGATTTTTCTAGGATAAGTATTTATATTTGTTGAGATGGACTACGAAATTACTAACGTCGATAAAACGACACGCCCGATTGACAATAAACGACACCAATGAATATACTTTGTGTCGGTGTTGAAAATTTTTTAAAACTCAGTTGTGATATCCAACAACAGTTGATGAGCAATAAAGAGATTAAACTGCAAGCTATTGCTGAAGTGCAGCGCACCGCTTTCTTCATTTTTCTTCTGATCATTAAAAATGATTGCAAAACCTTGAAGTGAGCCAGCATCAGTATCAATATGCGAAGCAAGTTTAGTGTCCGGAACAGTAAAAAAATGGAAGGAGGGATATTTACTTTTAAAAAGTGATTTATTCATACTCGTGTAAAAGTCGTAAAAATCACCCTTGATTGACCACCCATTTAGACATTAAAAAAGATTGATAAGTCACTCTCTAAGTGTGATTTTTAAGTCTCTGAGTTTGAGAGTTTACAGCAACACCACAACTTCAGTTCGAAGAGATTTTTTTCATATCGGAGAGTGATGTTGCACTTATGTAAAGTTCGTGTCTAGTCATTTGTGTTTTTTTCTTACTTCTGGAGTGTACTGTTGAGAGAGAGAGAGAGAGAGAGAGAGAGAGAGAGGACGGAGAGAGTAAAATGCGTACTAAAATTTGTGCATTAAAGGAAAGACGAGGTATCCCAGCGCCGCGAGTATAACCGATTATATATGCTAACGAAAAAGGCACACACGGGCACCCCTTTGAAAACCAGTTTCGCAAAGCAACGCATTACAAGGACAACTGTTTGCCTTTCAAGGCAGTTCATAAACAGTGTATACCTTTGAGTCTGCAGATATGTATATATACACATACGCCCCCTCCCCCTATCTAGTTCTCTCTGCCTCTCTCACTATTCGTACAGAGCCACTCTTATTCCGTATTTTGCATACAGCTCCCACATTCGTTTAAAGATATTTCGGCGAATACCAAAGAGAAAAGGGATTTTCATTTAAAGCAGGTTAACTGGCAAAACTTTTGAAAATACTAATAAAGTAAAAAGAAAATATAATTAAGCCCTACAATATAAAAAATAAATTATCCGCGTAACGTTTGATCAAAATGAAATATAAACAAAATTCGCTGACGCTTAGAGGGAACCCGGAAGATCAAATACCGCGTAAATTATATATATATATATATATATATATATATATATATATATATATATATATATTACATATACAGAGTCCAATAATTACGCACAAACTGTTCTCTGATCCACTCCGTCGAAAATCTCGTTAAAATTCGAGAGAGAACTAGAGAAATAGGGAGAGAGACAGAGAGAGGGGGAGGGGTAAGAGAGAGAGAGAGAGAGAGAGAGAGAGAGAGAGGGAAAGAGAGCGATAACGCTCATACGCCCTCATAAAACCTTTAAATACGATTTTCCAGAGAAGCTCGTAAAAAGCTCGGAAAGCCGCTTCCTCCACATATATAGATTCCGAGGGGATGGGCGGCGAGGGGTAGCTGAAGCTCCCTCGCGTCCCCTCTCCTCCGCAACCCCACACGAAGTGGCGAAGAAGGGAAGATCGATAAACGCGCGCTATACTGGCAAAAGAGCGACACTTCAAACATCGCAATAACAAGCGTAATTCGGAGTCCATGAGTGCTTCATCCACTGCTCACATATACACCGTTATATATACGGAGTATTTAAAATCTAATAAATTATATAATAAAGTCCGAATAATCTCTCTTTGATTCTACCCCTCTCCCTCCCTCAAGATTTGCATCGTCCAACTTTCGAAAGATCTATACATGTACATACCTATATAATTTATCTCTGTGCACGAGTATAGCGTATATGTGCATTCGGATACAGCGAACGGCAAGGAGTAGAGAAGCCAGTGAAAGAGAGAGGGCGAGAGGGGAGGGGATGGGGGAGGGCGAATGTAATCGACGATTTATGCGCGAGCGGGCGGCTCGGCGTCGCTTTGGCGGTGTATATGTACACCGGACAACGGGAGGAAAAGGGAAAGTGGAGGATAGATGCAAAGAGGCAGAGCGAGAGAAGGGGAACGAGAAGGATGCAGAAAGGAGGAGAAGAGTAATGCGGGGGAGAAAGAGAGAGAGAGAACGAGAGCAGCGGTAGCTCTGTCGGGAAAATTGTGTAGTTGCTAGATTGGAGAAATTCCCTCTTTTTTTCCTCGAAAAATTTACTGGTTCATTTAATTTTCTAGAATTTTATACTCTTTCATGTAGGAATTTTCTTTCTCGTATTCTCGTGAAATAAGTTAATTAAGAAAATTCTGCTGGTACTAATACAGAATGAAATATTGACTTTGAAAATTAAATTGTAAATTTTATTACATGAAAATTTATTTGATTATCATTTTAATACTCTTTTAATCATTTTATGCAAGGTATTCCTTTGAACGTACAACTAAATTTATATTGAATTATATGCCTAATATATCCTAATTGTAAGAAAAATAATTAACAGATTCAAATAAATATATTTACTTTCATTTTGAGATAATCAAATATTTATCCGAATTAAAGCAATATTTTTTATCTCAAAAAGGCTTCTACGGAAAATGAAAATTATTTAATTTAAAAAAAAAACATAAAACATACTTTATTTCAATTAAATATTTATTTCACATTTTATTTGAACGTGAGTCAGAGAGAGTTTTAGATTGTAATTTTGAATTTTATTAACAAATTTCACCAACGAAGACAGATAAATTTCGCAAATTTCTGTTGTAATAAATTCTTTCGACTCTTAATTCTTTTAATTCGAACAAAAGTAATAAACGTTGGGGGGTTGGGGAATGCGACGAAGAGCGAACGAGAAGTGACGGTGTAAAAGGTTGAACCTGGCAAAATACATAATAAAAGAAATAAAGCAGCAGAAAGTGGCGAGACAGGGAAGTAAAAATAATAGAGGTAAAATGAGAAGGGAGAGAGCTAGAGAGAGAGAGAGAGAGATAGATTGTATGTGTAATGAGAAGGAAGAGGGGAGAGAGAGAGAGAGAGAGAGAGAGAGAGAGAAAGAGAGAAAAGAATATATAAAACGAAGTTGAACGGAAACTGCATACGCGAAAGAGAGACCCGCGATCTTAGTTACGTAAAATTTCGAAAATTTCGAAGATTTATATTTTACTATTATACTTTTAATTATAAGGATATTCTTGGCAGTGTCGTTTTTCAATAAATTTTTTTATAATAATGCTGACCTTTAATCGTCTCGTAATATCGAAACCATATAATAACATGAAAAATCTCGAAATACTATTTTTTAATCGCGCTATGAAAAAGTCTTGTAACGCTGGATTTTCATGAAAAAATATTCTTCAGAGCAGTAGCATATATTCATGCGTCTCCCCACCCCCCAGCGGATAATAAAAATATCATAAAGAAAATATTCTAAAAAGTGCATACAAATTACAAATAACACACACACGCACACAGATTTTTGCATTAACTATAAGGCGAACTTATCAATTATTTTAATTACAATTCTGAAATGTTTAAATATTAATAATAAAACGAGATAAACCGAGCACGATGGGAATCAGATATAATATAAGCGCTAAATTAACAATCAAAGTTCTATCTCGAGAATATCGATTCTCGGAAGTCTGCGTTAAACTCAAGTTGGATTTAAACTAATAAAGTTTTCAGCGAGCCCCGCCTTGTATTAAGATAATAATTATAATAGTAATAATAGTAGGAATAGCAGTTTCGAGTTTACACTCTCGGGAGAGAAAATTACAATGTTAAAAACTTTTAAAATAGGAGAATCCAAATTTCCGAGTAATTTCAAATAATCCAGTTCGGTGTTCAACCTCTTCGAACATCGTCTCCTATCCTCTATCTCTCTCCCACACTCTCTGTCTCCCTCTCCCTCTCTCCGGTTTCTCCTTCCTGGAGAAGTAGGAGAGAGAGAGAGAGAGAGAGAGAGAGAGAGAGAGTGAGAGAGGGAGAGAGAGAGACATAGCGCTCGAGCCGGAGGGAAACAAAAATAGGGAAAATAAATGCGCCACGAACTACCCGTACAATAAAGGACAATGAAATAGAGCGAGAGAGGGACCGGGAGCGCGTGTGCAATAAGGAGCGGGGAAATAAGTGCGACGAAGATAGAGTTAAAGAGAGCGAGGGAGAGAAGCTCCTTTCCCCTCAGACCCCCACCTCTCGTGCTTTTACATTTATATAGGCGCGCTACATACACACATACACACATACTCGCTGAGACACGCATACCCAGCCTGCGAATGTGCTTGTGCGGGGGCTTTTGAGGTAGTGGTAGCGCGCCAACTTGTGGCGGCGAGACAGCCTGGAAGCGAGAGAGACAGAGAGGGAGATGGAACGCTGTACGTAAAAGGCAGGATGAAAGAGGAGAGCGATATAAGCGCGGGCGAGAGAAGAGAAAGTAAAGGACCTCGCTCGAGCGATATTAGATTTATGGAAAATTATTTTGTCCTAAAATAATACATATAATTTTAACGAAATTAAAAACTAATGAATTAAAGAAAGAAAATAGTAACAAATACATTTTGCTTTGATTAAATCAGTATATGAAATCGGGATTTTCTCGTCGCATGCATTAATAATTCAATAGTAATTTGTGCAATGAGTATCATACGAATCCGCGAGTGATAAATTCGTTAAAATATCGTCTGCGGGATTTGGCAAAAAGAGAGTGTTTATCGTGTAACAATAACAACGATATTAATTATTATTATTTTTATACTCCAACGCTCTGTCGTCCAATATATATATAGCGAAGGCCGACGCGCGGGAATCGATATTTTTAAAAAGCACTTTAGCGTTTATTCTCATCGTAAATATTTCGCTTTAATGTCGCGTATATAAAAATGTTCATTCAAAGCTTATTATATAGTTTATTAACTGGAGCTTTATTGCATTTTCCGTGTCAAATAATATGATAATGCCTTTTGAGAGTTTAACCGCGATGAAAAGAACAAGTCGAGTCGGTATTTCGGTTACCGAGGGACTTTCAAATAGAAAATGATACGTATATTGAAAGAGATATTTTGTCATGGAAAAAAAACGGGGAATGAGTACAATAGTAGCCTGTTTTCATTCGGTGCGAAGAGCGTGTATTAGCACGAACAAGTTCTTAATATAATATTAAAGTAAATTGTAATTGGCTCTAATGGATGAGCACGAGACAATAGTTTAAAAAAAAAAAATGTTTAAACTTAAAATGAAAACTATTTTGTTTCGTAACGATCCGACCATTTTCAGAAACTTTTGTTACGAAACAAAATTAGTTTTCAAGTCTAAATTTTTTCATGCTTCAAAATTATTGTCTCGTGCTATTCACTAGAGTCAATTACAAGTTAGTTTAATACAAGACTTGTCTATTTCTTCGAAAATTTTTTTATTTTAATTATAATTAGAATTTTAATTAGAATTTCTATTTATTTCCCAGTATATAAATGCATATCGAGCAGATTCCGTAAAACCATATGGATCAATACATCTTCATTTTGCAATATTTGGTTGCATTTCATTTTTAAATAAATCAATTAAAAATTGTCGTGAAAATTATCTCTAGAAAGATGTGTACAAAAGAGCAATTTTCGTTCGTTATTAAAAACAATAACTTAAAAGAGATGGAAACAGAAATGGGTCCTAGACTGGCATCGATTAGATGTATGCAACAACTGCTGCTCTATCTCCCTCACTCGCCAGCTCTCTCCTCCGGCAGCGTTGATTCTCGCGCTCGCCGTCAAGTTCGCCATAATCCTATACTACTGCAACGCTCGGTATTATTAGAGCAGTCGAGGTGCGCATTAGGGGTGGCAACCGGGTGGGGGGAGGGGGTCACCTCTTGCTCACCCCGCGTCGAGGGGTCGCGGGGCCAAAGAGAGCGAGGGATGGCCGGGGGGAGGGGGGCCTCAAAAACGAAAAAACCACACCGCATGTATAAGCGAGCAGCGAAAAACCAGGGCATATAAAGGAATAAATGACCGCGCGCTCGGGGCGGGATGTGAGGGGACGGGAAGAGAAACAAAGCGGAGATTAAAACGAGAGGATAAGGCGGGGGCGTGCGCGACCCGCCCGCGCCGGAGGAGGAGAAAGGCGCGGGAGGGAGAGGAATCAAAGCGAAGAGCGAGAAGGAACGGGCGGCGGGGAGGGGGCAGCGGGAGCGAGCGGATAATTAACGGAGTAGTTAATGCGCCGAGTTAAGTTATATTATTCGGGCCAGCGGCGTTTTATTGCCGTCTCTCTCTCTCTCTCTCTCTCTCTCTCTCTGTGTGTGTGTGTGTGTGTGTGTGTGTTCGTACATTGGTCAGTGGGAAAGTTGATCTAAATATAAATACGGACGAAAAAATGTAACGAGACACAGAGGTGGGAAAGAGGGTGAGAGAGAGAGAGAGAGAGAGAGAGAGAGAGAGAGAGAGAGAGAGAGAGAGAGAGAGAGACAGATAGAAAAATCGAGCAAAGGAAATTATTTTGCAGAGACGTAAAAATAATAAAAATGGTAAAACGGCGCATTAAGAATCCCTAGTCGTTGTGATTATTTCGTTCGTTTTCAAATTGTGCACAACATTGGACGTCGATTCCGTTATCGAGGCATCGATCGAGCATCGCTATTTGTACATGTAAGAAAGAAGAAAAAAACCCCGTCGAGTTCGAGGGTCATACTTAAATTTGCATTAGTGAAAAACTTCAACTATACATCCACCCATCGATATATTGCCATAAAGTCACTAGCAAGCTGGCGACGTTGTAATGAGTTAAAAGCTGTATAATATGTCCCGACGTAAAAAGAAACTCGCATAAAAAGTTAATAAAGTCAAGGATAGAAAGGGGAGGGGGGATGGGGAAGCTTCTATGTACACGAGTCTGCTTTATCCGCTTCCATGTAGGTTGACGCCTGATAGTTGAGCCTGCGTGCATCGGTCGTAGTTTTGTTATATATCTATATATCATCTATATATACACGCACGTTTCTCTCGCTCTACCTCCACCTCCCTTCTTCTCACCCTCTTTCACTTTGTTTTTCTCCATTTTCCCTCATTCCATATCTCTTTATCTCTCTTTGTTTTAGTTTATCTCTCTATTTTTCTCTCACCCAATCTCTCTCTCTCTCTCTCTCTCTCTCTCTCCCTCTATTTCTCTTCTCCGCGGTGTTATTGGTTTTCGTTAGGACGCTTACAGCGAGGGCGCCAATAATCCGACGAATTATTGGCCTATGCAAGTTTAGCCCCCCACGCTCCGCTCGCGCGACTTCGGCCGATGCTGCGAACGGGCTGGCGGGCGCCGCGACGGAGCGGGAGGGGGGCCTGCTCGAGGGCGCAGGGGGCGATGGCCGCGTGGCAACACGCGCGAGTCCCCGGGACGCTTAATTAATTCCCCTCGGGGTCTACCCCTCCCCTTCTAGCTCGCTACACACACACACACACACACACACACACACACACACACACACACACACCACACACACACACACACACACACACACACACACACACACACACACAACTCTTATATAAAATGCTAATGTATTATTCGATCACAACGGAACGGGAAAATTAAAAGATTATACAAGCGTGTATTTTTATATAATATATATATATATATATATATATATATATATATATATATATATATATATTCACGTTTTCCCCTGCTCCGAAGAGTGTCGTCACGGTTTCTTTGGATTTTGCGGAATTTTTATCAAGGAACTCTGTATATCCGATATATACCTGATTTATGTAATGGTTTTAGGACGGGAACGCGTTTGCTGGAGGGCGGGTGGGCAGGCCTTTCCCTTTAACCCCCCCCCCCCCCCGCCTCACCGCCCTGCTTCCCGATGCCGGCGCGCGCGCTATATAGTGATTTTATCGATCGAGAGCCGCCGCGCGCAGTATATAAATATCGAATGGGATTTTAAAAGTTTGCCGAACAGCTTCTGACGCTCGTCGATTCCGGTTTGGCTTGTACAGAAATACTTGGCCATTGATTCAACAACACCGATTGCTTTTCCGCTGTTTTATTATTCATCAGTTGCTATTTTTTTTTGTTTCTTTTTTTTGTTTTTTATAAAAACCAGGTGATGGAAAAATTTGAAACGTAGAACGGAAGGAGTTCCAAATCTCTTTCTATTGCGTATGTAAAAGTATCTATGTCAATGAAAACGCGCATTTATTATGCAACCAATCAAATTTGCCCTCAGATTTATTATTAAATTTGTTGGAAAGAGAGCAGCATTATCAAAATAATTCATCATTATACAAGAAACGACGTTATAAACTTGCTCGTAGTCCACGTTAATAAATTCCGAATAAAACAATAAAGTCCGGAATACGAAAAAGGTAATGTGATGATAATGCACGTACAGCGTTTATTTATCTTTAATTCTTTAATTACGGGAAGATCTTTTCTCTCCCTACACCCCCCCCTCACTCTTTCTCGCAAGCTTATACAGCTTTAACTTTATCCAACGCCTTAATTTTCATTTGTTGGTCGCTTTTCTTTCGTGTATTTTCAACTGCCCAAGTGCTCGAAAATAATTTTGCGACGTGAAATCCCGGTTTAAAAAAGTTTATCTCGACCAACTGTTTCATCGGTGGATTTAAAAAGGCATTTTATCCTCGTTTTTTGTCTTCGTACAAACAGTTTTCAGAGGGTAAGAGTAGAAGGCGTAAAAATTGCTTCGGAGGTCGCGAAGGAGGGTGGGGAGAGCAGAGAAGCTTGGATGGCGAGTTATTGTCGTTAAGCGGGAAACCACTAATTGATATATATGGAAAAATCAACGAATGCGTTTTAACTTTCGGGTTCATAAAAATTGAATTTTTGTTGAAATACACTTTTAGTTTCAAAATGCTTATTGTGCTTTAGAACTAATTTATTTATTCTTGTATAATAGGTAATAAGTCCTTCATAATTAAATGAAGTTCTTCTTTTTTATCAGTTCTTGTAAGATAGAGCAGAAATGGAAAAACCAATTTGAACTTACGTTATCCAACCCGGAACAATTTGGGGATTACTTCATATAAATGTATATTGAAAAGAGAATTGTAGATATCAAAGAGGAAATTTCTGAATTAGAGAATTGAATGAAAACGATTAAACTGAAGAAGAAGCTATTAAAAATTTTTTCCAAATATCTTACGCCTGTTTTACTTTTTTTCTATGCATTCAAACGACATCATTTTTAAGGATAAAGATATTTTTACATGATCTAGAATTTTAATTTGTAATATTTTTTTCAAAACAATACTTTTATGCTGTTTACACTTACTTTTCGCCATTAAATCCTTCTTGTCTGTAGAAAAACTACCAAGAAAAATAGTCAATATGAATATCAATGTCTCTCGCAGCGATTAGAACTAGAATATAAAAACATTCCTGGATATCCCCATGAAGCAATATATATATATATATATATATATATATATATATATATATATATATATATACAAACATTTAATATTTCTTATCAAAACTCTCGAATTTTTACTGCGCACAAATACAAATTTTTTAAACGAAGCAATTTCGCCCTGAAATATCCGAATTTTCTCCTAATTTCCCTTTATTACGTTCGGATTTTATATATATATATATATATATATATATATATAGTACATTATTTCCCAACGAAATGATAGCATTAAACTTTACGCGTAGTTTAGCCAGTTTCGCTGACGTTAAGGCTACAGAGAGAATACAATTGAGACCAGAATTATTCCAAAACTTTGCCTAGACTAGAATTATATATATATATATATATATATATATATATATATATATATATATATATATATGCAGAGAAATGCCTAATAACTGTAATACTGACAAATTGCAAAGTACGCGCAAATAAATATTATACGACTATGAGGAATGCGGAACGAGGCGATATAAATTAGTGTTCGGAAAGCTATAATGAAATAACGAAAATAACTTGTTCTAAAACATCGTTATAAGTTTTTACGTATTATCAATACATATATTTACATCAACTGCTTATACTCCACTCAATCAAAATCTCTTTCTCAGCTCCCCCCTCTCTTTCTCTCCCCCTCTCTGTTTTTAATTGGCCAGCAATGATAAGAGTACCGAATACGTATAAAACATGTGTAAGGATTGTTATGAATCGTTAAATTAAAAGCTGGAGAGTTTCGCTTTAGTTGCAGAATGAATACACGCACGCGCGCACGCACGCGTGCGCGCGTTTACACACAGAGGCATTGCTGTCTATATGCATCCACGGTAGGTAATCATGAGTGAATGGTCGGACGCACAACCATTTCACACATCCGGTGGAACCGAACAAAAAAAGAGATACAGACTCTCTGTCTTTTAATAAACCAATGGCGTGCGAATGATCGAATTGGCGTGTTACTTTTCTTGCTTTTAACTCCGTGTCTAATATACAGTTGCTGATCCACGAACTTTCTCGCGCAAGCGTTAATTGAGTAAGTGTGTGTGTGTGTGTGAGAGAGAGAGAGAGAGAGAGAAGCCTATGTTTATTACATAACCTACGTTTGCAGTTTATTACGATATGTGCGAGGGAGGAGGAAACGGAGCTGCAATGCTTCCAAGAGAAAATGGGTTTGGCAATAATTGGGATCTTATAATAACTTTCTTGACGAGAAGAAAGATTACATATATAGGGATAGTATACAATTTGTAATTCACATATATCTATCAAATTACATACTGGTTTCTTCATTCGTTAAATTAACATAAACTTTAATTAAGTTTTCCACCGAAACTCGCTGGAATTTTTAGAACTGCTCAAATAAGGAGTATTACTACTTGAATCATTATAACCTCTAAAACCAGTAACAATCTGTCAATTTTAATCTAGATGAAAAAAAACATCCTTAGGTTCTCTCAACTTAAATGTGAACACAGTAAAAGAACTTAATATCTCGTTAATAATAAACTGTAAATAGCATTATAAACAATAGATGTCAAAAAATTTAACACAATAGTATAATTTATGCGCGCAAGTAGTAACAGACTTGCGGTGTCCGTCATTCAGCGCCATCTAAATTCCGAACGCTTCTTACATAGACATATACGTAATTCATTTACTAAACTAAACCAAGAGTCCCATTTATGCAATCTCTTGTTGCTGTGTTGTATTAGTCTACAAACGACCGCATTGACGTTCCCTCTCGAATCGGGTCGTTCTTGCCGTTTTTGGACGATATTAAACGTTTGCGCCGCATCTTCGCAGGTGGAAAAAGATAAACGGAGCAGAGGAGAAAGAGAATGATGGAGAATAGCCGCAGTGTGCGCGAGTTCGCTCGCGCGATCTGTCGCGTTTTCGAGTATGCTTGGGCGTATAAAAAGAACGAGACACAGAGACGAAAGGGGAGTAACCGTGTGTGCTTACGCGCATACACAGAAGTGTATATATATATATATACAACTGGCCGAGCTCTCAAGGTGGTCGCTCTCACGCAAACTAATGCCACGAAGCAACGCACACGCACGGTCAGCGAACCAAACACAGCGGAACGCAAAACTATTCACAATATCGTGAACGGACCCTCTCTCTCTCTCTCTCTCTCTCTCTCTCATACTCATTCTCTCTCACTCCCTTTCACTTCTTTCTACGCTTGTCCCTTCTTCCTTTTTTCTCTCTTCCTCCTTCTCCTCCTCCTTCCTTTTTTTTCATCTTTCTACCGTACACCATCTATCTTGGTTAGCGTGTTGCGCGCGCTCTGCTTTTCTGAACTTGAAATGCGGGCATATATATAAAGCCACCAGTTAAAGCCGAGAGGAAACCGCTTTTGCTTAGGTAATATTATGCTTCTTCGAAAGAAACTGCTGATACCCCGTTGCGGTGTTATAGTTTTAGAATTTTTTCTTTATCTCTATCCCTTCGTCTTTCTCTCTGGTCGATTAGATTCAGAAAAATAAGGATTTCAATGGATTTTGACATATTGTGTCTGTGCAAAGTAAATAACAAAATAGTAATAGGAAGTTTTAGTCGTATTTCTCTCTTAGACTGTTTATTTATTAATATTGATTTAATTTTTAAACATTATTTTAGGTTATATTTTTTAATGGACTAATATACAGACTATGCATGGGATTTCATATCTTGCCGTCCAATTGGTTAAAAATATTTTTTATTAGTGTATTGGAATAAATTACTCGCTGATCAAAATTAAACATTGACCCACATTACTTTGAAACTCATAATTCGTGACAGTTATCACAGGTTGTACGGGAGATCACTTGTTACAGTTATGACGAGTCAATTGTTTATAATAGAAAGAAGATTTTTTTTAAAAGTACATAACTTCGTATTTGTTTATGATCCATGAGTGAAGATCAAGAGCCAGTTGAAGTTTAAGACGAAATCATCTAATTTTTATATCCGAAAATACCTTTAATGGCTGACGTTAGTGTGAGGCACGTAAAATAACATTGTGCATTGCACAGGGGCCAATATCAAGGTTAATTAAGTTAAAAATAAAATAACAAATGGGCGACCTATATCGTTTAATTTCTAAATTGACCTTAAGCGTTGGATGACCGTTAAATTTAATCTATGGTCCATATTTAACGTAATCTCACTTCACATAAAAACCTGAAATTTAAAAGAGTAATTTTCGAATTTGTTATTTGATTTTACAATCTTTTACTTGAACCTGGCCTCGATCCATTGGTGACGGACCAACTTAACGTACTTGACAAAAAACCCATAAATTGTCGTCTGATCTTACCTATTAAAGTCCCATTTTCTACTAAATAACTGGCTGACTATCGCTGTCTTAATTGACGGTTTCTAATATACCCTTCAGCTACAATATAACCAATTACGAGTTATGTGGAAATGAGCTTTTCGCAGGTCGGAAAGAAACTGCAATGTGCTCAATTTTCAGCCAACTTGAAGGTCGTGCGCAATCTCATGTTTATTTTGAACGTGATTCCTTTTCGCGGACACGTTGAGAAATGTCAAAATTGTACGTATTTAGTCGATTATCGACACATTGAATGACAAATTATTTTAATATGAAATATAAACATAATCAGAAAGCTATATATGAACAAATGCGTCTTGGGAACAAAATTTATGGCTTTCAAAATAGATGCCACTATTGGAATAAACTGGATCGACGATCTGCAGTAGCTTCAACATTTTAGAATCACCAATCGGTTCATAAATGACTTAATTCTGATTAACTAAGTGTAAGTGTGGCTTGTAACTTCGAGCATTCGTGCGATATTATATACGTATATGCTTCGTCCATTTTTCGTAAAAAACACGTAATTTGCGAAAATGTGATATCGTTTTAATCCGATTGTACCGCGGACGTCCACGTTAACCGAGGCTCGAAAATCATACGCGTAAACGATACGCGCATACGGAACTATCGTCTTTCTACCTCATTGAAAATCTAATAACAATGGTTTTGAGATCATTGCACACTGAGCCGTCGGGCACATCTCGCCGAGATTTCTAAAGCGATAAATTCATCCAGCGTAGCTCCGTTGCTAATGGGCGATCGGGGCTGGGGGGGGGGGGGTGCAGCGGGACTCTCTTGGAAATATTACAATGCTCGTTATTTATACCGTCGAGGTATATAGGGCGTTGGAAATTTAACTCCGCGCCGCGCCACATCGGGGGAAAGAAGAGACGAGGCGAACGAGACGCCGGGTGTTGATTAATATTTTTCGAATGGCCCGTTTATAGAGCTCGGCGTGCCTTGCGCAATAAACGTGTGTATAAATCAATGCTACGGGAGGTGCGCGGGCAGCCTCCTCATCTCTCCCAGCTTTTCGGTTCGGCAGCAAATCCGCGAGTTTAATGCACGCTTAGATAACGCAAATTTATGAAAATTCCCGCACTGCCAGTGCGCGCACAAATCGTTCATAATTTACTATTTGTTGCGAATTTAGTACGTGTGGATAGAGGGAGGTTCGCGCATTTATAATTCTTTTCGTGCTCGCGCGCGCATTTGCGTTTATGTGTATATGTATGTATATATATATATATATATATATATATATATATATATATATATTTATTGAAAAATGATTCGCGCGTACGCGCTCCAGAGCGTCAGGTAATAAATATCGTATACTTTCTCTTCTTCGCCGCGGATGTTGTCGCGACTGATATATATATATATATATATATATATATATATATATATATATATATATGCCTCTCTTCTCTTTTGGGGTCACGGTATTATATGGGAGCCTCTCGCGCCGGAGGCCCCCGACGCGGCGACCTAAACTCGAGTGAAAAGGATGCGAGGAGAGGTGGTTAAGGGGCCGAAGAAAAGTGGTGGCCGGGTGGGGAGATTTGTATGTTCTTATTTTTCTCGATACACGTATGTGCCAAGAGCAAGTACGTAAAAGATGAGATGGGATATATATATATATATATATATATATATATATATATATATATAAATATATTATAACATCCACACAACAAGAGTCATTTATTAATTTACTAATATGTAGACAAGTATATTAATATGCTTATTTCATTGTTTAAATAATTCAACCTTAGCTAATTATTTAGCATTTTCTTATGGTCGTATGAAAATCGAGATGAAAAAATGGTATTGAGTAATAACTGAGATATTATCGATTAATCTATAGAATTTTGAATAGTATACATTAATTGTGATTTGTTTTAATGATTAATAATTATGGCTTTAATAAAAATTACCGTGCCATTTTTTTAATTAAATACTATACACATACTTTTTATACAACGTGCAATCTCTTTTCTTAATAAATTTCTATATTGCTCGAATAAAATTCTGAATCTAAGTAAATTAACTTTTAATATATTCCTTTCATAAAATTTCCATGGAGGAGAGTTCAGTCGATTCTACCGAGAATCCAGCATGTTTCAAAATTCTATATATATATATAAAAATGTCATAAAACTAACTATAGAAAAAACTATACTGCAGAATTCTATTCAGTGTATTAATAAAAAGAGCTTAATTGCTGTTTTCATAAATTTTAATTACTCTTTTTCAACTAGTGAAGTACGTGGGTGAAAATGAATAATACCGACAAAGTAATTTTTATTTAATTTCATCTAGATTTCCATCCAAATATCTACTGTTATATAATGAAATATATTATTTGCTAGTATTTCTCGCAATACATTCAATTTATATTGCAAATAATAACGAATTTATTTATTCAAATAAAGTCTGCATCTAATCCGCAGTGTTTCGATTAATATTTATTTCAGTTCGGCAAGTCTAATTTGCCTCGGCATACGTAACAGACTGTCTAAATTTATCTCTATAAAATAATCACCGTTCAGTATCGATTGACAAACTGTCCCGTGAACATTGATCCGATAAAATGCAAGAATTTACGATTTTCCTCCCCTGCTTTTTTCTTTCACCGTGTTAACAACCCACCAGAAATTCTAAAGTTGATATTAAAGAGAATTTCATAAAATTGATATAGTAAGTTGGAATTAATTAAAACTTCGTGTATAAATATATGTATGTATGGGCTTCAACGTAATTTGATCGCTATCTCGTCGAGGAGACTGGCGGGGGATGAGGTGCAGCAGGTCTAAAGCAAATTTCACCGTTACAATAAGTCTTCCTCTCGCGCGCGTTCACGCATCAGCGCGAAGAACGCGGGGCATAATAATCAAGAGTAACCGAGCCGAGATATCTTCATTTTTTTTAATGCCTCGAGGTACCGCCGCTTCTTACGGGCGACGCCCGGGCCGCCCGTTCGCGTCCTTCGTAATTCGTTCGAGGAAAGCGATTTCGCGCAAAAGTTTATTGCACTTTAATAATTTAGCGGGCACGGCTTCATTGAAATTATTGTTATTTATCGGGTATTTCGAGAACTGCTTGTGTCGAGAACGTGTGCGGATAAGTAAAAAATTTCGACAAGAAGTAATAATCCATGATTCTTTAGATGTATTTTCGTCTGTATTTACTAATGGAATTTTTCAAAATTTACGGAATATTAAAAAAAGAGAAAGAAAGTATTTACTGCAAATAGATGGAAATTTCCATTTAATGTTATTTAGTTAAATTGACGGAACATTAATTCGAATGGAAGAAATTTATAATTCGAAAGAACTAAGGATATTAATTGCAAAATTAATAAAATTTGTTCGATTTTTAATTTATTATCTCTGTTAATGCTTATGCGAATAATCAAACTTTTAAAATTAACTACATGATAGATATAATAATTATATATATAACTAAAAATAAAATAAATTTCTGAGAAACTTTTCCTTTATTTTTTAAGAAGTTATGAAAATCTACAATTCTTTCTATCCTTGAAATATCAAGGGTCTTATACAGATATATTTTATTTAGTTTAAGATGAAATCTGGAGAAAAATAGAAATTATTTATTTGACATTGAGAATATTTCTTGATTTACTTGAAGCTGAGCAAATAAATATATGTATTTCCAAAGTTATAACATAGGTTTTATGCAATACTGATTATCCAATCATAAATAATTTCTGATTTTAATCGATATTCAAGACGTTGGATCAAGGTTTCAATACAAGCCTACGAAGATCTAATTTTTATTATGGCGACTCTCATAGACTTGGCAGTGGTCCAGGTGAATTCGCACTGGAAGTAATTCTTAAAACTCAAATATGGCAGCTAACTCCCCTCGCCTCTCATTTAATTCGCGCCTCAGTCGATGCAACAATTTGGGCTTTTTATAAAACTTTATACAAGAAGTACGAAAAACATTTCGGGCCAGCTTCGGTCTTTCTATCGGTTCTCATGTTTCTGGAATTTCCGAGATTTTTTCCATTTGGGCTACTCCGTTTCAAATCCCCACCCCCCTCGCTCTCTCTCTCTCTCTCTCTCTCTCTCTCTCTCTCTTACGCACTACCATTTCATTTTGCTCGCTCATCGATTCCACACATATAACACACATTCCCAACATCTACGAATGAGCAGCTTCATGGAATTTGGAATTTCGCTCTCGTGCTGTGCGGATGCCCACCAGATGCGCAGAAATTGGCTGTGTCGCATTAGTGTTTTTAAAAAGTTTACGTGATTCGCGCACCGACTCTATACATTACAATGCTTATGCGACGATGGTTAAGTCTACATGTGGAGTGAAAGGAAAGCGAAATTATCATTCTCTGCCCTCTTTCCCTCCGCAATTGTGGGAGAACAATGCAAAATACTATATATATGCTGTACCAATGAATACATAATCTTCTATTTGTAATCGTATATTATAGAATATCTTTAATTATAAGTTTTTAAGATTAAATAATTAATGATATGTTTTCGAATGATCATAATAAAATCTTCGCACCATAAAATATTTATGATAAAAGACATTACATAAGTAAGGAAAATGATATATATTCTCGGATAATTTAGTATGGGAGTTCACTGTTTAGTATTTAAATTTGACGAGTTTTGACAAGTTTTTTGTTGAATTCCTATCTCTGGTTTTCCATAAACTCAGTCCCAGCTATGTTTGGTCTGACAAGAGCTACCATATACTCGTCCGCGCCCATGTATATGTGCGTGTTTTAAGAAGCTCGTTTAAAGCACTTTTATCAGTTTAACTTGACGGTAATGAAACAGTAAACGAAACATCATAAACTTAATTTCGCTTTCGGTATATGTATATGTATATATAT
Organism: Sycobia sp. Sy_11; assembly: GCA_018907035.1. Classification (NCBI taxonomy): domain Eukaryota; kingdom Metazoa; phylum Arthropoda; class Insecta; order Hymenoptera; family Epichrysomallidae; genus Sycobia; species Sycobia sp. Sy_11. The sequence continues at coordinate 538,672 of JACCIC010000109.1, forward strand.
ATATATATATATATATAGCTTCAACGAATGGTAAAATTGATCATAACAAGTTGATGGCGTTTGATAAGAGTTTTTATTCAATATTCTGTTCGATATAGCGAATGAACGTCAGTCTCAATTAAATTAATTTAGAGGTATAGTAATATATTTCTATATATTATATACACCAAATAAATATGCATATTATTAAATTATATTATAATGTCATATTTTAATCTTAACAATAAAAAATTATATGCTGCCCTTGGAAAAATTAAATTAAAGTCTTAAAAACAGAATTAAAGCTTCTAAAATGTAACGTAAATCATTGTATCAAAATAAGTATAAAAGTACATATGGTTGAATAAATATTCGAATATAATATATAATAATCTAATCATCTCTGAATTTGCGGAACTGATTTACGATCTATAAACTTTTTTAAGTTTTAAAAAGCTTTATATACTTCTGACAAAAGTTTATACGACTATATAACGCTCGAAAGCTGCCGGCGTGCGCTGAATATCGAATATTCGAGTTCACGAATATATATATATATATATATATATATATATATATATATATATATATATATAAATTTTGCGCGCGATTCAAGTCCGATTTTTTATATGCAATTTTATTACTTTTTTTCACCCTTCGCCAAGTAATGATCCTTATTATTATTATTATTGCGTGATTTGTTTTAAAGCACGACTGTTTTTATTGGCACCTCATTTTTTTGACGTATGCACTTTGTTCAATTACGATCGTTCGTATCTCCCCATGGAAATAAACGATTGGTTCAGTGGGTGAAGAGCATGCTAAAGTGTCGAGTCTCCGTTCCCCCTTTTTATCTCCCCCCTCCCCCTCCCCATACTCTCTTTTCTAAGCCTCGTGTCTGGAGCGCCCTTGAGCTTAATTAGAAACACCGCACCCGTTCCTTCCTCTATCTCTCTCTATCATTTTCCCTCTCCTTTCTCTCTTAAAAATTTCTATTTAGATATATCCCCGTGAAACGAGTCCTGCGGTCTCTTTCCAACGAGGAATACAAATCTCTCCGCCCTCTGGCGAGCAAAAAGTTTGCGGGGAAAAGTTGAGGTTAAAGTCCGGAAACACTCGTGCACACACACACACACACACAAAATATATGCATACATCGCCTCGTCAATTGCATCGAATTCTATCTGGCCAACTGAAACTCGCGCGCGCGCGAGACGCCCCCACGAGCCCCCCCTCCCACTAATTCAATGGCTCTCCCGATCCATTGCCGGAGTTAGCTTACCACGAAGCCGGAGCGTCGCATTTGGAATGATTTGTTTGCCAGTTGGCTCTCGCGTGTGAAACGCCTCGAAATTTTTGCAAGCTGTTGTTGGTTTGTCATCAAGGCGGGTGTGCATGTGTGCATGCGCGCGCGCACACTATGTCTTTCTGCATTTTCGAATTCTGAATTTTGAAAATACGAGAGGTGCGTTCAAACTGTAATCGGAGTCGGCTTTAATTCGCGGCTAAGGAAATTATCCACGGATATGGCGGTTGTTTTAATCCTGCACTTCTACGATACACTAACGCGAGAACTAAAAGTCTCGTACAAACGATTGATCGTTAGAAAATCCGATTTAATTTTTTTTTACGATTAAATTTCGCGAGGAGGTGAGGCAAACACCATTTCCTTAAAATATATGCCTATGGGGAACGAAGGTATATATTTGGAAAATTGACCAAGAGGGTACATTTTAGACGCACTCTCGCGGTATTTTAACGAAGTTATATTAAAAATAGTTTCTCGAGCGAACGTAAAAGCTCGGAAAATCAAATCGTTATGGAGATTAATATAAGATTATGGGTATATTGTATTGTAAAGATGTCATTGTAAAATGTCAACAAAAATTTCGGTGTGATCAAACAAATTTTCAATGTTAATAGTATTAACACATTCTTCATTGTTTATATCTTCTTATCTATTGAGTTGTAAAAGATTCTTTCTCTATCTCTCTCTCTCCCTCTTTCTCTCCTCCTTCCATAACATTATTCGCTACTTAATTTATAGTTGCGGCGAAGCGAAATATGCCACATCTCTTTTCACACAAGTGCTTTCAATTCTATTCTTCCTATACCGTTGTCGTGAAGAGAGAGAGAGAGAGAGAGAGAGAGAGAGAGAGAGAGAGAGAGAGATATGGAGAGAGAGGGGGGAGAGAGAGAGAAGGAGAAGGTAAGAGGGACGAAACGCGATTTTTCCGAACACGCCCCTTGAGTCCCAGGGCGAGCATTGAATTAGCGTCAATATAATACTTCACCGTACACTTTTCTATAAGGGAGTTTGCTCTCTCGAAAATCCTTTCTCCGATATCCACCCTCGCCCTCTCTCAGACGCACTCTCGTCAATCTCAGGGCGAGAGAACGAGATAGAGAGAGAGAGAGAGAGAGAGAGAGAGAGAGAGAGAGAGAGAGAGAGAGAGGTGGGATACTGCGGACCGTTATGCACGTATCTGTAATCCGAGATCGGAGAAGTATCAAAGGGAGAGACTGCGAAAACTTGCGAGAGTTTTGTATATAAAACTTAAACAAAGTTCTTATCCTTCGTGTGCTCAACGCTCGAACTGTCGTCTTGCTTATTTTTTCTTTCTTTCTTTCTTTTCCTTTTCGAATCCTTATTATCCATGGATAGGAATTGGAAGAGCCGATATACATCCCGAATTCCGAGAGTTTAGCCGAAATTGACTATGCATTGTTTCTCCGACTCTGTTACGCAAAAAGGGAGGGTTCAATGCATAGTCAAATCATATATATATATACGATGCACTTGAACAAGAGATAGTAAAGTGTCTAGGTATCGTTTAGCTAAATATTATGCAGCTGCAGCAGGCTATGAAAAAGAAAATGTTTCATAGGAGCACGAAGGGGATCGAGCGCCCAGGTCCTTAATTTTAAATAGAGAGAATGACAGAGGGGGGCACTGCGTGGAACCTGTTAAAGAGAATCGTATGCTCGTTCGATCTACTCCGGTGTCGAATTTCAGTTAGAGTTTTCAATTAGAGTTGTCTACGAGAAAGGCACTAGTGTCGCTTGCATCCCGTTCGAATCTCATTCTTCAAGTTGATGGTATAGATGAAAGAGTAAAGGTTTATCCGGGGGATCATATCCGTTGTGCTTCGTTAATAAACGCTCTAACCTATAAAGTCGACGTGCCGTGGGCTCGATCCACTACGATAATTGCCTTCAGTCGAAACATATAATTGTTTGCCGGCAGTTAAACAAATTAAACAATTGTATACATGTGACATGTCGACAACTACTTATAGTGTATAAAAAAAAGCCAAGATTTTTGTTAGAACTTAACACTGTCGTGAAATGGCGCGCATCAAAATTTCGTGAGATAATGGAGAGGCAAGTTCTATAATTTTTCCAGAAATACTTTCTTTCCATTTAGCATCATTTAACACTGGCTTAGAGATCGCTTGTAAACAATCGGGTGCACGAAGCCCACGTTTGGAGCACTTGGTCGCAGTTACTGTGAGTTATAATATACTGGTGCGTGGTAAATACGGTATTTTTAGGTTAGAGATTACCAACAAGGACAGACGAATGTCTATTATATTGAATGTCTATTTTTATTCATTATTATTTGAAAACTTTCCTACAGATAGAGTAATTTTTAAAATTGAGAAATTCAATGTTCAGGAAATGTTATGAAAAATACAGTACAATTCTTTATTATTACATAAAAATTATAACATTTTAAGAAATAACAATAACGGAAAAATGATCTTTTTATTAAATACATTTTTTATTTTTGCTAATACTTTTTTTAGCTCACTGTCATCTTTTATTACATTTCCTTATTATTTATAATATACTATGTGCTTCATTTTTATAATCGAAAGTGCCTCACTGATAAGAATTAGGGAAAATGTCACTGGTAAATCAGTGAAAATACTATATTGTTTACCCACTAATATTTTAGATTCGCACTCGACAAGCAGTTGGCTATTAACTGGCCCGTGAGTGAAAAAAATTACACTAATCCTTATCATTGAGGCGATTTCTACGATAATTCAACTTTAGAGAGTAAGCTCGATAGAAGAAATTTATTGTCCGCGTTCCTTGTTTTAAGTAGTTATACAGCGGATTAAGGAATCCCAAGGATGTTTCGTGCTTCTCGGCCGTTTATTTTATGGAATGGAGGGAGGGAAGGGAGTGGAGATTCCTCGAAGAAAGCATCAAACTCCGATAACGATTCGCATCCATTCCATTCGTATTATACGAATGCCAGGGCCCCTCGCTCCATATATCCGTCCCTTTTTCTCTCTGTTCGCGCATCGTGTATATATATATATATATATATATATATATACAGTACACACACATCAAAGTGCAACGGCACGTGAGTAATTCGCGACAGCCCATACACATATAAGCCGGCATTTGCACTTATACATATAAACGCATACGGTCCCACGGTTCCGATCTTATTTGGGCTGACCTTTGGACGAGCCGCGCGCATACTCCTTCTTACCTACCACCCTTCCTCTTCCCTTCCCTACCCTTTCTTCCCATTATTACTATTCGCTCTTTTGTTGCCTTTCTGACTAAGGTATGTGTGCGCGCGCTCGCGTCCACACACACACACACACAGGCACACAAACAGTGCTTTGTCGTTTAATCGATTTCTTCTTCTCCACATTGTGCTGTGTGGTTTCGTCTCGCTGTTTCACTAGTCGTTATGTTTCCTTTTTCATTTTGTCTTCTCTTCACGCCTCCTCCGCCCCTACGCTCCCCCCTCTCTCTCTCTTTCTCTCTCTCTCTCCCCCTCTTTTTTGTCTATCTCTTCATCTCGCCGAGCTGTCGAGATTAATCTTTTACTTTTCATATTACGCGATATTATTCGACCGCAATAAGGAAGTTAGATAATGTTTTTTTGGTAGATCGTGCCGGTACACTTTAGGGTATAATATGACTTTTGTTTTATCGACAACGAGACAACAAATTGATTAAATGTTAATATTAAATTTTATTGATTCAACATTTGTAAGAAGAAATATTCATTAATAAAATTATTTCTATAATGGAAAATTTTTTATTAGTACATTATACATATATAATAATAATGCATATAATAATACGTCAATGTCGATTATTCAAAATTGATCAACGCTCTCTGATAACTCGCACAGCTACACTCTTCGCATAGTAATAATCAATGCAAATTAATCTCAAATTTAATTAAAATTAATTCAAATAATTATTCTGATTCTTGCTTCGTGATTTGATAAATTGTATATGAAAATCGCAAAGCTGCAGAAAGATAAAACACGCGTCTATATCGAGATGTATATAGTAAAAGAATTTAAAGCCTCTTTTTTTCATATTATCACTTGCTCTAAAATGTATATAACATCTAATATTCTTAATTGGCGGCTTTCGTTCACTGTACTCGCTGAAATATACATAAATGCATGTATATGTATAAATCTTTCGCACGTCTGTACTCGTGCAGAGAGAGATAGAGAGAGAGAGAGAGAGAGAGAGAGAGAGAGGGAGATTTTAACGGTTATAATTTAAATAGCACTTAGAAAAGGCTACAGTCTTTATATGTATACACGCATGAGATATCTGCAGCCCGCTCTCACAATGTATGAGGTTCTTTAAAGAAAAACTGAAATGATTAAGCCACTTCTTGCTAACGAGATTTCACCCACAATAATTCGTGCGGTCTCTCTCTCTCTCTCTCTCTCTCTCGCTCTCGGTTCCTCTGCATTCCCCGCACCTTTTATCAATTTATTTTAAATCTTCCGCCCGTCTCCTTCCACCTTCTCGTCCTTTGTGCCTTCTTCTCACTTTCTCTCTTTTTCGTTTTCCCTTTAATCCCGTATGGATTTCTTCCTGTCTCTTTTTCCCCCCGCTAACCCGAGCCTTGACTATTAAAGTTCGCGGGACTATATATATATTGTACACACCAATGTGCACGAGCTCAAGCTTCCTTTTTAGCCCCTCTCCGACGTCCCCTCAACCTTCCTCCCTGTCACTACGCGTGTCTCTCTCTCTCTCTCTCTCTCTCTCTATCTCCTTCATCGCCCGTTTGGTATATATTCTCAAGAAAAAGAAAGGAAAATCTGTTGGATGCTTATGTGCTAGCAAAGCTCCCTCGAATACTTTTATATTGAACCTTGTATTGTCAGTTTCTCTCCTCTTTTTCGATCTCTCTCCATATCTCTCTCTCTCTCTCTCTCTCTCTCTCTCTCTCTCTCTCTCCGTATATACACATATAAAATTGTATAAACTATTTATTTACAATATTCTATAAACAAAGAATCTTTAATATTATTCCGAGCAATCGAAAGCGGCTCTGGATTGAATTTTAAATCTATTCATTTCGAAATAGATCGATTCTTAGCAGCCAAATTGAGTTACCAATAATAGAAAAGTAAAATATTCTATAAGTGAAAAATGAAACTAATATATTATAATAATATTTGTTTAGTTATTCAATTTATAATTCATTTATTGATATGATTATTTCAATATTTTGCTTACATACTTTGTTTGTTAGTCGACTGCTAATTTAGTTTTTACAGTTTGAGAGAATCGAAAATTAAAAAATTGTGAAAACTGTTTAAATACGTTCAAAATATCTTCTTCCGCTGGATTTTCATCAGTAGAAAAAATATTTTTAATCAGATTTAAACTCTTTTCATATTGCATATTAAAGTTTTTTACGTGTCTACATGCGCACGCGCGCGCGCGCGTGTATGTGTATAAACAGTAATATCTTTGTTCGTATGAAGAAGAAAAATGAATTACAGAAAAGGAGAATAAAAAATTCCCTCCGCAGTTACGTAGGGGAGGGGTTTAGAGGCGCATATCACACACAAAAGTGCTTGGAAGTGTGGCCGACTATAGAGGAAGGGGGGTGGGTTGACTCGGTCGAGGTCTGAAACCAGTTTTCGAGACATGCACACATACGCTCAGGCACACAGAGGAAGAGAGAAAAAGGGGGGGAGACAGAGAGAGAGAGAGAGAGAGAGAGAGAGAGAGAGAGAGAGAGAGGTAGAATATATAAGCATACACGCTTAAAAAAGCTCTCGAACATCCTTATATAGGCTGCCTATATACACGCCAATGGCTTCCCCCATGCATCTATCCGCGATCCGCGTTCTGCGCACGCGTCCGAATAGGAGCGAAAGACCGCGTGCGTAATGATCCGCGCCTGTGTGCGTCTCTGCACTCGTGTCCGTAAGCCACCCTCCCCTCCCGAACCGAATCGCTTACGGGACACACGTACGCAGGCACGCGCGCACACACACGCACACACAACATCGTTACTATGCCTTTCTATGCTGCCGCACCCTATATATATATATATATATATATTATGAACACACAATTGCCGCACGCACGCGGCTATAATGCATCTTCGGCTTTGCGTGTATATAAATGCGGGGAATCGCGCCCCCGCCTCCCCCTTTACAACTCCCGCGTGACTCACGCGTACTGCATATAGAATATCCATATTGACTGTAATACTACCGTCTTAACGATTGTATAGCACTTCTATAATATATATATATATATATATATATATATATATATATATATTATATATAATTTTTGTTGAGTGCGCGTGCACAGCTGACTCTTTGCCTGAAGTAGGATGCACATACACTACACATACGTGTACGGGTACCTAGTCGACCAGAGTCCACTCTCCCCTTTATATATAGTTATAATTCAAATGTAAAAAAATTTTTTTTTTATATATAATACATTTAAAGTATGCAATTTTACATGAGTTATGATACATACACGCGCATGGATCGTCTCGGCCGCTCCCTGCAGGGCGGCATCGCGACTTTGATCGATATAGCAAGGCACTCGTCATAACGCCTCCTTTTGGTACTTTTGAGGCTTTGACATTGTGGAAAGGGCGCGGAGGGCGGGAAGTCGTTCGCTTATACGAATATTTTATATAAGAAAGTTCGGATTTTGTTTTGTCGCGCATGAAAATTCTGAATTATTCTTTATTATTAGTATACAATGATTTTACTGGAGTTTAGAACGAAGTATATGGAAATAGAGGGCACTAGAAGTACAAACTTAGTTTATTATTCGTTGTATAACGACCCCGAAAGTGCCCATTGTATTTAAATACGTTAAATTAATTGGTTATTGATTTAAACTTTCTCTCCTCTCTCTCTCTCTCTCTCTCTCTCTCTCTCTCTCTCTCTCTCTCTCCTCTCTCTCTCTGTGTCCTCATGTACGAGCATGCCATCGATTTTCAAGCGCTCTCTCTGTCTTTCTCTCTTTCTCTGTATATATATAGTAAAAGTTTAACCTGGTATTATACGACAGTTAGAAAACAACTGCTTTTATATATAATAAAAACATAAAATGGAAATATCGCCTTTTTCAAACTACATAAAAAAATAAAGTGGCATTACGAAAGTTTATAAAAGTCTCGTCTAAAAATATATAAGTGAATCCAGGAAAAAGTTCAACCTTCATTTGTGCATTGACAATTTATACCGATTATAATGATTTATCATTAATTTTTACAAGTATGAAACAATTATGCTTGTTCGAAAGTTCACTGTCATTTCAAACTTATTCCAACGTCAGGTATAATAATAAATGAAAATTCGATTTTATTAAAATATTAAATAATCCTTTTTTACTGGAAAACTAAAAGCTATATATGAATACTTTCAATTATTTGCATAAAATGTCCACCACTCCATCGATTTCCAATGATGACATTTAAAAACACACAGCAGTTCGGTAGGACGTTAACGAATGGTATTTGAAATCAGATGTGGCATGAATGAAAAGCGTCTATTTTCATAAATAAAAAAAATCTTTCAAACTAGTGGGATATATGCTTTGAAAAATTATTGCATTTGTATTCAAAATTTCAGCAATGTCGTTCACCAGTCTAAGTAATTTATCAACAGAGTGGAGAGTCTCCTCAACTGCGTAATTGAATATGTCACTGTGAAAATTTAATAATCACTAGAATTTGATTCAAGTCGTAAGCTTTCGAAAGTTATATTTCAAAATGTATCTATAAAAATTTATTCGTTATAAGCCATGAAGAAATTTGTTTGAAAATATGTTTTGTAATGCTGTCCACTTCGTCGATAAATATATTTTATTATGCGTATATTTCACGTAAATTCACTGTGTACAATGCCATCAAAAATATTGAAAATCACGTTGAATTTTCCACTTCGTCGTTATTACCACAATTTTTCATACATAAATTTTTTCAATTCGTGAATTTAGTAGCAAATGAAAGTTTTCGATTCTCCTTACTCCAGCCAATAGACATTAACGAAGGCATATTTCAGAATGTCGACTTTTTCAATATTTATTTCTCATTTTCATAATTTTTTTTTCTTTTTCAAATTGCATTTTTTTTTTTTTTTTTTTTTGCTATAAAACAAGAAAGCCGTCGCAACTTTCCGTTAGACTTTTTAGACGACTACGACGTCGAAAACTGCACCTTCTATATTAGAAGTATGTGAAAAATTCAGCTTTCATACGTGAAATAGTAATATGTCGAAGAAGCAAAAAACTGGGAGATGAAAAAAAAGGGCCATTGTTGGGATAAATTACCATATTATATCATTTGAATGTATAGTCATTTTATCCGTTTATTCAGATTCAGTTTAATTTATATTATAATCTTTACTAATCTACGCTGCACACGATTAACATAAATTTAACGTGTTTTTATTCTTTTTAATAAACATTTTCGTTAAAAAAAATAAAAATAATACATACTTTAATATTTTTTACTCGATCCAACAGCTTCGATTCACCTTGGCTCAAATACGCTTGCCAGAATATTTCTCATTTTCCTAAATTTAATAATAAATTGTGTCCAAACGGGTATATAAAATGTGCGAGTTTTCGAATTACGAGGACATATTATTTTATATATAATACGTGCAGCTCTTACGCCCCAAGTAATTTTAACGCGGAAGTTACGTTTAATAATTCGAACGTGTATGGAGATCGTGTACAATGTAGTGTGTCGGCGCGACGGTCCGTGTGCGAGTGCACACCGACATTGTACACGAAGAAAAGCCCGTTAGGTTGCGCGGAAATTCGTCGCCCTCTTTAGTGTATATCTATATAATTGTGGGTGTGCGCGCGCGTGTATGTGCGTAGTTATATTGATTTAACGTTTTACTTAGAAGAACTCGCGTTATTTGCACTTTTAATTTGAACACTTTTTTCGAAAAGAATCACGGGCCGTTGCAATAATTTATCCAAAATTGTTATCGGTGATTTTCCAATAATTTTCGTTCCATTTTCGTTCTTGCTATGATAAATGAGAAAAGATCTCTTCCACTTTTCGAGAATTTACGATTAAGCTCGTGCGCTTAATACAAAATCGATATATAGTTATTAGTTAGCTTGCTAGTTTTACTATAGAGCTCCGTAATAAAATTTGACTTCATAAATCAGTGTTTGAAATTGAAGCGTCAATCAATAATTCTCTGGAGTGGCGAGGTGAGGCGAGGCGATGGAAGATAATTTTATAATCAATAGTTTCATTCCCAATTTAGTCGGCAGATTATTTTATTTGGTATTTAATAAAGAAAATAATGAAATTATAATGTAGGTGTTGATTTTAATATTAATAATTAATAATGACAACAACAACAACAACAACAATAATAATAATAAATAATAATAAATAATAATAATAATAATAATAATAATAATAACAATAATACTATTAATTTATAAACCATAAATTCAGAATACGTTCAGAAGAGTAATTCGAATATTGCAAATATTGATTTCCTATTAATTAATTTAATGTTTTACGGGAAAAAATATCTCATCAAATTATTGAATTGACTTATGTATTAAATTATTACATTAAATTCACATTGGATTAAGTAGTTTTTTCTACTAAATTTATATAAGTTCTATTATATTTCTATTATATTCTCTATATATACGAATACTTTAGGTCTAAATGTTTAAGATATATTATATCTTCAACGTATACGTAATAATGAAAAGTCAGCGCTACGTTTAAATTTTTCTCGACTATATCGGGCTAACAATGCGATAAGAGTAAATAGCGCGATATTCATAACGAATTTTGAAACAATGACGACTATACAGCGTTTTTGTCCAATTCGTGAAAATAAAAGGAGAAAAAAAAACACGACAGGGCTCCAAATTAATCAGAAGCTCAAAGCTCGAAAATCAGGGGCTTACTGTGCGCCCACGTGTGCGCGCGCGTGTGCAAGGCGCAAGAGGGTTAAAAGGTAGATCGTGGGAGACAATCAACCGATAATAAGTCGTTACCCCTACGGTTTAACGACACGTTCTCCCCCCCCCCCCTTCCCGCCCTCCGCCAACCTCCAGTCTACGCTGCTCCTCCATCTGCGCCAGTAGCCGCACTGCTGTTACTACATACAGATATATATATATATATATATATATATATATATATATATATATATATATACATACATATAAACACAGAGCTACTATAACTGCCGGCTCCGAGGTCGGCTCCTCGCATACGCGCGCGTCTTTTATCCGTTTCTCTCTCATCCCCTACTCTTTCCCCCTCAAACACTTCCTTTGGGTGGTCTGCGAGCGAGAAATATATATATTTATATATATATATATATATATATATATATCGGCAGTAGCCCGCCTCGCCAGTCCGCCGCGCTTAAACTGGAACCCGGGCGATGTTTCTTCCTTCCCCTCGCTCTCCTCGCTCTCTCTTCCTCCGCAACTCTTCTGCAATTTTCCATTTTATCCCATTTATACGCGTGTGCGCGCGCATTGTAAATACCGTATAATATATTTTTCTTTCTTAAAATCCGCGGTACATAGGCGCGAGAGGCGACCTTTTCGCCGCCATCAATATTCGATCTTCATTATTCTATCCTTTAACGAGACACGCGGCGTGTCTCCGCTCTGCGCGCGAGGCGTCCACGTCGATCGTTACGGCCGAGGTGGAGTATTTTATGCGCCTCCAGCGCTTTTAAATATTTTTATGCGCGTTCGCATTTCATCTGGCCGGCTGCCGTAAGTCCAAAGTCGGGCTCTAACTCGATCTAAGTCCTCGTGAACGTCGAGTCTCGGCATAGCGTTTCCGCTTCGTTATGTTTTCCTTCTTATAACGAAAGAATAAACGACACGAATGTTGTACTACACACTCATCCACGAACGCCCTCCAATTTCATTTATCAAATGCTTATAAATAGCAACAGATTTAAATATGCCTTCGTTCTTGTTTTGTTTAAACCTTTTTCAACAACTTTAAACACAATGGATTGTTAATGCTAAGTCTTTATCCATTTGCATAGATTAACAGTGATAATAAGTCTTTCGAATAAACCTCTGGTTCCTCGCCGACGCTTCGATCGACGTTGAAAATACATTTAAAATTAATATTAAAAATAGAACATTATCGAACAGCGAAATTAATAATAAAATATTTCATAATTGCTTCGTGAAATTCGCCTCCGAGCATTAGTTGCTGCCTTTGCTACCCCCTTACCCCCCCCCCATCCTCGCCGCTCCCGCAAACCCCATTATTTCCACGATCGTTAATAATAAAGCCAATAATACGAGAGAGACATTTTGAGCGTGTCAGCCGCGGACCCGATGTAATTCAATTTAATCCCCGCGTAATAATAATCCCAAGAATATTTAGAAATTTATTCTATTAATTAATAACAGTGACAGTAATAGCAATAACAATCGTAATCGCTACGGCAGCTGCGGCACCATTCGATTAATGAAAAATAATCATGGGAATAGCGTTGACAATAAACGATGATAATTCTAACAACAAATGTATCAATATCGAAGAATCCATACAGGAGCAACAATAATAAAGCGACAATCCAGCAATTTATTTCAAATGAATAAAGAGGAGCGATCGAGCGCGCGCGAGAGAGGGAGAGAGAGATCCAATTGCCCAACCAGCATTAGATGAATCAATTCCGACGTTAAATCAATGAACACAGAGTTCGTTGGCTATTCGAGCCTTCTCCTCTCTCTCTCTCTCTCTCTCTCTCTCTCTCTCTCTCTCGCCTCCACCTCTCCCTCCTCTAGCCCGGCGCTTATAAACACGAGCGGAATAAAGAGGGCGTGCAGAAAGCTCGTAAATTGTTAATTAAAATTTCATCAAGTAGGTTGTATACCTCTTTTATCATCTCCCTCCCCCGTCCCTCTCCCCGGGACCCAGCTACCTCTCTCACTTTGACATCGCCAATCTGTACGTGCCTTATTTTTTTTAACATCTTGTTTTTGTCCATATTGTTGTTCTCATGCCTCATCATCGGATTAAGCGAATGAAAGCCAAAATAAAAGGAAAACGGCATTTTCATAAACGTAGCTCCGAGCACAATTCAGCGACAACGTGTCAACGACCTCAAAAACGACCGAAAGTTAGCCGTTGCTAATTTGTGCGCTGATTCTGCTGCACTCGTCGAGTGGTCATGATTAGCGAATTTCGACTCCCCCCCCTCCCGCGTCTCCCTCTTTCGCTCTCTGCTCTGCTGTGTATACGCGCATTAATCGAGGTGCCCGCGGAAATAGGCACACGCGTTTACAGAACCTCCAGCACGAGAGGCACACAGCCTCACGCAGATGCGTGGAATGTGTGTGTGTGTGTGTGTGTGTGTGTGTGTGAGAAAGAGAGAGAGAGAGAGAGAGAGAGAGAGAGAGAGAGAGAGAGAGAGAGAGAGAGAGAGAGAGAAGGAGAGAAGCGGCGACGCCGCTACTCCCTGTGGAACTACTCGTATCCATGGCAACCCATCCCTTCTGCCAACTCTCTGTCTCTCTATCTCTCTCTCTCTCTCTCTCTCGTTTCGCTCTCTCGTTCTGTTTACCCTCTCCATTCCTCTCGCCCCCCGGAGCGGCACGCGCGGTTCGCTCTCTTTGACAATCTTTCGCTCTATAACTATATATATACCTATTCCCTCCTACCCCTCCTCGACCTTTCTTTTCTCTCGGTGCGTGTTTCTTTTTTTCCCTTTTTATTTTGCTTCTTCTTTCTCTAGTTTTTTTTCCTCTTCTTTTTGGTCGCCGTCTCGTCGTCGCCCTGTCGCACCCCCCCCCCTCGCGCGAGATACTAACCCCTCCCCCCGCGCACTCGTTCCTCCTTCGTTCCTTTTCCGCTCTTTCGCCATGTGGCTCGCCGTGTAGTTTTTCCTCGGCCCCTTCCCCCTTCCCACCTCTCTGTCTCTATGCGTTTCCCTCATCCGCGCGCTCGTTTGATTGGCAAAAGTTATAGTTCGAAATGGGCAATGGGGGCGCGCGAGCGAACGAGGATTTTTACACTTGGATTATTGTCCCTCCGCAGATCGCGATAATTGTATATCTGCAATAGAGCTTTTAGGTATCATTTCGGGCGAATTTTCGGCTATAAGAGCGCGAGACTGCGCCGGCAATTTTACGCTCTATATGCCATCTGTAGAATTAATCTCGAAATCAATTCGTATTAGTCATAAAGAAGCTCCAACGTAATAATAATAACGATGATAATAATAAAAGTCGTTGATTCGGTAAATTTTGGTTTTGTTATAATTGCATATCCTTGTTTTTGCGATGCGCGATAGCAGAAATTTTACGAGCATTCGCCCGAATTAAGTGTTTAACATACGATATTTATATATAAATTGATACATATTGCAAATCACGAGGCAAACGTTATTTCTGTTTTTTATCGGGCGTTTCGTATCCATTTATTTTTCGTGACGTTTTTCCATTAGCAGATTACTTTATTTTATATAAGTAGGATCATGATTTATATAAAAGCAACATAAATATCGAAATCTTTTAAAATGTTTTCAGAGATATTCTCAATTGAAACGTGATTTTTTTATGGACTAGTTAAAATAATCTCTTAAATTACCAATTTATATTTTGTTTTATATGTCGCCGGGTAGATTTTATTTGTCATTAGAGTACAAAACGAAATATCTGGCAGTCTTGAATACAATGAAAAAAAACCTTTTTCATTTTCCAAAATTCTTTACAAAACTCAAGCGTACTTTTAATTAACGAATACAGATTACATGGATACATAACTTTCGCCAAAAATAAATAAATAACGAAAATTAACATTTTATTTTCCTTTAATTACTCTATTTTCTCTCCTGATGGAATGCAAATATTTTCGATGTAAATTTTGTGAAAGTAAATTCGCCAAATATTAAATTCATAATTGGAACTAATACGCAGAGCAATCGTAACATAATACATTATAAAAGTCATATGGTAAAATTTCAATTTTAACAATACTTTAAAGTTACCATCGAAAATTACTTAATCTATATTTTTTCTGATAAGCACTCAAAGTTAATGTGGATTTAATTATGTCCTACTTCATTCTCGCAATTATGCTCCTAAAATAAGTAAATAAATAAATAAATAAATCCATACATACATGTATATATATATGTATATATGTATGTATATGGAGTGACATTGCGAAAGGAGATCAAGGGGGATTGGGAGGGGGGAGCACTTTCAAAGCGGCCATCAGGGTTATTCCGGCGTGCAGCGCTACTATAATTTTCACATGACCAGCGCGCACGGAATCATTATTCGATCCTTGCAATCATTTTACCGCCTCGCTTCACTCAGCGTCTCCCCCCATCCGCGCCACGCGCACACACACGACCCGATTCCTCGCGTGTGTATATACGAGTATATATATAAAGAGTGTATATACGCTCGTATATATACTATATATAAATTTCACAATCGAGAGCCATCGACGCCATAATCCTGGCGACGCGTAAAAATAGGAAGTAAGAGATGTCGGAATAAATTTCCTCCCCGACCTCCCCTAGTAGACTCCCCCCTCCCCCGGTCCTCGTGCATGAGACGACTCCACCGCCTCGATAATAATTTCGTCGGCGGGGCGCGAAAAGGAGTCGAGTCGCCGCGCGAAAGCGGGGCTTTCTTCCTCGCCTTTCCTCCTCCTTGTTTTTTTCTTCTTCCTCCTTTTTTGAAACGATAAAGGTCGAGAGGGATTTTATAGATTTTTCTTATATATATATACACGCATGCTGCAGTGGTGACGGCTTTCTCTATCTTTCTACCCCGCGACCCCCTCTCTTTCTCTCTCACGCTGGGAAGTAGATGGGGCGAGGGAAATAACCTCGCTGCGAGGGGGGGGGAGGACGAGACAGACGCACGAACGCGCGCGTGCGTATTTGTGGCGGCATGAGTGCACGATCCTGAGAAGGGGTGCCCCCTCTGTCACACGCTCTCTCTCTCTCTCTCTCTCTCTCTCTCTCTCTCTCTACCTCTCAAACAGACAGATTTGCCGCATTATGATCTTCGCTATTATTGATTTTTCTAATAGAGTAAGTAATTTAAAAAAATTCTATACTTATAAAAAAGCATGTTTTGAAATAATTTATTTTTTTTTATATTTTGACGTAATCCGAGTGCGTTTCAAGTATTGGGAAAATTTAATGGAACTTATCTTAAATATTTTATAAAACTATTGAGAAAATATAGATAAAAAACCTAATTCGTAACGATAATTTATGTAACAAATTAAAAAATAATAGTGTACCTTTTCTAGATGGTTAATATATCGATTGAATGCGTGTGTAATACATAAGTATGGCATTTTATGCTTTTCTATAAATCTTCATTTATAACTCCTTTATATAGAAACTGGAGTTAGTAAAAGGCGGATCGAACGTATTGAACAGTACTTAAAAGGACGTTTAATTGTCCGTGTGAAAAATTGAAGTATTTTCATGATTTGAGATTAAATCTGAAGAATTTATCGAAAATAAAAATAGGTTAAGATTTTAGAGTTTTAAACCTCACTTTCTTCTTACTATATGTGACGTAGATGTAACGTATCTTAGTATTAACTGTTGAGAGCGTACGATTTTCAAAATGGTTTTTTTCAAAAATCAACCCACTACCGATGTCAATTTTCATCACGGTGTAATGAAATTAATTGGTAATTGAAAATCATGAAAAGTTTAAGACTGATTTGTGCGATTTTGAGGAAATTGAATCGACGCCGCAGAACAGATGCTGTGTACATTATATGTATTACATACGTATATATATATATATATATATATATATATATATATATATATATAATGATTATTTTACATAAATTTGCATTAATGTAATGAAGCTAGTTTGAACTGCTGAAAGTACGCTAATTTTCTCCTATTAATTTTGTACTGAGAAAAATTGCGAAATACGAAGCATTGATTCCATATAAACGTCAGATAAATAGTTGAATATATAAAAAAGGCTATGGCGAGTTTACGATCTATCGTTATTCCGACGAGCGAGAGTTCTTATTCAATTTGCAACTACCAATTTATTAGTGCCCGATCGAATATTACTCCTTGGCTCCATAATCTCTCGGTATTCCTTTCCAAATTACTTTTCTCGCATCTGCAGAGCTTTGCTCGATCGTTTTTCTTTTTAAAATATTGCACACGTAAATATAGATTATTTACAACTATTTGAACTTAATCTAATCTACATGTGAAAAATAGAAAAACAAAACAAATGTTTAATATAAATATATAAAGTTTTTTGAAAATAACCATGGTTTTAAATGAACATCTTCCTATATATAGAAGTCGGTTTATTGCGAGGTTTTATTCGATCAGAATTCTGAATATTTTATGGCGGCGCGGGGGGGGGGGGCAGCGCGCGTTCGGGGTAAGCGGATCAAATTTACTGAGACTTCTTCATCACAGAACTCTGCGCGGTAATAAATATTCTTCTGATCTATAGAATTTGAATTTAACATTTTTAATGGAATGGGTTTAGTTATTTTATAAATAAATAATATCTGCTATTATTTTTATATTTATTGTTCACCTCTATATTATTTATAATTTTTTTTATAAAGATTTATTTATCTTTATTATGTAATTGAAATATATGAAAAATATTAATTAATACTAAATATAAATTAATCTTTATAATCAACTATAATTAATCTTTATAATAAATGTATCACTTTTGAGCAACATAGGTTATGCTACATACTAACTTTTTTTTAACGTTCACTCTCATTGGTCCCTTTTTAGCGAGTGCACGATAAATAAATTTCGTATAATTTGTTTTTAATCTTACTTTCGTCATTCGGTACAGGATGAATTTTATTTCAGAGAAATTTAGTCGATTACTTGGGCGCGCCGTAATTCCATTTTATTCGCACTGTACGAAAAAGAACACTGATTTAATAGGTAATAAAATATTTATCAAAAAACTCTATTAGGAAATTGACGTGTTCGGATTGCCAGTTGCTATTGTCGTATAAACAGCAAGCTTTTAATTCTATCAATATATCTTACGATTGAAAACTCCTTTGTCTTGTAATGGTAATTTTTTATTGCGAGCTTCAGCCCAATACTTTTACACTGTTAAAAGTAATAATTTATTTTTTTATAAATCTTACGTAAAACATCCGTAGTACTCGGGTACAATGGAATTATATACGAGCTCTGATACTACTTTAACACCACTACTATAATAATTATTAAAGTAATGGAAGGCATAAGAAAAATCTTTAAGATTCCAATAATGAAGAAGTATCACGACGGAATTTCGACTTGTGTATCATTATATATTATTGTTTAGAGGCAAATTAATTTTTATGAAAAATTTATCTATGTGTAAAAGTATATTTTATGATTTCTGTAATAAAGTATTAAGTATGAGTTAAGAATGAATCTCGCAGGTAACAATGAAATCATGATCATCAAAAATGATCATAAATAATTTATGATCTCTCAGTCAGTTCCACCGTCAGCCACTAGGCGGCCACTTTTATTTTTTGAATTTCATCTCACAGTATAGCTATCCTCAATATGATTAATAGCAGGCTGTTAATTTAAATAGATATGTCAGTTCTTCAGGCTGATATCTGATAAGTCTTAAATGATCTGATTTTAACTCAGTATAATTGCTATTTTTTTGTATAGCCGATGACGAAGTGATTAACGATATTATTAAGCTGTTTTCTTTTAAACGTTATTTTGACTCACACTGAATCATTGAACGGGTGAATTTTCATCAACCCTTTTACTTACAGATGTATTTTACAAATGTATTTTAATAACAAATACATTTTTAATTTCTCAAATAAATGAATACGATCCTTAAACGAGTAAAATATTCAATCAACCCCAGAGAGTAGGTAATGTTCATGGCCATTTTATGCCAGCCTTGGCTGCTTGGCTGTCTCCTTGACTTTGATGCCTGCAAGGCCACATTCGCCAAGGTCACTATTAGCTAGCCGCAGAAACATCACGTACGATCTTCGTCCTGGTGATTTTTTGAGGGGAAACCGAAACGGGCCGCAACTTTTCGAATTCCCAGTACACATGCACGCATAGAATGTACAAATGTAGAATATATATATATATATATATATATATATATATATATATATATATATATAGGACCACGGCTGAGCGAGGGCTCGATTCTGCCACCCGATATCCCGCGCGACCCCCGGCGCCTCGGACGCGTAATCCGGCGTCAATTGGTATTCCGCGAGGATGCTTCCGTATATAGACCATACACACCGCGTACCGCCCCTCGTCCCGCGCAACTTCGAGGCCGTTCCCTGCGCTCCTCCGTCGCGCGCGACGTACCTGGTATGGGCGCGCAATCCTCCTCCCCGCCCCGCTCGAAACGGGTCGCGAGAATGCAGAAATGCTGACGGGCGCCCAGCAGTATGGCGAGGCTCTACAGTAACAAGCCGCCTGCGCCGTGACTCTCATATTTGCTTCTTTTATTTCTGTGCTTTCTCCCCCCTATATCTGTCTCTCAGAATTTCGAAATTATTATTATTATTATTATTATTATTGCTTATTATTATTATTATTATTATTATTGCTTATTATTGTTGCTTATTATTATTTTAATGCCGAAATTCCAACGGGAGGCGGCGCGTTTTATACGTTAAAATATCTTTATCTTTGATAAGGTTAATAACGATGATAGCTTTAACTTTTTTAATATGCGCGCGCCAATTTGCATAATGAATTTATTTTGAGCCTTATTGTAAAAAGTGGATCGTATAATCTATCAAGAATATGTATACAAATAAAGTTATTTTTATTATACCATTAATGATAAACAAAATTTATCATCTGCGCCCATAAAAGTTACATTGTATACATGATAATCTGCGCTTTTAACGATTTATTATCCATCGACCGTATCTCTTCTTACTCTTACCACTTATTAGATTTCAAAATTATTTTCTCTATAATAACGAAGACGAGGAAGCGTGTGGAATTCAAGCCTCGATACATAAAAACCAAAATGGCTTTTAATCATCGGCTTGTTTGCAATTTTAAGGAACGATTCATTTCTATCGGCGCAACTTTACAGTCTTATAAAATAGACAAATTTGACAGAAAAAATTTATACACGATGAAACAGCAACATATCGTATATATACACACTTGCTTGTTCCGTTCCAAATTTAGCCTGGCTCGTTTCTGAATATTATATAGCTGTACAGAACCAAATTTCAGATATATTAACGACGAACCTTATCCCTCTCGTTCATCGAAGCGACGAGACGAACATCGGTTTTTTTTTCTCTTCGTCAAACATTTTCTATCTAATATACGGATTTATCGTCGAACTTGATGAAAAAACAAGAGAGAGTGAGAGAGAGAGAGAGAGAGAGAGAGAGAGAGAGATCCTCAACGTTTACGTTTATGACAAAGGCGTTCGTTTAAAGGAAAAATAACGGTAATAATAGTATGCGCAATCGCGCGGCTCTCACTAGCGCGTCGCATAATTAGTGCGTTTTTCCCATTGCACGGGTGACGATTGATCTCCAGCAGCATCTGTTATACGCGCGCATTATTATGCGGCTGCACGCATATATACAGGTGCATAAACATATTAGCCCTTCGCGTATATCTCGTTTAATTCGATCCGCCGGGGCGCGACGGCGGCGGCGGCAGCAGTAGCAACAGCATAGCGTCGACCGACCCGCAACGCTCTGGATAGCATACAAGAGAAATGCTTCATTAATGCGCCCAAATTCAATTCGACTCTCGAGACTGTTATATATATATATATATATATATATATATATATATATATATATATATACATACTTTTTATGTTAATTAACGTCGCGCTGTTTATACTTCCAATAATTGACGCCAATCACCAACGGGGATCTAGGATCGGCCGGGTGGATAGTGGATGAAGCTTATCCGAGTTATCGATTAAAAACTGTGTTTGATATTACGAATCAGGTGGCTTTTCAAGTCCTCGTAAACACCTTATAATTAGTAACTACCTTTCTTTTCTATCATTACAGGGGATCTAATTTTTACTTTGAAGTTCAAGACTTTAATTACTGTGTTCGTTCCAGCAGTTATACTTTTGCGAATTGTAACGAAAGTCAATTCTGTCTCTCTCTCTCTCTCTCTCTCTCTCTCTCTCTCTCTCTCTCTCTCTATTTCAGGATTCCAATAGTATTAAAAAAAGACTCGAGCAATTATGAAAATGTTCTACTTCAAATTTTGTACATTATGAATTATTCTGTATACACATGATTTTTAATATTGAAAATCTTCCTTTTATAATTATTCAACGTTTGTGTATGACTATAGTTGTCTCTTAAATTCTGTTATAAATAGAGAAAAGAATGGTATTTTAGTGTATAGAAGTACAACTTCTGCGTTATCTTTAATACAGAGACAAATTCAAAATTAAAGATCAAGCATTAGAATCTTTGGCTTCTTTATATGGACATTAACTATATCTCTAGCTTAACCAATCACAATTAAGTCTTATATAATGTATTGATATCGATATTTAATTATAATGCAATGGGTAAATTTTACATGTAAATGCTGCCATCCAAAGTTTTCTGATTGTTTTATATCAATACTATAAATATATTTTAGCATAGTGGATATTCTAAACTAAGGTTAGAATCTATAAGTCTATAGAAAATTCATTTCGTTCTATCCTTTTGATAACTTGCTTTCTGGTTTAATGCATTTACGTACTGGTAGAGAAGCATATACGGTCGACAAGTCAATAATGAACAAGCAACTCATTTTCTAAGTCTTAAATTCATACATATAAATTCCAAATCATATCGACTACTACATGTATGCGCTTTATCCAAATTTAAATAAATGAAAATTGTTGCATTTCGTCGAAAAACCACTGAAATCCATAAAAAGTTTCACTGGATCCAGTGGCTTCTCGCTGAACTGCAGTGACGTTCATTAACTCAAAGCTAGACAATGCATTTAAAATTGATTCGTTATTTTCTTAAGCGCGAAAAAACAGCCGTTCACTTACCATTTATGCGAAACATTTTTTATTTCCATTCTGATTCGAAACTATTCGCTCGTGAAATTATTTATTCTACCGTAAAAATCACAGTTAGAGCACGTTGCGCTGCCGCACTACTCCCGTGCTGTAGATACGGCTGCTGCTGCTGCTGCTGCTGCTGCTACGCTCGTACAATCACGAAGGCAAAAAAAATTCAATACATTCAATTGCACACCGCGCTTTTCCATTATTTGTATTCGCCATTGCCATATTCTGCCTGTATATATATATGTAGCTAAATGCAATGTCGACACTCGTATGCAGGCGCGGCAGCTTTGATTTACGCAACGATTCCGAGCGCGCGTTGTAAATCTTGCGACGCGACTCAATGCTCCCCGATAGAATTATTAAAATTTAATAAGGATCTCGTAAGTCCGTGCCGAGGGGATAATTATGCCTTGTTTGAGAAAGTTACGGGTACTCGTTAATTACGCATCAAAGAGACGCCGGCCGAGGGTGTGCTGACTGTTTATATATACATACATACATACAGACATACATACATACAGACATACATACATATATACATACATATATACATACATATATACACACATATATATATATATATATATATATATATATATATATATATATATAGACATCGGGCAGAAAGAAAACGTATGGCGTATTCCCGCGGGGTGCGTCGGTGAGCGGAAATTCGGTAGCTCGCGCAAAGCCTCACTAATCTGGCTTTACATCTAATTGTTTACTCGCTAGTAATATAGTATAATTCGTGAACTGCTTACTTGTCATGATTGCGAGAAGTTATACAGGATTTGGATTTTCTGGCTATACACAAAGATGACAGCCTGCTTTTCGTTCCGAGCCAACAATCGTGAAAACTCATTATATATTAATGCATGTTTTAGCCATTTTCTTACGTGTTGGTATCTACTTAAGAACATTTAGCAATAATAAAATCAATAAATTTGTAGTTTCTAAGCTGTTACAAAAAAAAAACGTAACAATAATCTGTATGTACACTGCAAAAGGACGGATAAAACAATACCGGCTGCAACACATTTTACTAAATTATCGTCACTTTAAAAGCCCCAGAGTAGTCCGTGTTCTATAGGCTGATCACATCGCAACAGAAAGCGTATTGAAGGATATAAAGACTTACTAATGCGGCCAAGATCTCCGACCTGCGGAGAAGGAAGCCACGCTAGTCTGCGCAGCAATGATATGCAAACTACCGACCAATCATCGAGCTAACACTCTATCAATTTACTCGATGCAGGGTTCTTCAAAGCCCGTTGTTACGATGAACCTCGTCTCAGACCATTAACACAGCTTGCGCCCGAGAGGTGCCACTCGATACTAGCTATTTAGATAGACAGAGCTTATAGCGGATAATCTTAACGGAATGTGGAATATTTTTACGACAATATTGGATATTCATCGTGTTTTTGGGAACGACTGATAGATATGAGAAGGATGAATATATAAGTATTTACCACATGTATACATACCATATCGTATAAATAGGTTTCCAATCATTGTTGGGGAAACGACATATCACCTTTTCCTCTATAATGTTTTATCACTAGCATTGTACAACGATCTACACTATCCTTTCTTTTTTGGAATCTTTTCTAATATATCATTTATGAACATCGAAAGTAAATAGACTTTTATTTACCCTAGTCAATATAATCTTGATTATATCCTGGTGATATCGCGATTTTCTTCGCACACAGGAACTGAATCCGATCAAATCACTAGATAAAAGAAAATTACATGCAATCAAGTACCTGGGTTAAATTTGTCGGGGTTATATGAACTTCGATAGAAAGCTAAGATATTTAGTGAAGTATTATTATAAAGTTTCAGATACTCGGTAAAATGCTATTACTATAGACAATACCATAGATTTTTTCTAATAATTTTTCAACGAATGAATGAAAAATCTCATCTTTATATAAAATAATATATGCATACTAATCGAAAAACTTGCTTTTTGTTACAGGTAAGATCAATTTAGTTTCTTCCAGTCACACTCGTAAGTACTCTATGATTATACATGTATAAAAATTCCCTTTTCGTGCACAATATTCATGTCGTTATGAAGCAAACTGAAAAAACTGGACAAATTATTAACTGTCTATAATAAGGAAGAGACGATTTATTTTTCCTATGTTTTCCCGGAAAGAAGCATTTTGAAATTCCATATCCTATCATATTATATATACATATGAATAGAGTTCTCTGTTCCATCTGAACACTAATCATGGTCTACCGGCACATACGTAAAAATTCTTGGAACATGAACCTTCCTTACGTGCACAAAGGTCTCTCTCTCTCTCTCTCTCTCTGCCACAGACGCACTTACACCACAGCCAGGTGCTGCTGCAGCGTTTGCTTTCACGGGACTATTATACGTACCACGATAATTACCAGATGCAAGATATATATATATATACACACATACATACATATGTATGTCTATGCATATATAGGAGCGTATCGGACGACGGGCGATTGCGATATCGATGCGCGGAGCCTCGTTCTCGTGACCAGTTAGTTGCGACGATTAAATTAACTTCGGCGATTCTTGGCCTGGAAGTGCTCTCGATCTTTGTTAGGGTTAAAATACGTGAGGCGGGGAGGGCGAATCGCATCTGCGAAAAATAATTTTAATTTGACTTTTACACGCGGCATTCTTTCCCTTTTCGATCCCAATTGGGCTCGTGTCTGTTGATCAATTGCCTCGTGGAGAAACCGTGTATAAGTAAAAAAAGACACGCACATCTTGCTGTGTAGGCTCGCATTTATCGCTTGAAGAAAAACAAAAAATTCGTACAAAGGATATAAAAACTGCCGCGGGAAAAAAATCCGCGCGCAGAAGCAATTGTAAATTGACGAAAACGAACGCGTAGCCTCATTTCCAGTTGTCAATAAGCTTAAATTTCGCTTTCAATGCATAAAGTTTTTTATACACCTTGCTTTCCTCTTCTGAAGAGGAAGGCGACAGTCCCTATCCGTTGAGTTCATTAATTATTCATGGATTATTCGTATCGCGTGCCCGATCCGTGTGAGTGTATCGTTACATATATATATATATAGACCGAACAGTAAATGCATCTGCAACTTAAGAGTGTGCACGTCCGTGTGTATATATATATATATATATATATGGATCCGTCTGTCGTGCCCAAGATAGCCGTCGATACAGTAATTATCATAACGAATTGGCAAATTTATATATAAAAATTATATCGCTGACAACGGAAAATATTATACTCTCGGGTGTCACTTTATAGACGTGAGATATGTATCATTAATTTTTCGTGCTTTAAATAAACTTGTTTAATATCTAAGGGAAGAGAAGCACAAATATCTTAAGTAAATACGACGAAAAAAATAACTTTTTTTTACACGTAGAGAGCCTTTGGAGGGTTATAAATACTTTTTATTAAAATTTTAAAATAAACAAACATTTTTATAAGAATAGAATTATGTGTCTGGATATTAAACAGAACATCGATAGGAATGTATTACACGTTATATAATTACATTAATTGTTATTAAGCAAACAAATAACTATTACACTGAAATATTCATGTTTCTATTAATATATATTTGCCCGAACGGTATTTTACTTTTGAATTCTATGTAAATTTCTAATAATATTCGATAAATTAAGTTTCTTACTTTTCAAATCTAAACAAGAAATAAGCACCGAAGCAACTCTTGCGCTCGTTCTTACGATTAGCCATTACGTACATACAATTAGCAACACTAATGCAACTTCAATTCATTTAATAGTTGAACGTAACAGATATCATTTCAAATAAATAGAATATTTAAAAAAAAAACAACTTTATTTAACAGTATCGTAATTCTTTTAGTAGTGTAGTTAATTAAACTTAATTATTTGAGTAGAAATCTAGATTCCTTTTTTACTTTTAATGATCCCTCGTTAACAGTTTTAAATTTCAAATTAATCCAAGGAAACCTTCACCTCCTGAACTATTTTATAATGAAACAAAACCAATTAATTACTTGAGCAAAATAAACTTTTTAAACAAATGCTTTGATAAATATTTTGCTACTATGTAATCTATTAATTACAATATTATTATTATCTCAGCTATATATCAAAGTGAAAACCAATTTTTCTTGCCATTCAAAACTTTATTATTACCTTATATACCAGATAATTAAAGCGGTAAAAAAGAGAAAGTAACAAATCAAAATATCGATCCAAATATATTATTTCCCACTCCTCGATATAGAACCATTTATTATTCACTTTCGTTCGTTCAGAATTTACGAAAATCTTGCATCAGCATTTTCCACTGGTAATTTTACCTTTTTCGAATCCAAACGTTAATTCAATTAAAAAGCAGAGTTTTCGTTTTACAATAAAACTTCAATTTCAATTTGTAAGAAAAACTGGGTTTCATAGTTATATCATGGTTCTGCAACAACTTGGACGGCCAGAGCGAAAGAAACCCAGAAAACATTTAGCCGAATCATCGGAAGCCGATAAATCAAAGAAGAATATAAAATGCTCGGGGCTTTACTTTTATAGTTTTATACGGTCACTAATGGCGTGTGCGTGACGAGAATCGGATGATTTGTGTGGCTAGTTACAGGGACTATATATAAAAGAGCAAGCGGAGCAACAACGTTCATTATTAATGGATTATACTGCTTTAGGTCTAAATGGGTTTAATTACAAAGCTGGAACTTGAATTATAGGAGTTATATACTTATAATAAATATGAGGCTTCCCCGCACTAATTCACTTTTAATATTAGCAGAAGCTGGCGCCAACGTGTTTTTTTAATTGCGTTTCATAAGTAAACTATTAATTTAATTAAAGCGCACTCTCACTATATGTATAAATATTTTTTTTTTTTAGAACAAAAAAAAAACAATATTGTTGGACTTTTTTAAATGATGAAAAAATTGCCAAGGTGCACTAAAGTTTACATTTATTTTTAATCGTTCAAATCGACAAAATGCAGAAATGAAACCCGTTTTATTATATATAGTATGTACGTATATGGAGATAGGTACAGAGCAGTGTTCTTATACATATAGATCACTGAATTTATTATTCAGTATCGGACAGCATCGGTTTATAAAATTTATATACGCATCATAACCGTAAATAAAGACATATTTATATGTTTATGTACTTTCTATCTTATAAAGGGATGTCGGAGTAAAAATTGACGGTCGTAATACAAAGGTCGCTATTTGATTGATTTATTTTAAAGTAATTATAATGTTGAAACACTGTTAAGAGAGGTATAGCTTCCATAGAAACAAAAGAATTTATACCGCTTTAATTTTCGCTAAATGAAAATTCAATGCGAAAGTTGTAAACTGTCATGTATAACGATCTATCGCTATTTTACTACTGACCATCGCGGATTCTTCCACATCTTTACATGTTAATATGCATAAAGCCTGGTTTCACTCAGATTTGTAATTTACCATTTTAATTTTTTTTATTAGCTATAAATAAAGCTTTACTTTTTTCACAAGTATATAGAATATACCTGCTGATAACGAATCGTTTTTCTACTTGCATATTGTCTTCGAAGGAAGAAAGAAGAGCAAGTCGGTTTCGCTAACAAGAAAAATTATAGAATCTTCACCAATATTACATTAGTAAGACTATCGTGGTAAAAATCATTGTTAATGAAGCATATGCGAAAGAAAACAAATTAAAAAGCTCTACATACAAATGAACGGGTAAGAAAAGAGTGTCGAAAATAAAACAGAACGAGCGCCCTCTGTTTCATATAATACCAACTGTTTCTAAAGCTTACTGTTTACAAATTGCCCTCGACAAAATCTTCATTTCATCAGCGCCTCTTTCTCTCACTCTCTTTCTCTCTCTATCTCTCTCTCTCTCTCTCTCTCTCTCTCTCTCTCTCTCTCTCTCTCTCTCTCTCTCTCTCTCTCTCTTTCTTTCTATATATATATAATCTTATATTGGATAACTTACTGTAATTCCATGTATGGCGTGGATTGGATACAAGAATGGACAGAAGGAACAAATAAAAAAGTAAAAATTTAATAAATATATTGACATGGAAAAAGAGAGAGAGAAAACGTCAAGTCAACGTCCTTTCAAATTATTGTAATATTCATATATATATATATATATATATATATATATATATATATATATATATATATATATATATATATAATCAAGAATTTCGAATGCCTTGAACGGTTGGGAAAACGGGTACATGGCGATACGTTTCACATTAGTAAATTTCTGTTACAATTTCATCATCCGGCTTACCTAATCGCTATATTTTATTATTATTTATGAAATTTGCTATATGTGTAGGGAAAAAAGCTAAAGATATTTATCTTAATATAGAATAAAAGTCATATGTATCTCTAAAAGAAAATACTCGTATCTGTACGCTTATATATTTTTCAGGGTAAGAATACAACATATATATATATATATATATATATATATATATATATATATATATATATATAGTGAATTCTCTTCACGCTTCTATTGTTAATTTATATATATGGAAAACTACACGATTGTCGTACAATTAATCAGTAGTTATGGCACTGTATATAGAGTACTGTAGCGCCTTAATCCCATTAAACGTGTTTCTCCGAGCACAGGAGAGAATTGTGAATTTTCATATAGAAAACCGGTTATAATATAAAGAGAATTGTATGTAGCGGGAGGGAGTGAGACACAGAAAGAGAGAGAGAGAGAGAGAGAGAGAGACGGAGAAAGAAGGAGAGAAATAGTAGATAGGAGATCAAAAATGCGATGCGTTATGTAGCGAAATATTTTTATTTTTATTTTCCTCCCTCGTTGGAGCAGTGAAATAAATTCTTTTATATATATATATATATATATATATATATATATATATATATATATATACCTGGCACATAGACAGATGTTAATGCGAACTTGATAGATTTTTTTTATTTAATACAACTCGATGACATTCTATTATTGTTAAAGCCAAAAGTACAAATAATGTAACGCATTGAAATTCGGGATTGTTGGATCAGAAAATCGGACTTTAATTAAAAAAAAAGGCAATTGAAAATACGCGCTATTATTGCTGGACTAAATTATTCGCAATCCACATAATAGGGTATGACATAATTTATATTAAGAAATATATATATATATATATATATATATATATATATATATATATATATGATTTATCGCTCTAATATATAATATATATGATAATTTAACGGCCAAGCGATTGCACATCAGAAAATATAGCCATCGTGTTTATTATTAAATTTTAGAATGACCTCTTGGTGTGCACTAAGTATACTTATACTACTCTATAAATATTCATTTATTACGAATAAAGCATTATCAATTTACGAATAATAGATGGATTGCTACTTATAACTAATGATCGATCGATGTGATAAGGGTGTCAGGGTGGGGGTATAGCAATCATTTCGAAATCCACGAGATAACCCCACGTTTCTGTTATGTTTTTGGGTCGCAGATTCGAAAATCGGAGTTTACCAATGTTTCCATCGGGTTCAATTAATGCCTCGTTTTGAATTATCGCCCGGTTTTCGGACGAAAATGATCATTTTGTGGAAAGTAAAAAAAATGCATTATTTCAATAATTAATTATATTCTAAACATTTTTGATTCCTCCGGATTTTTCTTTTTCATGCGATGTATATTTTAGGATAAAATATTGATGGAGCTTAGTGAGGTCCGGATTCGCATTGGAAATGTGGTTCAAGGCAATAGAACTTTATCATACGTTGGTTTCTTCATTGTGAGATAAGAAACCGTTTTCTAAATTTTTTATTCTCATTTGTTCCAATGAAGGATGTAAAATTTTCTTATATAGAAGTAAAACTTGTATTTTCCGCTCATTGTGTACATATAAAGAGTTTCAAAATTTATAATAACGTTTAGAACGTTGTAGACTATAATACTGTAGGTCATAGAATGTATAGTTTATTACTTCAGCTTAAACATTTGGCGAAATGAATCGCTTGTTGGACGTTCGTCTGGCCTAAACATGTCCGCGATCGCAAGGTTAAAATTCATTTATGTGTCAGAGCGACAATTCATCCGACATTTACGGAAAAATATAGTAAATAGTATAATACATAAAACAAATAATTATAGAAACGTCGAATTACCGCGTTGGACCTCGAAATGGGATATTGCGTCCTCCCTGGATCGCCCCCATTATTACGATGCTTGTATAAATTTTAAGACCGTATAAATAATTAAAATATATATATATATATATATATATATATATATATATATATATATATATATATATAGACATTGTCCTTTAGCTCAACCAAATTCATTATTACCAACGATATATTTATGTAATAATTCCATTGTATGTATTAGAACGCGAACTTTACGCGAATATATATATACGAATTTGATCGCATCGCAAAGTGCGTCCTATACTGTCGCGCGTCCCAGCGCGCGAATCGGGTCGTTGCGCCGAATGCGAAATCGAATCATTAAGCGCGGAGAGTATATATTGGCATTAATGAGCGGGCTGATATGATGCGGGGATCGATTAATTCGCCGAGAAAGAGAGAGAGAGAGGGGGGGGGAGATTAACAGAAATGCAAATCTAGGACTATAATACATCTGCATAAATATGTGTACCAATGTGTATGGAGCCGTAAATCGCAATGTCAGCGAGTGAATGAACGGAGAGCGCATTGTCCGCGATGATTTTTCCACGTCCGGACTTTCATCTTGTGTGTGTATATATGTACCAAAATCTAAACGCACCGCTGATTATGTGCTTTTTGCGCGTCTATATAATGAACCATGGGTATATAATATACGATCGATCCGTGCGTATACCTCGGCGTACACGGTGACGCCTCTCTGGCAGTTAATAACGTGGATCCAGCTTTATGTACAAATAATTTACAGAAATGCGTATCCAATGATAAAAATAAAGGAGTCTTATCGATGCTGGGCATAGAAATTACTTTTAAGCAATAATTAATGATTAAGCAATAATTCATAAATTATATCGGATATAAGTAACACTCCATGACGAAATTGTTTACTTTACTTTGGATTTTCTTTTATATTCTGACGACGCTCTTCTGTTTATATATATATATATATATATATATATATATATATATATATATATATATATATATAAGATACTAGAAACTGTGATACAACTGATAACATAACATTACTTTAACTGTTTCTTTCGACTTAAATCTATGATCCATTTTATTCTCTGTGCTATTCTACACTTTTATTTTGGAGTAGTGTAAAATTTATAACGACTAATTTTTTGCTATTTTGTTCATAAATGAGACCACAGAAATTTGAGTGAACTATTATTGTTATTGTTTTTTTTTAATATGTGCAAAGCTAGCAGCTTTAAATAGTCCAAGAGTAGAAATTATTTTGACTACCATGGGCATTTCGATCGATTCCTATATCCCCTCCCTCTGGGCGAACGGAGCCAATACTACTCTCTCGTATGCGTACATATATTTCCTATATATGCACGTATAGATATATATGGGACTAAGCTGATGCATGCGTATTTCTGTATGTATGTGTGTACATATACATATACATATACATATATATATATATATATATATATATATATATATATATATATATATATCTATGTCGGTCATTGGAATGCTTTAATAGTGTTGAACCACACACATCTGCATTACCCAGTCACTAACGAACTTACTCACCTACGTGCCCTGGCAAGAATGTTTTGTCTTTCTCGGTCACCAACGTACCGTAACTATAGGACAAACACGCACGCGTACACAGGCACGCACACACAAACAAACACGCGCGCGCGTGCGTCTTATACTTAGTATTGTACTTAGCTGGAGATTTTCCGGTAATTTATTGTTTTTATATATAAGAAATTCAAAAGAAGAAAAGAAAGAAAAAAATGGAAAATAATGCAAAGGTTCATTGTTGACTGAGAAGAAGTCGAGTTATACTATATATATATATATATATATATATATATATATATATATATATATATATAATTCAAGTTTCTTACAATATATACTTTATAGAGCATATATCTGTCGACAAAGTTTTTCTTCGTGAATATATAATAAAAAAAGTCTTTCTTGCGTTACGAAAAAGAGTAGAAGTACCTATTTGTGTAACTGTCTTCACAAATGAATCATTTCATGACAAACGTATAAATATATAGAAATTTAAAATATCTTTAAAATAGAAAAGATCTTTAATATCCTAAAAAGACTGTTGTTGCTTATTTTTGTAAAGCAGGTACAGAGAGACCAACAATATCCTCCTATATCATGAATTTTTCAATCACCAACTGTCATTATTTATTAGATTTTTAAGTTTCTACGAAGATGCGCGAATAACAATAATACAATTATTTATAAGAAGACAGAGTCGCCAACATGCATACGAATACTGCAATTTTTTCACCAGAAATGTCACTTTTATACTAAAGGCACTTGACTAACTTTTATACACTAACAAAACGACTATAATGACTGCTGTAATAAAAAAAAAGAACTATACTATACTGTTTTCCATAAAATAAAGAGCTATGATAAATTTTTTATTCTTAAACTGTAATAAACTGTCGAGGATTTTCGGTCTGAATTTATATAGATTTGTTTTCATTACATCTACGTTGTATTAGAACGGAGTATGGAGAACCTTCCTTTTTTTCTTTGCTTTTATTTCATATTATGTATAAGAAGCTTAGATCGCTTATGTAACTATGTTGTTTATACAGATATCAGTTTATATATATAATTAAACGATTAAATGTAAAAATATTATTATATATATATATATATATATATATATATATATATATATATATATACTCTAAACTGTCTTATTTTATATTGCCGTACAGCGGCGCGTGCATTTGCCTATACTTACGATCGCCTAGGCTCGTAGAGAAGTATATTTTTCTTTTCCTCGGTGCGTCGCCTCCCCCTCCCCCTTCAAACTACTCGCGATAGCGTGGGAGGGGAGCGCACGGATAAAAACAGCTCCGATGTATATGGCCGTTGTTGTAAAACTAAAGGCATTAAACGTACGTATAGAGGTACACACTTAACTGGCTTTTTACCCGCGTATTTCTTGCGCTTTGAATACATTTCACCCCCCCCCCCCACCCCACATCTCTTCCCTACCGTTTACTCGAATTATTTGCTGTATACGCGTGTATAAAAATAGTATAGGGGATATTTTAGAGTTGTTAATTCGTGTACAGCTTTTCTAAACTATATAAATCCTCTGATACACATAAATGAAGAAAAAATTTTGTCTGTGTGTGCGCGCGCGCCCAAGTTTGCCTATCAATTTTAATTCTGTAATAAATATTTGTCTGGGTTCAAAGTTTAATTTCTCCCTTTTTGCATTTACTTCCTTTTAGCACGATATACTCGGCTTTGCATATCATCGAGTACATTATCAGTTTTCTTTGTAAGTAAAAAAAAAAAAAAAACAACAAAAAAATAGTAAATATAATCCCGCCAAAAGTGTAATTGAAATAGTTTTTTTACTTTATCATCGGATAGTCGTATACCGCAACGAATTTTTTAAAAGTTTTAACGGCGGTTCATTTGATCCACGCGCTGGACCGAATTATTTAAATTTTTTACAAGATCGATCGAAAACTTCTGATATTTCCAGTTCGTCCCGGCGTGTATTGGTAATAGAATTTTCAAGCGACAAGTTGAACTTTCCAATTTTTCTTTTATATATATATATATATATATATATATATATATATATATACATTATTATTATATAGAGAAAACTTTATAACAGTTCGAAATACGAAGTGAAGAAGTACAAATATAAATATTTAAAGTGCACATCGCTCCCACTTTTTCCAACCCTTACAACGCCTATTATGCGATCGTATGTATATTGAAAATGTTTCGAGCAAGTAATAACAATAATGATAATGATAATAATAATAATCTCGATCGAAGAGAGGATGGAATTCTGAAATAAAGAGATTTTTCGACGAGCTGTATTCCGGAAGTTGGTTGTTAAAAATAAATGATCTTTTTTCAAAACTTCAATATTTCATGTCTCTGAATCAAAATATAAAATTATTATGTCAAGTTATAATGCTGCTATATACTGCGTATTTCAAATGGAACTTTATTTAAGTAATAAATTTAAACTTAAATTCCTTTGTGTAAATTCGCGAAGGAAAATCTGAAAAGTTTCAAAAGTCGGGGGTATTTTTAAAGGAGAAAAATAAACATGTTGAACCCAGCTCGTTATGTACAAGATATTATTTTTCCTTAATTTAAAAAAAAGGCTAAATTTCTCGCTTATTACAAAGACTTATAAAATTTAGTCACAATATTAAGATTTATATGAATCTCTTACTTAGTTAAATATTGATATTTTAATACGGAGGATTATATAAAAGTTCGGAATTCTTTACGCACGAATAACCTCTAAAACACAAACAGCATATGAAATATGATTTTTAAATTCTCGAAGTCAACGGTAAAATTATCATAAAATTGATTTATCGCAATAGTTTAATACAAAAAAGAACAAATTATTTTTTTAAATATCACAGAAATTTCTCTCATAATTTTCGATATTGTGAAATTTTTATCCAACTTGGAAATCGATAAATAATAGTACTACCCAAGATTATATACGTAATGTTTCTCGTTTCAACTCTGCACTTTGGAATGGCTTCGGCTGTGTGTTCAAAAAGTATCTTATACGAATAAAAGAAACGACTCGTTAATTTTTATCTTCTCTGTAGGCAATGAACGAAAAACATATAGCTTCGACTTATAAGAAATTGACGTTTGATTGTTAGTTACGCTTTGGATTTTAAACGAACCAAAATTAAACCGTCACGGCGTGAATCGTCTCAAGAGTCTCGCTGGCGTTTATTCTAGAATCGGAATTGGGCATCATTATTCAATTAAATTCAATTATTATGATAAAATATTATACATATATACATATTAATACGTACGTACGTATGTACGTATGTATGTATGTAGTATGTATGTATGTATGTATGCATATACAATTTGGGCAAATAAATCTATCAAGAGATAATTGTAAATTTAAGAGACGTCACACGAACAGTGCCAGTCGCGCGTATATCACAAAAATACGAATCTGTCCACTTACTTTATATACAAAATTTATCTAACCCAAATTTGAATAAAAATAATAATAATAATAATAATAATAATAATATAATGATGGAGAATCCCACCAGACGAGCGAGAAGTCAAAGATATATATATATATATATATATATATATATATATATATATATATATAATGATGTATACATATACGTGTGTGGCTTCGAATGAGCAGTTATAAAGTTTTATCACGCGGAAGCTCTTTCCAAATCTCCGCGAGCTTTATTCGACGCGAGCGAGCTGAGCGAAGGAAGGCAGGGGGGAGGGAGTAAAATGTAGAAAAAAAATCACACATGCGAGCTATATATATATATATATATATATATATATATATATGCTACGATGTAAATTGAGTTGGACGTCCCGCGCTTCTATCGATCCTCCGGCGCGGGGCGATGGGATTATAAGCTATATACATATTTTATATACACATATATATATATATATATATATATATATATATATATACACACACACACACACACACGTGTACGATATAAATACGGATCGCATATGCGTATTCGCGTCTGCCTGCGTGTATTATAACAGCAGGAGGACGTCACGTCGTCGAATGCGTCCGGGAAAAAACTTTGAAATTCGTCATCGAATCTCCGTTCCTCCCGCTAATTTATTTGCCCCCGGAGCAACAATGGTTGTTTAGCCGGGATCGCTAATTTGTTTCGCATTCCTCGAAAAATCTTTCCTCGGAATGGGTGCATATGCATACATATCGTACACTCGTGCGCTCGCACGCGCGCGAACACACACACACACACACGTTTCTATGCACTAATTGGCAATACTAACGAATTGCTGTATACGTCGGGTTCATTACGTCATGCCAGATACGATTCACTAATATTGCACAGAGAGGTATTGGTAAGGCATTGGCTATCACGTTTACATATATTTATTAATTAGACATTTGTAGATGTAATGTTTATGGCAATGTCATTGATGGAGAATAGTTTTATTCGCGGAGAATTGTTCCATTACTCAATTTAAGTTTATAAATTGAGAAGTTCGATATTTTTCCAGTCATTGAGCTGTACTGAAGAAAAATAATTATACAATCAGTTTTGTCGGATTGCCGACTGTTCTTTTATATAATGCCGATTCGGCAACAAAGGCTCTGTTTTAAACAATATATTACATATACGTAGGTTCAAACTAGTCCGTATCCTTAATTTACGCCTATCGAACATTGCGGTGTGGAATTGAAAACGTTAGAAAATTTTACATCTATAAATCATAAGTTAAATTTTAAAAACACTGTCATTTCCGCACCGTCTGATGAATTCGCTTGAAATTTTGCACCGATGTGAAATGTATGGAAAGTGACGGTGTGATCAACTAAAATGTGTAGTGATAATTTAATGTTAACGCGCAATATTATTTAAAATAGAATCTTGTCTTGCTCACTCGTGAAAAATTGATTTCGATAGCCTCGGGAAAATTGTCGTCAAACGTTCTTATATAAGATCAGTAACTCTGAATAATAATACATTTTAATAAAAATAGTGCACGATAAAATTTATTGTAAAACTCGCGTGTAATAATGCCAAAATATTACTTTATCTTCTTTCTAACTTTTCTTGCTCCTCTACCCCTCGCTCACCGACCACTTCCTATATCATCCCGATTGCGATAGGTGCGCGGACCTGTGTGCGTGCGTGTGTCTACATACACAAGGGGCGTTGTCCTGCTTTAATATACCTTCAAAACTTTCTTCCGCTAATACTTCCTATAACTCTCGCTTTTTTCCTCTTTTTCCCCTAGCTTCTTTCTATCGAACGTATACTATAATACCTCTATATATCCTGTACGCTTGTACGCTTTTGCATATAAACTTGTCGTAAACTATTTTTTTTTATACGCGCGGACATACACAATTATGACTTTATTTTTTTTTACTCGAATATTATCGAATCCGTCGAAACTTCTCGAATAGAATATATATATTCATATCATCAACAGAAAATTCAGAACAATTCCAACTGTATAGAAATATTTTATCACAATATAGATATAAAAACTCGCGGAAATTAAGAGCGGAAGCAGGGAAAAAAGTATTCATATTATAACACCGAAATGAGTTCGCTAAAAGAATGAAAGATTTAGCGAGTGAGACGTAATATATATATATAATATTGTAGGAGTATAATAGTGTAAGAGGAAGAAAAAAGGGGGTGAGTGACTAATTAAGCCTCTCACCGCGGGGGAGGGAACTGCGCCATTTATCGTAAATACCTACCGCTTCTTTTATGCACAACGAGGCAAAGGGATAGCATGGGTGGAGGGAGGGGGGTTGTAGGTGCTCCACCACGCTCGACTTCTCTCCGATATATAATTAAAACGTGTCGCACTTCTTTCTCCCCCTCTCTCTCTCTCTCTCTCTCTTTCTCCTCGCACGCCTGCTTCTTATAATATATTTCGAGATTCGAAAGCGAATGTTTGTATGTGCGCGCTCGCTCCTCATTCCGACACTCATTCTGTACAATGTACTCGCGTACACGTGTGGCGCGCTCCACTCCGTCAGACGCTTTTATTTGTGTTGCGAGAAACGCTGAAAAGGGGTTTTAGCGGGAGGGGGGAGACGAAAACAAAAAATTCGCCACGCGGCGTGCACAAACTGGTTTTTCACATCTTCTATCCGCTTCCGCGATTCTTGTTCTCCGTTCCCCGGTATAGATGGCTCTAAATATTCATTTTTAAAATTCATCATCCCATCCTTTTTCCTCTCTGTATTTGAGCATTTGTATAAATTCTTTGTCCTCTATCTCGCATACTCGTGTACAGCCGAACGGAACGCTCATCATCTTTTCTATCTTCTTTCTCTCCCGACATTCTTATTCATTTTTATACGGTGTATATATATATATATATATATAATAGTCAAACGAAAGCCGATTTTCATTTTTTTATTCCGGTTCTTTGGACTCCGCATAATGAGGATTATATGAAATTTCATATTTTATTTTTGAAAAGAAAAAAGAAATAATATTCTACTGATTTTGAGACTATATGTTATATGTGTATATATACGTAACATGTTTATTTGCATCGACCGAAGCATGAATACATTTAGAAAGAACGGTTAATGAATCGTTACGTAATTTTGTCTTTGCCGGCACAGACAGATGTTCGAATATATTATAAAAATGACAGCCGCTCGTCGACCGTCGATAATATTTTCATAAAAATTGACAAAGTTCGGTATTTTAGATTGATGAAAAAACGTATCGTGCAAACTGACGAAAATCGACAATTTTCTAATAATATAGCGTTCTCGCTTTCATAAAGCTTAATCCGATTCAATTAGTTTCCACGTAATTTTTTGTACACGTGCAGCGATAATTTGCATTAATGAAATATATTTGAAGTGGACTACTGTTTATTCGACAGTGGTAAAAATTGACTTCTACAGCTCTCCTCCCCTCCCCCCCCTTAATAATGAAAGAATTCAATATTGTTCCGTTTTGATTGACGTGCAATATTGTTCTTCGTCTATTGGAAAAATTACTGGTATGGAAATATTTTTCATTTCCATTAAAAAGAGAGAAGGAAAAAATTAATGAATAACTAAATTCAACGTGTATTCCGTGAAGTTTTATGAAATATATTTTGATTTGTCCATAAAAAAATTAAAAAAGAAATATATATAATAGTTTATAGACAAAAGAATATTTTGAATAAAGCAACAGGAAAAGAGAATAATTATACTTTAATTATAATTAATACGCGTATAAAAGTTATATAAAACGCGCTCTAGGCAACTGCCGCGCGGATTAAACGCGTATTCATTATATTTATGAATTCAATTTAATGATTTTCGCGCGTTCGACATTCCTCGTGGATCGAAGCGAAAAAGTTTTTTTTTTGTTTACCATCGCACTAAAATTATTATTCCAGATTACGATGGTTCTGTTAAAAAATTGCCAAGGGTTATTTTGACAATTCGGTCGAAAGTATTACATCGGTGGCAGCGCGTTCTCGTGATCCCTTGTACGGTTGATAAATTCGTTTGCCGTTGTTGCGAAAGCGTCGCGATTACAGCTATCTTCGTTCGCGTACAAGTTAGTCCACTAATGTTTATTGCCGATAACGCGCGAAAACAAAACCGTCTTCGACTCTCGAGACTCGCTACGCTTTACGATTATACGCGTGTGAATCTCAAGTTTCTTTTCTACGTAATTTATTTATCATTCGCGGACGATCGGAAAATAATTAGTCTACCGTGTGCGGCCTCGTTTGGTCAATATGAGAAACTAGGATAAAAATATACTTTAAAGAATGCACTAGTTGTCGGTGGGGTGTGAAAATCGTTGGCAGCAGGTTGCATTTCGGCGTCTAAGAGAGCCGGGAATGGCTCTTGTCTCGGCTTTGTAATGTGTATAATTAAAGGGGAATAAATCCTCGGAATTTAACGGGCGGCTCGAAGAACAATAAGCGATATCCCATCATCATAGAGTTATTCCGATCGATTCGCGAATGGTAGTCCCCTCGACGGGTAATTTTCGTACCGGGATCTTTTTATAAATATATCGTGTGTGTACACACACACCCACACACAAATCCACACACATATACACGAACATTCCATTCCTAAAAGATTTTACGCAGCGGGTCTATCCCTTAATTATTATTTAAAACCCCTCCTTTCTCTTTCTCCCAAATTCTCGTCTTTCGCGAACTCCCACCCTCCGTTCCTCGCAGCCTTGTTCCACGTCACCCCTGACGCGCCGCCACCTTCGCGCTCTATACAACTCCATTTTGCCCGTTCTTTTTGCCTGTTCGTTTATACATACATACATACATACAATATATATATATATATATATATATATATATATATATATATATATATAAACATACATATACATATACATAAATGTGTGTGTATATATGTGTATAATATACATTTCGTCCTCGCGTCCGTCCACCCCTTTTTTGCTTTTATTTTCATGAGTCACTCCAGGCCGCCTCCTGCCCCTCCTCCTTCTCCCCTCGTGCACTTCCTTCCCCCTGGTTAACTCCCTTTTCCTCCCCTCGTTGCTTCTGGAGATTTTTGGCGACTATATATATATATATATATATATATATATATATATATATATACATACACCGTAATGTGCGGCGTGTTGCCCCTGCATCAACGCCGCACGTTCCATACTTCTCTCGGCAATCAGTTTGGCTGGCAATATACATACAGGGTGATAAAAAAGTACGAGAGTTCGAAGATACCTCGCGAGATCTGAATTTTTCGAAGGAACGAAGTATGAAGAGAGTTTGGATTTTTTTTCCCTAATGGCTAATTTTTTTTTTCTAATTTAAAAAATTGTTAACAGTTAAGCAATTTTCTTCAAATATTGGCGCATTGATGTTTTTTTGGTTATCCATTAAGGATCGAAGATCAGAGATAGGTTTTAAAAAATGAAGATGGGGAATGTAATTTGTCGGACGAATTTTTCGAAACGCAATCGATTTGCATCAAACATTTTTATACAGCGGTTCTTTAATAGTTGGTCGCGTGTATCGAGTCTGATTTGCAAAATTCTCTAAAAGCATTCAATTGCCATCGAAATTGGTGTTCGAAGTTTTAGGGAGTTCGCTGTTATTTTAAATTCTTGAAATGGCCAATATCACCTTTGAGCATAAAATTTTGAAAAAATAACTTGTTTAAAAATAATAACGAACATCCAGCTAAGAATCCTAATTTTTTTCCTACAATTTGTTCTTCCGGACAATCCGTGTCTCGTGAGATTTTTTTGGAAATTATACCTTACTTGTAAGTCACCCTGTACGTGTGCAGGCGCTTTTTTCTCTCCGCGGCCTCGAAACTCGTAAAACGGCCTGTATGGCCGAGAGTTCCGCGCGCTCTCGCTTTTAGTTTCACTCTCTCGGCTCGCACGCGCGCGCACGCGCTCTTTCTTTAGCAGTCTTTTGCAGAGAGAGAGAGAGAGAGAGAGAGAGAGAGAGAGAGAGAGAAACAGGGAGAGAAGGATGAGGAAGGAGTTCCTCTAATCCTCCTTTTCTCCCTCTTTTCTTATATACAGCATCTCCGTCGATGCTGCTGCTGCTGCTGTTGCTTATCGCTGCCTCTCATCACCGAGTGTGTATATTATCCGTATATGCGAGTCTGTGACTTTTTTGGAGACGGGCCGTCCATTCGGATCCTTTATGATGGAAATAATTAAATCCAAATGGCACACCCAGACGGACGAAATGTCGTACCACTCGTTGCTTAGATAATAATCGCGGTTTTGCCGAAATATTAAACTCGAAATTTGAAGATGTGCTTATCGTTAAGGAGGACGAGCTCTGGTATCTGTTGGATAACGATGGACTTGAAAATTGGATCAAAGATATTCGTGCATTGTTGTATAGTGGGCTATATAATTATTTCATTTAAATAATTAAAATTTGTTAGAACGCTAATCAGCGCTACGAGGTTACTTATTCATCTACCCGATTCTACCCTTCAGTTTTTCGACACATCAATCTCAAATAGGGACTCAAAATCGATTTATTACGTCAGATCTTAGAGATCTCCTAACCTAGAAGTCTTTTTTCAGATTATCTATAGCAAGGGAAATAAATTTTTCGTCAAAATTACAAACTGATGATTAAAATAAAAATATATTGTTTAATCTTCAACAATCCGTTGAGTTTGCTTACATACATGGCTTTGTCGCTTTTATATTGGATTTTGAAATTTTGAAATTTGAAAATTTATTTATTATACGGAAAATGAATCGATACATGATAATTGCATGAAACTTGCATTTAAAAACGTAAAAACTTTCATCAAATTTATATAAAGGAAAGACAAATATTATATCTTCGTAGATAATAACAAATTTTTTTTTGTCTTACAACCTAACCTCAATTGTAATGGAGTAAAGGTCACGCGCACAGTTGCGTTCGGATATTTCGAAAGCCAGTCGCGACATACAAATTCTGAGACAAAATTCATTCACGCTTGTTGTTCAATCTCAGAAAATTTATATTATATATATATATATATATATACAACTTGAATTGTTTCAGTCCCTCTTTTCTTTTCTCTATTATAAGATACGTCATTTAATATTAAGAAAGCATAATTATCCGTATTTAAGTAAAATACTTTGATTTTCAGTTTGCGACAAGATTGGCAATGAAATCGTTCGTTAAACGCCAAGGTTTTAAGGCCAAGATGGAATCAGCAAAGTAGAATTGTCTCTTCCATGCATGCCTGATGAAACAAATACGATCGTTTTCATAATTATTTATTATCGCTGTCCTGTGCATGCTGTACTGTTGACAACAATGAGATATAATTCTTCGTCTCTTTAATTCGATCGAATTAACGTTATATATATATATATATATATATATATATATATATATATATATATATATAATTCGATAAGATTAATTTACAAATTCCACAGAGTGCATATATGACAAAAATTGGCCCCACTATACACACACTTCGCCAATATATGTATAGGAAACTCGTATTTACCCTCTGCAATATTTTTTCCAATATCGTTTGCTCTATACCATTAATCTTGGTATGATTTTAATAAAAGGCAGGCCGGAGTATCGTATAAATGATATATACGGCGCTGATCTTGAAACACTCTTTTGACGTTATAAATGACGTCATGATTGGACACTGAGCGACTTTAAAACTATGTGCATATCTTTGGCTTCGAAAAGGTAGGCGAAGAAAAAAGTGTATATACACGGGCAGTCGTTATTGAATTTTTTTTTTTTTGCCGAAAGCCGTAACCAATTTTATATGGTATCTTCGTTGTAAATTAGCTTTTTATACGTTGTCTATACATTGTATACGCGCGAATACGTTACATCTTTTTTCTTTCTTTGGTCGAGCTAGTCGTAATTTCTCTTCTTCTTTTTCCTCCTTTTTATTACAATACGACGTGTGGAGCTTAATAAGACCTCGATAGCCCATATTCAACTTCAGCGCGAACAGTGCAGATTATATAAATATAAAATATGTGTGTATATATATATATATAGAAGTTTAAATATAAACGTATAATAAGAAAAC
The DNA here is from genome assembly GCA_018907035.1 of Sycobia sp. Sy_11. NCBI lineage: Eukaryota > Metazoa > Arthropoda > Insecta > Hymenoptera > Epichrysomallidae > Sycobia > Sycobia sp. Sy_11. Next base: position 582,293 of record JACCIC010000109.1, read on the forward strand.
ACGTGCAATCAGTTATATTTGCAGATTACATTTATCAACGACTTTAAAAGACAAGGCTTTTTAATATAACTTTGTCGGTCTTATATATACGTACTTATGTATAAATGCACTCCGTCACGATATTGGCTTTTTGTATACGTGGACGTGAGATATAATAAAAATATACTTACGAGTTAGTAAACCTTTTCTTTTTTGTTATATTCATAGAGAGAGAGAGAGAGAGAGAGAGAGAGAGAGAGAGAGAGGACATTGCCACAGTATGTGATTATGTAAGACCGTATAACTGAGTCAAACATCATTTTCAGACTATATATTATCGATAAAATCTGCTCGTTCTATAATAAAGAGGCGAATCTCTGAGAGGTAAAACCATTAGATCTACGTTTACGGTATAACTAGTTCGGTTCACGTAAGATTTGCATTATTCAAGCGAAGTTCTAAATGGATTTTCTAGATTACGCACACACACGCGCACCACACACATGGTAGGGAAAGGTTTTTCTCCTTTTTTGGTCCTTAATTTCTAACATAGAGATGGTATTTAAAACAGATTTCATTTAAGCGATGATTTAAAAATTCGTATAAGGTGCATGAATACGTCTGTATTAATTATTTAATAGCTGTCGAAGTTAATTTTTATACCGATTGAGAAAAAAGTACTTTTTACTATTTTTAAGAATAATATACGTATGGAAGCATCGATATAAAAGAACGGACAATAGTGTGTTCATAACATTGTTTACGTCCTTCATTATTTTACGTATCCTCGTGTTCATATACCTACATGTATGCAATACAATGTATATAATGGACATTAACGGTATTATAAACGTACAATGTGTTCGTAATCAAGTATAAATAATACAGTTCTTTCTGGCCATTTGATTCAATTCCGAGTATTTGTTTTTTTTTCCTTAATTACGAGACGCTGGGTTGAAATTTTAATTAGGTTACTTTGTAGACGGTGGAAGAGGGAGGGCAAGGAAGGTGAACTGAGTTGCTAAAACTTTATTAATGAACAAAATCGAATTAGGAAGCAGTTGCATACCTCGGCTACGAACTAGCTAAAAAGTATACAAGACGTCAAATTTATTTTTTAATTTCCCTTGAAACGCACATGTATATAAGCAGATTGTAAAGGAACATTACGTATTTATAATAACATTTGTACAAATTAAAACTTTTTTTAATCAATAGCAATTTGTTTTGTTTTCAGGAGCATTTGTAGAATTCGTTAAATTAGGTATAGTCAGAGAATGAGATTATCTCTGTCCCTTCATTAGCCAAAAAAGCATAGTCTTTTACAAATCCAAGTAATTAGTAGAATTTCACTAACTACTGTTAGTGTAAGTTTGCTCGTTGTACCATTATATATATATATATATAATTACTACGGTAATGTTTCAATGGCAAATTATCTCGCATGTATAGAGGCATGCATATATAGAGAATAAAAAAGAAACTTAAAAACTGGTATAGACACCATCGCTTCATTGCCCATCCAGCTGTTATTTATTGTTTCTTCCTCTCTCTCTCTCTCTCTCTCTCTCTCTCTCTCTCTCTCTCTCTCTTTCCTGACTGGCGTATCAAACTTCAGAAAGTGGGAGATAGAGCGAGAAAAACGGGAGGAAAAAAGTAGATGGCTCGGAAACGGATAAAATCGCTGGGCGATCGCTTTCAATCAACAATCCGGAAATGAACAAAGGCTAGCGGAAACGCAGGTATACGAGAGTCTCTCTCTCTCTCTCTCTCTCTCTCTCTCTCTCTCCTTGGCTTCGTATGCGTCGACTTCATGCGGTGCACACAACTATCACTATAGTGTTTTCGATCTGTACACAATTGTGCACGTATATATATATATATATATATATATATATATATATATATATATATATATATATATGGGCATGCGCATGCACGCCTATACATTATATAAAAATCTATAGAGAGAAATCAAGTTACCTTGTGTTGCTCGATGCGCGAGTATACGTGTGTTCGTGTCTATAGTAGGGAATCGCAAGGAAAGGTGAAAGATGGATGGGAGGGGGTATTGCAAGCATTTGTCGACGATTCATTTTATAATGCAATTGTTGTGTATTATTATAGCCGGCAATTAATCTGCACAGAGTCGTGGCTGAAACTGAATAACTGATGGATATTATTATTAACTGTTGCTTCGGGAGTGGAACGAAATTCTCTCCCCTCTCCGATTGAATTTTGATAATTTTATATACAAATTTCGCAACAAGGATTGGGAACTTAATCAAATATTATGTAGAATATGTGTGTGTGCGTGCACGCACGCGCGCGGGCGTGTGTGTAGATTATCTGCACGTAAACAATCGTAATCGCTTTGCATTTTATTTGAATCTAGCTATAATTATATTTTATCCGGGTAAAGAAAAAATAATTGAAGCGTAGATTTAAAAAAAAACGTGTACATCTGCATCTATATCTCGGTGTTATAGACATCGAGAGCTATCTATCTCTCTGGTTTGGCGTCCGCCGCGTCTACGAGGGCGCCACCAGGCGCCTCTGTATCAAAATAAAAATGGCAGCCGTGAGCGATCCAATAATACAGAGTGTATACGGAGTGAACTCGATTGCTTAATTAAAAAATATGTGTTTGTATTTAAAATATTTATTTAAATGATTTAAATTTAATATAATTTAATATAATTGTTTTTATAATTTAATATAATTGTTAAATTTAATATAATTGTTTTCTTTAGATTTTACTTAAACTACATAATGTAATTAAAAAATAAATTAAATACAACTAATTTTTGAAATTGATTTATTTCCTATAATTATGATTTTTTACAATCTTAATTCTGCTATAACACTTCTTATGCTTCACTTTGATGTATTTCAGTAATTCTTCGCTTTTTTTTTAAGAAATTCTTAAACAACTCGGAAATTTTACTAACCTAAGCAATGCTTTCGCGTACTTCTGTAACACCGTCTTCCGCCATTTTTTTAGTTCTCCTATTCGTCGCTAGTATCACATATTATATTTAAGTTGCCAATAGTTGTAGTAAAATGAGATATAGCTACACTGAGTGTATGTCTGAAGCAGAACTATAGAAACGAATGGAAAAAATTGCCAATCTTAAATACTAAACTCGAAGCTCCTAAAATAAATTATCGGTGGATATATAAATTTCTGAACTTATTATATCCATTAATCATGAATATTCCGCGATGTGAAGAGAAGATTTTAAAAAGAGAATGTCGGATGCATACTGAGAAAAAACTCGGAATAGATTCTGTTTGGATCAACGAAATTTTTCATTGTATTGAGACGATATTTGTCGATTTTTATAGATAATTATGGACATACGAGGAATAACAGTTAAATGATTTACGAATAATTCACGTGTCTAAAGAAAAATTAGACGTTTCAGATGTTAATTACAGTTATTAAGTGCATTTGTAATAAAATTTTACTTACGCTCGTACAAATTTGTTTTTGTACAGTGAATAAAATGTAATTTTTCTCTATAAAATACCTTCATGCATTTTGTTTTCCATTCTTTGCATTCTTCTATGCGAGCTATAGATGGGTTTCGGCTTTCTGAATTCGAATTGAAAAATCCGGGACGGCGAGGGAGGGGGGGAGGAGCAGGAACAAAAATACCAGACACAGAAAAATGTCGAAACGACGGCTCTGCTCGATTACCCTTATATAACAATTGATCGGTCGTTCGCGTCAAATTTGCAAGAGTTATTTTACGCGCGTAAAACCCGCGAAATTTCGCAATTTGGATTAAAAAGATGCTTTAATGCGCCATATTTATAGAATTTGTTGCTTATATATATAGGTATATAACATGGGGGTATTCAGTTGTGCGCGCACCGACTGTGACTGTGTTTTGGTGTGTTTATATACATCGCAGTAAATAATGAAATGTGTCACGAATTCACACTCATACACAGGCACAAAGAGAATGAGAGAGAGAGAGAGAGAGAGAGAGAGAGAGAGAGAAAGAGAGAGACAGGTAATTGAGGGCGCATGCGGGTTCTATCCATTGTCCGCTGGTGTTGCAGGCGCGAACAACTCCGTAAGCGGCAGCCGGTATAATACATTCTTTTCCCTCTTTTTATACCAAGCTCCCGCATGTAAGCCGGGGCGTAACGTATAATTAATTAAAAGCACGCTTAGTTTTCGTGATTATTTAATGGGAAAATATATATCGCAACGGTGGGTTTTTGTTTTTTTGTTTATCGGTTTGACGCTTATCTGAGCACCGGGTGCTATTTGGGCGATTAAACCGTGCAATCTGAATATGAAATTATTCTAACGAATAAACAAGTAGATATATTACCATTATTTTACAAAAATACCATTTCAGTATATTACTGCTATATTATTACATTGGGTCAAAATTTATTATAAGTAATTAATGTTGTAAAAAAAACTTGAATGCATTAAGCAAATGTAAAAATTTTACAAGCCAACTGACTAAAGTCGTGTCGAAAATTTTTCCGAGCAACGTTATGAAAATATCGTATACGGACATAAAATGTCCAACAAGAAAAACAGCCCATCATAATACTGAAAAGTAGATTCCAAACGATGTTAGTGTGAAAGGCCCTAACTTTTTTAATAACTTATATTTGAATGAAAAGCAGCCATTGTGCGATCGCAATAAAAAGCCGACGCGTGAAATTACAACTGCCATAAATCGGGCTCGATCGGGGCATTATAACCTAGGAAATTATCTTGCGAAAATAGGAATCGCTCCAAATTTTTGGTGCGATTGCAGAAGCGCGATGAATTATGCATTTACATCACGTATGTTTGGCAATATGTCCTTTGTATAATAAGCAAAGGGCCAATTTTATTTTTAAATTACGAGAACGTACCTCAGCACTTTCAGCCTGCGCAAATCTACTATTATTTCATATTGTTGAAAACATAAATTTCTGTAAATTATTCTGTGTATTGTTAAAAGATTGTAGCATTACTTCATAACTCCCAACGTAGCCTATATTACGGCAAATAAGATAAATTCGAAAAAAAAATAAAAATTGCTATAATAAAAAAAACGTGAAAAATAGACGTATAGATTTGAACATAAAAAAAAATTTGTTTCCATCTTTTACCAGAGATTCATTATAGGAACTGTCTGACGATGTCGTGGCTTCGACTAATTCTATTATACTATTCAATATAATTTTACTACTTTAAGAAGAAGCAATTTTTTCCTTTTGCTTAATTAAAACAATTTTCTTTGAACAATAGTATGCTTTTATTTTATTACTATTAATTAGTGTTTTCAGAATATAGATACAATATCATTGAATATAGGTACGATGTTTTAGAATATAGATAAAAATAGCATTTGATATTCACAAAGATTACTTAAAAGTAAAAAAAATACAATATAAATTAAACAAAATATAAAAAATAATTTTGGTTTAGTCGCGTAGATTTTTTTTATTATTTTTCAAACCAATTACATAGTAAAATAATACTTCTGAATTTATTATTATTATTATATTCTTATTATTATTACTATTATTATCATTATTATTATTATTATTATTATTATTATTATTATTATTATTATTATTATTGTTATTATATTATTATTATTATTATTATTATTATTATTATTATTATTATTATTATTATTATTATTTTGAAACAGAACACGTATTAAAAGCTCGGATGACCAGAAAAATTTACACTAGCCGAAAAAGTAGTTATCGCTCGAGCACACCATTTGAGCTATATCATATATACCACGGCTTCCTAATGGAAAACGAGTTTCCGTAATATATATTTTTTCTTCATTTTTACGGTAGTATTGCATAAATATTTACACGGGCAAAACTCAGTTACACTGAACAATGAATTTACGAAAAATATCTCTATAATATAATATAAAGAAAAACTCGCTGCGATTTGTTGGCTTTCATATCTCCAGTTTCCTACACACACACACACGCGCGCGCGCGCGCACACACACACGCACACACACACACATATATATACATACACTTTCATTTATAATTCTCCTGACCTGCATGTCTGACTTCTGCACTTATACGCATTGTCGTCATGCGCACACAATTTCAAGCCTATTATGTGCACTAAATTGAAACGCGATACCCAGTTATTCCACTTTATTGATTATTTTACAAGCTTTAATCTAGGAAGTGCGCACGAGTCCCGATCGATATACAGGCATTTTATAAAATTATTGTGTTATTGACGATATGAATTTTCGCATAATGTGTATATATTTTGAAAGTTACCAAAATAGTTTATCTTCGTTTTACATAATAACTGGCATATAATTTAACGAAAATAAATACAAAGGACGCGAGAACAGTTTTATACACAATAGACATTATTAAAATAACTATTTATGTATATTTAAAAAATTGAATATAATGAATAACTATAATAGAAGGTAGCCCCATCTACTCTGAATATTTTTACCAAAATATATAAATACAAAATTAGAAGTTATAGATTTTTAGAGCGATGACTGCGTCGTTATAATACAAAAATTGTCTGCGCGAAATAAAATAGCTCGAAACATTTTTATTTATATTCTAACAAACATATAATACGACCGTAGGGAGAGAGAGAGGGAGAGAGAAAGAGTTATCTGGTAAAAGAAGATATATATTGACTATCGTTTCGCGTGTTTCGCCCTGTTATGTATTCCTGGTGGAAAAATTAATGATCGCCTCTGCGCACATTATACGGGTGAATATTATGTAAATATAATACGATGTTAAAGGTTCGACCGAAGCCATAAAGTCTCTCTCCTCCTCCCCCCCCTCTCTCTCTCTCTCTCTCTCTCTCTCTCTCTCTATCTCTTCGTGTATAGGCTTAAACAAAAGTTCTCTTTCTTTCTTTTCAACGTTGCGGCTTTATATATGAATACAAAAAACAGGGGTCTCTAGTCGAGAGAGAGAGAGAGAGAGAGAGAGAGAGAGAGAGAGCGCGCGATTTTGGAGGACACAAACGAGACACCTGGCGGTAGATCGGACCGTTAAACTTCGTTACCAGGAGATTTTCGGAGTGGCGCGGCGCGAACGCGCGAGTCATTATAAGGGTTAATATGGATGCTTTTCAAAAGGGAGATCGCATGTGACACAAAAAATAGTTTCCAAAATAAGGTTCTAGAATGACTCGCTCTTCTTATTTGCATTTATCATATTTCAAGCAATATATATCATCATATCAATGTATTATCATATTTTATTTATTTAAACAGTATAAATATATATAATTAATTTTTTCAATACCTTTTCTGTTTCAGGTACGTTCGAATATTTAAATAACCCAGTGACAAACTTTGGTAAGATTTTAGTCGTCTTCAATTATGAATTTATCTTAGCGTACGACAGGGTATTGCATATTTTTCAAAGCAAACTATAATAGTCCTTGTCACACTAATTACACAATTCAATAAGATAGCAACAATCGCATATTATTATTAAAAACATATAAAGAAGCAGGATTGCCTAAAAGGTATATATTCTGCCGTACACGTTACGCGTTGAACAATTGGTAATTTCATTGAGTCGTGTCTTTTAATTAGATGTGTTCTGAATTGTGTAAATGAGACTGTCTTGAAAATGTTATAATCTATTTTTCTGAATAGAATAAATTAATTAAACAAATAATTCAACCTCTGCAGAATAATATTTTTCGAGGGAGAGAGAGAGAGAGAGAGAGCACTTTCTTTTCGATCGTTTAAAATTAACTTAGACCGTCACTTAATTGCAGCAGATTTATACAATAATGAACAAACATAGTTTGCAAAAAATTAAAAATTAAATTTTTAATTTAATTTTTTAAATTAACGAAATACGTTAAATTAACGAAATACGTTAATGATATAATAAGGCTTCATTTATAAATTAAAATAAAAGCTACAAGAATGTGCCAAAGTGTCTGTTGAACAGATTGGATCGCTTTTAGTAAATTATACATATGTACATGCATACTTAGCTATATATAAGTGTACTATATATAAATTTACATTCGAATGTAATATAAACGCGTCCATTTCATCTTCTGGATTCCCATATAGTCAAATGTCTGAATTACCATTTCTGATTTTTGAACTTGACATTAAAATAACAATGGCTTGTTCGAGTCTCGAGTCCAATGTTAAGCAAAAAACATCGAGTATTAAAATCTTAGACATATGCATGCGTATATATTGTATATAGTAAAAAGGTTACATTGGCACGAGGTATAATCGAGGTGATGGCCATCAGACTTTGAACGCACAGCTTGTAAGTGCTATTATATACAACTATTTTCTCCTATTCGTCACGACTGGACCGACGGGCAGATTTACTCGATTTTCAAACAGCGAGGCAATGATAAGTTTTTTGTGTGTGTGTGTGTGTGTTTTTGCGCGAGTGTGCGTTCGCGAGATCGCTGTAGTACATATACAGCATGCATACTCTTGTATAGTGGAATCAATCTACCATAAATGAGGGAGAGAAGATACGCATATATGTATAATATCATTCAGAGCCCATATAACATACGCACATCTGGGGGAGATAAGATCGAGGAAGAGTATAATTTCCGATAGGCCAATTAAAAGGTTCCTGCAATCTTCTGGCCGCCGTACACCCCCGCCTCTGCGAGTCGCCGAGAGAGAAAGATATGGGCAGCCACGCGATGAGCTACGATGATAAGTCAAAATGGTTTACGGTCTATATTTATATATACATATTTGTGAAAATATACTTTAGAATGAGCATAGAAGCTTCGAACATATATTCGTCTATATACAGATATCTTCCGGCCTCGATGTGATGTACGAAATTAACGGAATCACATAATTCCACTTGTAATCTTGTTCTGTTCTCTCTTTCTATCTTCTCTCCCTTTTCTCCCCCCCCTCTCTCTCTCTCTCTCTCTCTGTCTTCCTTTTGTATATCCTGAACAAGGTACTCTACATATCCATCGCACGCAAGCCATATAAATCACAAAATTCGCAATGCGTGACGTAATGACGAACGGCCTCAAAGAAATCGAAAAAAAATCAAAGTCAAAGTGAAAGTTTTTAATAGTAACCTTAATCTCCCAAACATTACTTTCAACTATGCAATCATAAACGTTGAAATTTGCAATTTTAAGAATAATAAGGGCAAATTTCCGTGAATTGTAATGTTGATTTTTATTATTTTGAAGTTTTATATGTACATGTAGACAAACACAAATTGACCTTAAATATTTTTGCACTACAAATATCTTTTGTGTTTACCTAATGACCTGGTTACGATCACATAGCTTAAAGAAGTACTCGTAAAAGTGGAAAATTTTATTTTTATATCTCGTTTTCCTTATCAATCTGATAAATGTCAGCGCATAAATTTTCATATTTGTCGAGATTTTTCTACATCGGCGACACTGGCTTTCGTATAATCTCATGTTAAAACGTAAATTTACTAACATCGTTATTTTAATTATTTGCATGCCAAGCCACGCGTTAAGAAATGTCGTGGTGTTTATCAAAACCATAAAAATAATTCAGTATATGAGATATTCATTATATGAGAGCCATATATAATATATTATCTACTACCTCAGTTACCATAACGGTAAAATTGAGGTATCAAGCGCCATCTATCCATACGATCGTGAATCCCGTCATGATTCCATCACGAATATATTTTTTTCTTTAAACTTTGAAACCGATCTTCATGCACGTGCGCGCGCGCGCGTGTGTGTAGTGAAGTTATGAGAAAGATAGAGAGAGAGAGGGGGGGCGACCATCATAGCCGCAGTCAAAGAGAACCTTCGCCTTCTTTCAAGGTCTTTATTATTGCGAGAGATATACTCAATATAACAGCCTATCTTTTTTCGCCTCGAATATGCAGTTCTTGAAAAATAGTGTCATTTTTTTTGCTTAAGCCTTAACGGATAATATATGATATTTCTATTTCTATATTATAGTTCTATTCTATAATTTCATATATTCTATTTCTTTAAACGAATTGTTTTTTTAACGCATTACATTTTGAGAGAAAAAACCTAATCTTGTGATTTTCGTTTGAATAATTAATATTATTATCTTATTAAAAATGATTACATTATATATTAAAAATAAAAATTAAAGAGAAAAAAATCTTCAAACGGTTTAATTGCTAAAGAAATATTTGTATACGATGATTATTCGACTTGCTTTATAGATCGAAAATATAAATATAAAAAAAAATTAATCCCAATAACTTTGGTTCGATTTAAACGATATAAAAGCCTTTCATTCCATGGATCTTGATTTAAAAGTTGCTCTCTCTCTCTCCCTTTCTCTCTGTGTGTGCGTGTGTGTATTTATCCGACGATCACGGAAAATTCCATTTATGCGAGCCGTGTATACTTCTATACTCTATAGGCTATAAAGTTATTTTATAATGAAATTCTATTGGAATTCTTTTTTAACGCAATTTAATAGGTTTGTCAGATAATTCATTTAGCTGTATAGATATAATACACACACGCGCGCGCGCGGTTCGGAGTGTAAAACTTGTTTTTCCTCGTTTGTCCATATACTATATATCTAGGCCTTTAAAAATATATATATATATATATATATATATATATATATATATCCTTTTCTCTTGCTCATCTATCGTACGTAAATATTAATGATTCAAAGAATTCGCGTGACACTTGAGAACATTAAAAAGGCGTTGATGCACGATACTGACAGTTGCGAAAATTTACAAAGCAAATATGAAAATTGTAAATATTATTGAAATTTTCAAGACCAGAATGAAGCTTCTAAATAGTTTTGATTGTAACGGCCATCGAAACCAACAAAAACTTATTAATATAGAATCAATTCGAATGACATTTCAAAAATTACCTCATTATATAACATTCAACTATGGAGAATAGTGGCTAGAATTTTTTTTTCATTAATTACCACATAGAACTCTTTTTCTCTCGTATTCATATAAATACACGTTACCGTGGCTTGACTGTAGCAAATATATAAAATACATGTAAGCATTGCACAGATGATAGCGCGTTTTACTTTCATTGTTTTACCATGGTATTTTACGCTCGTTTCCGTGGCAACCACGGGTTTAGCTTGAATTTATCATACTCCACGGGTCGTTATTATATTTTACGATAAAATTACCATACAAGTTGGACCGAAATGGCGGATATATAGATGTATATACACCAAGTTTCATTTTAATTTTGTTTACCGATACTGCAAAAGTTTTGCGATAAAATAGATGAAGTACATTATTATAGGTGTAAAATTATTAGTATTATTAGTGTTGTTGTTGTTTTTTTTGTTGTTTTTATTATTATATACTTTAACAGCGAGGGACATTCTTCTGATCTTTTCAATCGATTTCAATCAGTAAAACCTATTTATTTTCGAATTCTAATCGTGCAAATTTCATATCGATTTAAAATCAATAAAAGAAACGCGATTATTTTGAAACATACGTTACTGTTGTGCAACGTCTTAAAATTTTGGATTAAAAAATTATCAATTCGACAATGCAGTTTGCCGAGGATGAGAACGCGACCCTTTCCTCGCGTCATTTTTAAGAAAATGTTTTAAAGTCACCTAGAAAAGAACGACGATAATTAAATGACGATTGAACAGCAGACTGCCAAGACGCCCGTTTCTTGCGTATATATAAAAGCTTCGCTCTCATTGTTGGTAAACAAGCGCAAATATTTCGAGAGTTTCAGGCGTGCGGAATTACGGCCCGCACATTGCCGTATATGTATATATATACATATAATAAGTAAAAGTAATTTATGTCACGCGCGCGCTCGCGAGCGCGACAGGTGGTGGTGGGAGGGAGGGCAGAGAGGAGGGGGGATCAGTACGTCGCGGTCGGAAAATAGATTGCGCGAGGAAAACTGAGAGTTAGAGAAAAAGAGGGAGAAGAGTCTATACAGATAGTTAGCGCAATAGAGGCTGTGTCTTAAAACTTGAGCGATGGGGCTAGACGGGTCAGAGGAAGATGGAGAGGCAGAGAGGCAGAGGGAGAGAGAGAGAGAGAGAGAGAGAGAGAGAGAGAGAGAGAGATAGCAAGAGATTCACACGCACGCGCGAGCGCGTACAAGCCTGCACATACATGTATCCGTTGAATTACGGCGGACTAACTTCTGCGTTAGCTTGTGTTGGTAGGGAGGACGGCATAAACCAGTCGCGGAGGCGCTTTAAACGCTTTTCTCCATTTCAATGACCGCATCTGCTCGTTCAGTGACGTAGTCCCCTCCCCCACCCGTCCCCTTCACTTCCTCCGCCGCGCGTCCGCGGGTTCTTTTTTTTACGGTCGCTCGAGCACGCGGGCGTGTACATTTATACATACATACATACATACATACATACATACATACCTACATATATATATATATATATATATATATATATATATATATTATGTGTGTTTGTGTGTATATATATAATATGCGCATCTGTGCGTTTTTTTCTGCTCGGCATCAATTGTAACAGCGCCGACTGTACCAACCGCAACCATAGTTTCTGCGGATCGTTGATAATGGTAAATTGCGACAGATTGTTATCGATTTCTTTTGATACGACATTAAAGTAAAAATTTACCCCTTCTCCCCCAGGCAACTGCTTTCGATGATCTGATTTCAGTATAGAAATATGTTTCGGAGACATATATAGCTTTTATACTTTTATACATCACTTGTGCATTTATTATGATATAGATTCTTATAGTCTAATTATAAATATACTTTATTTGGATTAAATTATTAATAATATTTATAGTATTGTAATAAATAGAGACATTTACGTAATAAAATACACGGGTTGGTATAATGTAATGATTTCAACGAATTTTTAATGCAGATTAGAATTTAGTTCTGTTTTTGTAGAGCAGCATACGCGAGGTTCTATTGAATACTAAATTATTAATGACTAATTCGATATTTAATTAAGAAACTACTAATAACGATAATTCGATAGTCCGAGTTTAATTTCCGCTCTCGATCGATTGACCCAAGCATCCTTTTAAAAATTTACATAATGCTTTCTTTATAAACGTATTGTAATCCTCCATCGCTGATTACACCGGTATTGGGAAGCATAAATAAAGCTATGTCAAATAATAAAAAAAAACATAACATTAAAAAAATTATTGATACTTTACTTAATTTACGCAAAATGTAATAAAGCAAAGGAACGCAAGCCGTGCTGCTTTCGTAATTGCAACGCTAAAAACATTAGGAGAGTCGGACAAATCCGCCACTAGGCGGCAGCACCTCGGTGAATATATTTCATTAATTGTACCTTTGTTGATAAATTAATTTGATAATTTTTTTTGTAATTATAAACAGGCACATTTTATTCCTTAACTGGCAAATCGAATAATCAGTTTATTTAATTAACAGAAATAAAGATAGAACAAAAAATGTTATAAACTCTGAACTATTATATTATTAATACTCATTATATCATGACCATTGATGAAAACGTATATGTTTTCATGCTTTCCATAAAAATAATTTTTTTAAATGAATTATTATCATTGATAATGTAAGAACTAGAGCAAGAGGGGAATAGAGAGAGAGAGAGAGAGAGAGAGAGAGCGCATTAAATTTTGTTTTCAAGAGATCGAAAATCATTATATTATAAAAATAATACAAAGAACAGCAGATGTCTTGAGCCTCTCTAAAAAATATAAAGATGCATGAACGTTTCAAATAAGCGTCGTTATACGGTCACATCCACTTATATTATTTACTTTGAAGAAAAACGAAAGTATGTACGTAATCAATGAACATGACCCATCAGTCTTATACGTACGTTACAATAAAACGCCTCCGTATAAATCTTCATTTGCTCCCTCATTAGCCGCTATATCTTATTTCCTCTTTGCTCGTTCCCTCATACATGGCTGTCTGACTATATATAACACGGTCTCGCATCGAGCGTCAGATAGGCAAAAAATACACGTCCTAACCATAAAAATACGGTGTCTGATATGGCATCAGAGAGGCTTCGCTATAATGTATGTACAATAATTTTATAAAACTGTCCAGTACGTCCGTATGAAAATTTTATTTCTAAAATTGGAGAACAATGAAAACCAAATGATAAGAATACATTCTTATTATTATTCTTAGAATAATAATATTAATCCAACATAATTAATATAATAGCCTTAAAAATAATCCAACGGACTTCAAATCCAAAAATCTGTACAAACAGGAAATAATAAACGAATTTATTATTATAAACGTTAAGCTTAACACACACACGCACGCACCTATAATTAAAAAAATGATACCGATCGTATACTTTATAAAATGAAATATTTTCTTCTGGAATCTTATCACGATACATTTATACTATATTTAATTCGTTCTGTAACGTATCTCGAGGTTATAATGCGATATTTGCAATTGTTGCAAAACCGGTTCACTCGAGTTTTGGTCTGATTTGTATCGTTGACTTTATCGTATCAAAACCATTAATTAGTAACCGTGCGAATCTTTGCGAGGCCTAATGCATAAGTGTATAAGAATACGTTCATTACGACATTGGAGACGATTTGGTAGATCGTAAATGTTGTTGTATTAATCGTAAAGAACGAGAAACGTAACATACAATTTGTATATAAAGTCTCTATTATTTCTCTAATATTTCTTAATCCAGTGATGTACTATCTTCGCTTGATTATTTTTGATGTAGAAAACTGTCATAGAGATGAAATGTTTTGATTAAAAAAGACATTTTTTTAAATTTCTTGCGTTTTATAATCTCTATAAAATCATTCCTTATAAAAATATAAACGATCCACCGTTCTTTTATAGACTTATTCATGTCCTATTATTTATTGACCTTCAAGTCATCAAATGAATTGTTCTAGTTTTATTCCGCATAATGTCCAATATATATCGCAGGCTTTTCCACCGCTAAGATTACAGGACTGCTTAATGCTGTACCATATATATATATACTCCTATAATTAAATTCGTATACCTGTATATAGAGGCTGACACACTCCGTCTTCGTGTGAATTCAGTGTTCAACAGCGCAACGATAAAAGATTTATTGGAGAGCGTAACTTGTAATTCTGGAAAGAGATTACATATGTATAAAGAATTTAATCGTCCCTCGGCATCAGAGTGATATCTATATATAAATGGCTCTATAATCGCAATAAACGTAAGCTGACAATAAGAGGCACAACGAGAGGTACTATATATAGATTGCGTCGAGAGGATAAAAAGGTGGAACTAATACACTTGCGCACTGAGAAGGAAATAGGAAGCGAGGAAGTGCATCGAGGCGAATGATCAGCTCGACTGTATGAATTGTAGGAACTATAATCGGCGTTTTTATTTATAAGACTGATGTTAATCCGATTTCTGTACTATAAAAAGGGCATTATTTATATTCCTTTCTTATTTTTATTCGACTAGCTATATTATAACGTAGATTTAAGATGTTTTACCAAGAGAGCAAACATATTACAAGATTATACATTTAATATTCAGCTAGAGGAACGAAATCATTTGTGCGAAATGTACTATTTCTGTCTCTATTTTTTCTTATTCGAATGCATTGAGGTGCCCTCAGGTGGAGCGTTTCAGCCGTGACAACAGACCATCGCTCTTTTTACGTCGTAACGTTATCATACTCCATCCCATCTTTTAAGCACGATAACCACGTCCTGTTTATCACTTTTGTCGCTTTTCGTTGTTTTCGCGTCCCCACCTTCACATGGAGCGAAGGTCTTGAGGTAACGGAAAGAAGCGCAAGGGTATTCGATAATATACTAATCGTGCGTTGTATTGTACACAAACGTAGACAAGCATGACTCCAAAATGACATTACTCAATGATGCAATAACGCATCGACCATGTTATCATAGCAACTCTTCTCTACTCTAAACACTTGACGCTTTTCGCTGTACATGCGGTTAAAAAGGTTTAACCTCAAAACTAAGCCGCTAGCTTCGAAACGAAGAGAAGAGGTTCGGGAAGCGTGACTTAAACGATGTAGCACGGCTTCGTGGGCAGTCACAGAGGCGCAATCGCTTCATCTAAAGACAGTTTTAGATCTTGACCTGCGAGATTCCCTTCCTCTCGATTTCAAGCTGTTGAAAACTTAACTTGTATACTTTATTTTTAC
Organism: Sycobia sp. Sy_11; assembly: GCA_018907035.1. Taxonomy (NCBI): domain Eukaryota; kingdom Metazoa; phylum Arthropoda; class Insecta; order Hymenoptera; family Epichrysomallidae; genus Sycobia; species Sycobia sp. Sy_11. The sequence continues at coordinate 598,435 of JACCIC010000109.1, forward strand.
TTTCTAGTCTCTTGAATATTTTTCAATTTTGCCTTGTTTCTTTCGTTCTTTCGGCATTTCTCTCGTTATATGGGACAAGAAAATGACTTTAAAGATATAACTTAATTTGCTATTCGTCAAAATATCGGTGAACGAGTATTCTATTATTACGAATTCATCAAACTATTAGAATTTTCCGTTCTTCTCGTATAAACTCAATTGTCAATATTATGAAATTAAATGCCAATGTAGTCTCAAGCCAAATTTTATATGAATAACGTCCTCAATTTAGACGATTATGTTTCGAAATGAGAAATCGAGTCATAATTTATATAATTTTGAATTTGACCATTGATTCTTTTTTTGGAAAATATATTCTATGGGATACCGATACCAAGGATTTGCAACAGTATATAATTAAAAATAAATCAATAAATAAATATATAAAAGTTTATCAAAAAAAGCTTATAAGTGTAATTGGAATACATCTATATAATGTCATTTAATTGAAGCTTTATGAAAATCACACAGATTCATTTACGAAAATGTAACAATTAGTACGATATATATATATTTATATTTTACCCGAGGCGAAATGCTGAAAAGTCAATTTCAGCTAAGTGAGTTTATGCAATGTGTAATTCGTTGGTCGTTTCATTTTGGTTGGTGGTCTATTTGGACTCACGGGGGATCTGCGACGTGGAACTTGTCCCAACACATTTAGAACCGAGTTACTCTCCTTATATACCAATGTAGTTTTAGCAAGAAATTCAGTTTATATAGAACCCTCTGTTCTTCGCGTCCTGTAATTATCTAATAACGTATGTACTTAATGTTTTGCTTGCTTAATCGTTACATAGTGTAATAAATCGTTTCTTCTTTTGCTTTAGTATTCTTTTCTGCCTGATAATGTTTTATTTGTTAGTTTTTAATTATAGATTTCTTCAATTTAATGAATGCAATCGCAATTTAATATAAATGAAATAAATTTTACTGCAATCCACTTCTATTCTTTCCCTCTCCGTCTTTCTCAGTATCTGTTTATCTCGTACATTCTACTCGTATGTATACTCCTCTTTTGTAACTATACATATAATACTGCGGGTTTTTCTACTGACTGCGCTGTTACGGTTGAATGCACGCAAGGCAGTCTTCAACTGCCATAGCACGTTTTAACATTGTATTCGTATATTCCCATTCAGATTATAACTTATCGCACGCATCTTATATCCGTTATTCCATAGAACTCTTTTTACAATAAAAAATAAAATGCAAATGTTTTCCTTGCTTCAAAATACCACGGCAAGGGAATGCATATTTTAGTTTTTTTTTCATCTTTGTAAATTGAATATGCATATTTCTGATTGGAAGAATATTTACAATTTTAAAAAGTTTTTTTTGGTTATTTCTCATACAATATTGGAAAAGCTTATATCAAAAGGTTTTAGACATAATCTTTTTTTTTTAATTTATTTATTTAGGGACGCATCCCCTGGAAGGTATTACCGACCAAGACAGATTTAAATACAATATTTACATTACTTATATTGCATTAAACATTAAATTTTACATGAATAATATTTTATATAGATTTTTTATTCTTAGTTTATCTAATAAATTTATCACTTTTTTACACTGTTCGGATTCTTGCAGTAATTCTTTGATAAAAATAAAGGAAAATGGTCACTGCCATACAGCTCATTGAGCTTGATGCCATTTTAAGTAGCTGGCTATGTTTGTTGCAAGATCGATGGCTGAGAGATTTCCATTGCTCTTTTATCTGTCTCGTACGAGTTCCAAAGGGTATTGCGGCTATTAAAATCTCCGACTAAAATGAAAGGAATTGGTAACTGCTGTACTAAGTTCTCTAGCTCACGAATATTTAATTCATCGCGGTTACTTTGCAATTGCAATAAACTGCAATTGCCTCTAAATTTGTTGTTATTGGTTGTATTTGACTGTACATTGTATTTTGGACTAGAGTTGCCACACCTCCACTTGCATTCTTACAATCGTCCCTATTTTTGTTATAGCATGTATAATTTCTTAATTGAATGGAATTCGCATCTTTTAGATTTGTCTCTTGTATACAGACTAATTCTAAATTTTCTGCTACTATTAGTTCTTGTAGAAATTCGTAATTGTTTCTCACTCCATTAATGTTCCAGTGCGCTATTTTCGTCATTTGTTATTGTTGTTTTAGTTACTTTCTGAATCTGAATTCTCCGTAGTGTTTTGAGGACTGGTATGAGGCGATTTGTTTGTCTGTATATCTTTAATCTTTTTATTAATAGGGAACAACGCCGTTTAATATTTGAGTTTCTTACATTAGGATAAATTTCAGTTTGTAGGAATTCGATAAAGGCTTCGAGATCATTTGTGTACTGAGCTATAATATCAATTGGATTGCGAATTCCTTTAGTATTTTCCAATAAGCTTTTGAACTGTGAATAATTAATTATTGTATTGTTTGAATTTAAGTAGTCTTTAACATTTATTAGGTCGTTATCTAGTGTATCATTTTTATATTTTTGTTTGTTTTTCAATTTATTATTGTTTAATCTAGTTTCGCTGAACTTTTCTATATTTTCTGTTTCTGAATTTGAATCTGTTTTGTTTCTTTTCTTTGGAAGTGTAATTTTCCCTTCTTTTATTTGGTTGCTATTAAGATTTTCTGGAATTTCAGATTCAGTTGAACTTATAATGGAGTGTGTTCTTTTGTTGTCCATGCTCGGTTTTGTAAATATTGCTGAGTCTACCTGTGTTTCAGTCATGTTTGTATTTATATGCTTATTGACATCGACGCTATTTTCGATTTTAGATATATTATTCATTTGTCGTAAATTTGTAAATTGTAAATAATCAGATTGAGTTGCAGAAAGTTCAGTTTTGATGCAATTTCTGGCCAGATAGCCTTCTTCTTTACAAATAAAACATTGCATTGTATCAGTGTTGGAATAAATATAATATTCTGTATTAGCAAAATTTATTTTAAAGACTTCTGGAATTTTTTGGAATCTTTTTTTTTTAACAAAATGCTTTATTTGAGGAAAATTTTATACAAATATACAATGGATAAAAACATAAAACCAAAATACATAATATTGCTTACAAAATAGAGATATGAGAATCACGTTCGTTGCAATTGTCTAATTTGCATATTACGTTCATACAATTATATTATGCACTTGTTATTATAACAATAATTTTTTGCATTATAATACGACGCTAGAAAAATTCTTACAAAAAGTAGCTATGCGAATATGTTATCTAAAAAAAGAAAAAAAAAAGGAAAAGGAAAGGGTAGAAAAGGAAGAAGTAAATAGTAAAATTTATTCTGCAATACAATATATAATACATTTTATAAAAATAGAATTATTTATATTTAAATTTACACATTGTCTTTATGTCTTTTGTAGTGATTTCGGTTATATATTTCAGATGCGTGTCTTTTGTGTATTTTAATATTTTTTTATTACAGTTACGTCTAGGAATATGGTATAACACAGGTGTGCCAGCATTACTGGCTATGTATTTATTTTTATCTAGAAAGTTAAAATCGTTTACTATGGCATATCCGCTGTTAGTCGCTTCTAACGACTTTTGCTGATTACACTTATGTATGTTTTTAATAAGTTGATTGTCGATTTTGTCAATTGCTTTCACATAATTTCTAATTAATTTAATAATAAAAATATCGATTCGTAGAATATCAACTGCTTTATATAGAGTAATGTTTGATATTCTCTTTTTGTTTATGTCTGTGTAATCTCTGTATAGTTTCAGGCAGCATCTCAGTATTGTGCGTCAAATATCTTTAGTTTTTCCATTAGATTCGGGTTAATGTTGAACCAAACTGGACAGGAGTAGGTTAGTATAGGTCGCAGAAGGCTTAGGTGAGTAATAATTTTTGTTTTCGTGTTTAGTGGGAAATAATATATATTGTAAAGTTTTCTGAAGGTGTTGTTGACTTTACCTAGTTGTATATTGACATGAGCATTAAATCTTAATAAAGCATCTAAGTTGACGCCTAGATATTTTACCGTTCTTTTATGTGGGATGGCTGTGCTGCTGTCCTTGATACTAAAGCTTTTCCAATTCTTTTTAATATTTTTTGAAGTTTTATTATTAATTGGGTTACGGAATAGTATTGTTTCGCATCTATCAGGATTTATTTCCAGATTCCATTCTTTATAGTGATCTTTGATACCGTTATATAATTGTTGTAATTTTGATTCTACATTGAGTGTTTTTTTGTTAGCTACATAAACAATGAGGACATCTGCCAATTCAATACTATAAGAATTAGTTATGTTGCCTGTACCAAGGATTTTCAGTATTTCACTATTAAAACTGTTTAATAAAGTGGGAGAGTTAACAGTTCCTTGCTGAAGTCCTCTTGTTAACGTGAAAATTTCGGTGGAGTTTGTAAAGTTAAAATTGATTAGAAACTATTTTTGCATTATCATGTTATAAATCGTCTTAATTAAGTGTAGGGGGATTGGTAGGTCCTAAGTTTATAAATTAGAGCTTACAATCAAACGTTGTCAAAAGCTTTTCTTAGATCGATCAAGCATGCACCTATAACCTCATTGTTTGCTAGATGCTTATTTACATCAGTGATTAGTAAGTTGATAGCGTCTGTAGTTGAATGTCTTTTTTTAAAACCAAACTGGTGTTCCGGAATTATTTTGTTAATATTAGAGTGTTTAACTATGCTTCTATTAATTATTCGTTCAATTATTTTACTTATCACAGGTAGTAAGTTGTATGGCTTTATGGTCACTGTCAAATTCGTAAGTTTCTAGATTTTTATTTATTACATTGAGGTTATTATCTATTAAGACTAAGTCTGAAAATAACTCTGATCTTGTAAAAATTGGTGAATTTGCTATCAATGTTTTTATTCGCAGTTTGGCTTGGTTATTGTTTACCCATTGTACAAAATCGTAGCCTTGGCTATTACAAACGCTATCCCCTAATGTGGTGTACCTATATTAATGAGTTTACGTTTATTGCATAAAGTTTTAATTTGTCTAAGGATTTAATTTTATTGTCATTTGATTTTAGCCCTGCCATTGTAAATCGATATCTAGATGCGCACCAATTAATTCTATTTTGTTCGAATCGTCTTTGACATTTTCCATGAATTCTGACTTAAGTTTATTGAATAAGAATGTTAATTTATTGCTTAAATGTACGGTTCTATTTTCAATTATTTCCGATATGTTGATGTTGTTGAGCTGCGTAGTGGGTTTTGTTGACATCCTGCTTTCCTGATTTGTTGTCTTTCTTCCTGCAATGTTTGCATATGATACGCTCGGCGGATTCTGTTTTGCCTGGTTTAGACGCTCGCTGTGGATGGGTGCAGTCGGTACCAGTTTATTTAGTACCGTATTATTAAATGTGGTTCTTCTTGCTTTACCTTGGTCTTTTGCTTTGTTAATTGTACTTAACTTTTCTAAGTACACCAAGCAACCTCGAAAGTTGGCTGGGTGGCCTTTCAAACTACAGTTTACGCATTGTACTTGACTGTTTTCATGTTTTTCCGTTATTGGATATTCTCCTGGATTATGGTTATTTAAGTATTTGAAGCATCGATACTTCATGTTGCAATTGAAGGCCGCATAACCGAAACTTTGTTACTTTTTGCATTGAGTATTAGGGTTTTTCCGAAGCGGTTCCTTATTTATTATTTGAAATAGTAGCACTCTTAATTTTGTTAGAGCTTTGATGTCGCTGTCCCCAGAACATTGCGCTATGAAATTTTTTATTTTTTCATGTCTAGATCTTAGGACATTGATTTTTAGTATTTTAACACATTCTATTTTTTATCCATGAGGTCATTGTTTATATCAATTTCGTTTGTGAATGGATTTAGTATGTTGCATTTGTTTACTAAATCACCAATGGCACAGGTGTAGTCAGACAATTTTAAATCTTCGACACAGTCTAAGATTAAAGCTTGTTCACGTGTTATTATTTGGGCCTTTTTTGCATAAGTATTTATCTTTAGGTATGTCAATTTTAGACGTTGGAATTTCTTGGTGTCATTTGGTTCTCCCGATTGGGAGGCATGATGGCTATTGCCTATTCACTGTTATTAATCACCTCGAGAATATATTATGATTTTACACTGTACACAATAATATATATTGTTTCACTCGGAGTGATTTATAAACACGTCCGATTAGCACAAGAGACAGGCGAGAACAGAGACATAATCTTTGTTTTTTCGTTGTGTATGCTGTTAGTTGTGTATAGTATACAGTTTTCAATTCTATGTAAATTAATGTTTTTGTACACAAAAATATTTAAAGTGTATTTTATGTTCTAGTACATGAATAATGTAGTTAGAAATATCCGTGTAATAGATAATTTAGAGCAAACGATTCTTTCTTTTTAATACCATAGAAGCTAATATATATTATATTCTTTATGCAAACTCTCAATATCAAATTATTAAAATGAATAATTTTATCTCTACTTTTCTGAGAGTTTCAAATTTTTTAGAAACGCTTAATCGTCACTTTTTAAATAGAACGTCAAATTTAGTTAGAAAATATGCCTGAAATTATTTCTTAAGATTTTTTATTCATTATTCTATATTTGGAATTTACTGTTTGTATAGGCACCTTTTGTATTTAAAGTTACAATAATTTCATATATAAAATTGCAATAAAACTTATTGCACGAGAAAAATTAATCGTATAATTTTGAACATCGCGGAACTTCCTCGACAATTGAATTGAAACGATTTTAAAACTTCAGCAGAACTCTTCTAATATAGGAAAATTTAGAAAGTTGAACGAAAGCGAATATCTCGGTCTCTGTGTATTTTAGAGAAAACGAAATGCAGAAAGTGACTTCCTGCATACGAAAATTTTTAAGTTGAGATTTCTGCCCGTAAAGAAATACAGAATATAAAATGTAAAATACGAAGGATAGATTTTAAACTTATCTTAAACGAAAGCTATAAAAGTAGTTCCAATTATCATATATATATATATATATATATATATATATATATATATATATATATATAATGAAACTTATGATTTACTTTTACAATCTATTTTTAAAATTTAAATAAAATGTATGTTACTACTAAAATAATATATCCATTAAAATCAAATGATTATTTCTCTTTATATACTTAATATATAGAGGGTTATGTAGTTTTAAGATACACATGCTTCTTCTGTTCTTCTGTTTTTTTATCTATCGATTTCTTTTACGAACGCTTATCACGTGCTTGTCACATACAAAAAAGATAAAATATAATCGACTTGTATGTATTCCAAAATTAAATTTGTATATGCAGAGAACAACTCGTGCCATCTAGATAAGGCGCGTATTAAAGATGAACTCTTATTACTTACAGTTTTGGTATGTAACATCACATTCTCTCTCTCTCTCTCTTTCTCTTTGTTTATCATTTTCGAAACTTGCTCCGATAACTTCTGTAATGATACATGAAAAATGTATACCATCTGCAGCTGTCCAAATTGGTCTTATATTTACCTTATTTAGTTTCTATTTCTAGATATCTATATATATCTATATATATATATATATATATATATATATATATATATATATATCTTGATATTTTATGATCTGTACCTATTATTAAACCCTATTAGACGAGTATTAAACATATATGAGAAAAACGTGTATAAACTAATTCGATATGTTCTTTGCTCCAGAAAACAAAAAATTGAAATCGAAACAAATTTCACGATCACGAGATTAATTGCAAGAAAAAAGTAAGGCACATGTCATTAAAAAATGATACAAAATTGTCGACTGTAAATGCTCTTATAATTAATATTTATGTTATTAGTTCCATTGAATGTTTAAATGATTTTCGCCAGTAGCCTGCTACGATACTACTTTGAGATTCATTTTACAGTTTTATAGTGTATATAAGAGTATTTTTCAAAGTTAACATTTTCCGTCAAACTGCTGAATCTTATCAAGCCAGTTATCGCTGATCAAGGTATAGAAAAATATTATTTTACAAAGCAATAGTGCTGTTACATAAAGCACTCGAGTCCTCTACTTTTATTTCGTCGATGGCAATAAAATATCTGACGTGGTTTGCCAATATTGCCGTCCTCTTCAACAAATTTGGCGAAGCTACCCAAGAGAGAGAGAGAGAGAGAGAGAGAGAGAGAGAGAGAGAGAGAGACAGTGCCATAACTCGCAATAAAAATCCATTACATCCCTCTGTTTCTCTTTTAAGCTTTTAAACTAATTTAACTTAATTTAAATTGAAGATAACGCGCTCACGTCTCTATTCCCATCTCCCTGACCCCGGACTTATAATGCTAACAAGAGCTCATATTCCCAGATATTACATCAACCGTGTAAGAAATGTGCGAATAGGTGACTTCTCGAACGTTCTTTATACATAAGAATGCCACGCATGAATTTAAAAAAATTATACAATTAGTGCGAGATTTCATTGCGCCTTTAAGCTGGATCTATTGATCTGCATCAGTCAGCGATTTGCCCAATGCTGTGGACTTGTACGCTGACAAGTATAGAACTCTCGGAGTCAAGCTTCTCAAAATGCAATATCTCAATTGGTTAGCATTTATTCGAGAAAAGTGTCATACAAAATTTGAAGGATGAACCGAGCCTGAAAAAGAATCGTGTTCGAGGCCATTTGAAGGCTGCTTCCATTTTCATCCCGGAATTTAAATGAACGAAAAAATTCACGTTCAGATACTTTTCCGCATTGTGGGTCAATATCATCCGTATAATATAAGTTGAAATATTGGCTAAAAATGCGACTAACTCAACACACGAGACCTTACAGCACTTCGAGCGACTTCATTAAAGTGATCACAAATTAGAATATCCGAGAACATTTCTTGTTTATTTTGAGATGTTCATTGAATATACATTGATCCATGTCCCATCGTTTTCTTTTAAATTGGAAATTAAACAGGCAACACCCCTTTTAAAACATTTATTTTCAAATGTTCTTGATGGTGACTGAAGAATGACAATCGCGGTCATTCTTTAAGTTTTTTCTTTCGTGTGTTCGAACATATGTGATTCCACCAAGATATTTAGGTATCTTTTGAAAAAATGCCTAATTCTGTATAACGGAAACAATTAGTGTTACTGATTTCTCTTTCTTGACCATCTTTTAAATAAATCTGAGTTGTTTCAATTAATGCAGATAAGATTTAGGTCAATGTATTCGTATAAATTAAAAGCCGTATAAATTTGTTTTATTTAGGTAAAAGTGCAAATGAATCTCATTTATGTTTTGCCAATCTCTAAATAATAAAATATTTTTTGTCAAGTATGTGAGATCGATAAATGGATTTTTTTAAATTCCGAATACAAAGATAATTTTGGGCAAACGTTGGGGTAAATTGTTTATTAGTTACTTTCTGAATGTATGAATGCGTCACATCAAATTATTTACATTAATATTTTGAGATGAAGTATCAATTCGTAACTAAAAACAATTGTAAAATTATAGAATCAAAAAAGTATTTATAATCCGGACATACGATCGTTATTTTCACGAATAGATGAGCGACAATGCATTTCTAAAAACTTGGGATGTAATGAAATCTAAATGTATAAAAGAGTGAAATATCATTCTGAAGATGACATTTTTCTATTGTAACAAGTGTGCAATTCACCCCTTTATTCGCGTATAGGGAATACTATATTTTTGTAACCTAATACTATACTATATTTTTGTAACCCCATCAGCTGAAAATGAATCGTTTTAAATGCAAATTTCGAATGTTCGGCACAAGTTTCGAACCTCGCCCCGGCATACCCGGGGTGGCTCAAAACGAGCTGATAAATTTAAAACTCTTAATACCTTCGATGAATATCGGCTCTAAAATCAATATACGCGCCGACTCATTAAACATCCGACAACGAATGCATACAAAGTCTCTGCACAGCGAACTTTCAAGAACAGGTTCGCCCGCCAATCACGAAGATTGAATGTGTGCCAAGACTGCCGAAGCGCGCGTGTATAAGGAAAAGAGCCCGTTCTATGTATATGCGCAGGCCGGGGCTATTTCTCAAACTTAACAGTCATTATTTTGGAAGCAAACGCGCGCCAGTGAGAAAATCTCGCCGCGAGGCATTCGCCCACCCCATTGGGGTGGGCCTTAAATTAGAATTATAGATCGGAATTACGCCGGGAGCGGGCGAGATAGTGCGCGATCTCGCGGAGAGCTTATTAATCCGCGGACATTAAAGTTAATTAAGCTCCCCCTCCCACTCCCCCATCCCGCTGTATTTTCTCGTTTATACGCGCGCGCGGACGAGTGCCACCCCCCCCGGCACCCCGCGCCCGCTTCAAGTCAGATCGATATTCTAATACACGGGATGACTTTCTTTTATCTTGCGCACGTCGCCGTCGCTCATTATAGCAGTCGGGTCGTTTGCTCGTAATATGATCATATAGTGAACTTCTCGGGGAGAGGGGGGCGTTGACGACGCCTCTTCGATACTTGCGGGAGCGCTTCGCGAGATGCTTCGCCAATGTGTAATGTAAATATGTGACACACATGTGTAATGTGTATATATATATATATATATATATATATATATATATATATATATATATGTATGTATGTATGTATGTATGTATGTATGTATGTATGTATGTATGTATGTACGTATGTAGGTACGTATGTATGTATATAGGTACGTATGTATGTATGTATGTATGCATGTATGTATGTATGTATGTACGTATGTAGGTACGTATGTATGTACGTATGTATGTATGTATGTATGAATGAACGAATGAATAAAAAAAATACACGAAAAACATTGTTTGCATTAGATTATTATGGTAAAGGTCGTCATTCTTGTGGGCAAGAATAAATGTGTAATTTCAATTCATTACTAATGCATAAATTTATAACTTAACAAAGAATAAATAATAAAATAATTATAATACAAGTTGCAGGGTTTGTTTGTATAGGAATTTCTGGATGATCTTGACTTGGACCCCATATAGAAATAGAAAAAGCAAAAAATTCTACGTTCGGAGTTCTAGTTTCATCTTCCGTAGGTCACGAGAACGTCAATTTTATCTTACTTTTTTTATGCATTACCTTTATGAGATCTTTTCGGTAACAACCAATAACCAAGGTAACATCGACTCGATATCGTCGTCATAGATGATCGAACAAATCCCTCGCAAGATACACTACCTAAAAGTGGAATTGTACTCTGTACACGTATCCGGAATCGCAAATATACCGAATAGTATTCGTATGGTATTGGGAGATGAAAGTCAAGGTCATCATTCCTTTCTTCGGTCAAACTAGAAATTTTTGCAGGAACAATTTTTTTAAATAATGTGATCCCGAATAGTTGTTCAATCAGCAGTATTTCTACTTTTATTAGCATAGGATTTCAAGATAATCATTGCCCTCACATAATATTTCCCTAATAATTTTAAAATATACTTATTTGTATTACTTTTTGTATGTTGTCTATTTTTAAATATTCTCTTTGACTCAAACTAGTAACAAATTTTCATTAAATTAATTTTAATTTTAAGTTCAACAAAAAAATATTCGCCAAAGTACTGGGTTTTCTTAAAAAAACAAAGATATATATATATATATATATATATATATATATATATATATATACTCCATAATTAACCACTATATATACAAAAAACTCTGAAATTTCTCACGCCTTAAATGCTAATAACTCCGCGATTAGTCAAGTCTTGCGGCGCGGATTATATTATGGCCCCGAAGGTCGACGCTCGAGAGCGCACGACTGCAATATAGAGGTGCAAATCACACGATGCAAACAAGTTGCTCTGCGATGTTCTCTCTCTCTCTCTTTCTCTCTCTCTCTCTCTCTCTCTCTCTCTCTCTCTCTCTCTCTCTCTCTCTAACTGTCTGTCGTTTCGCAACAAAGCAACGGGCTACAGATGAGACGAAAGAGAAATAGAGAAGGAGAGATTGAAAAGCGAGAGTGAGACACAGCGAATAAAGAGAAGAGGAGACAACGAGGCCGTACGCGCGGGGAAGATATAATAGTTAAAAGATCATATATATATATATAAGCGCGTAAAATTAAAAGAACGTGAAATAATTCCGTAAAAACGATGTGGACTCCATGTTCTGTTTTTGTTGTTTTTATAAGCGAATATCGGCTTCATGGATATTCCCCCGATTTCGTTTCTATAGATAATTAACTTCTATATATATATAGTTCTATTGTATCAAAAGGTTTTCCTATTTAAATTAGGCGGATATTTAACTCATCAGAATTTACTTTATGTTATACATTCGTCGATGCGGTTTTGTTCCAAGAATCAATATACTGTCGATAAATTAGGAAATTTACCGGTAGAGTATATTATCGTTATATAAATTAAGTATAAATATAAATTTGTGCGTGCGCGTGCGCGTGTGTGTGTGTGTGTGTGTTATCCTATGATGAATTGATTATTTTTTTCTTTCAAACGCATCAAATACATTTTACTTTTGAATGAATAAACGTGCATTTACCTGAACGTGACTAATTCGATGAAGAATAAGAAAAACTCAAAGGAATGAACAGAGTTTTTGGGTAAATTAAGATAAATCTTCGAGGAATCAATAATGACTAGTGAATATTTTCGCTGAATCTACAACTGTTTGCTGGTTGTTATATTCTTAAAAGAAAATAATGTATATAAATGTTATGCTGCAACTCTTGAATTTTCAATACTTCTGCAGTTTAATTCGCAATTTTGAAAATTTTTATATTCCTGTACAAGTAAATAATGTAATTAAACAAACTATTAACTAGGGAATCTTTGCAATTCAATTTTCAATGATGCCGTTGAATCGCACAAGAAAGGATATATTTCAGAAATGGTTATTATAAAAATTATGAAGTGGGAATTGTAGCAAATTTTTTCTTGACGTGGAAAATTCCTTTACAGGAATGTATAAAATCAGCGAGCATTCTCCGAGAGACTGTTTGTATCGGACGGATTTTTCTGTGGATTTATCCAGATTCACCCACGGCGATTCGCGCGCTACTTTACCATGCTTACTATGGCTCGGCTCGCCGACGAAATTATCCGCCGACGCACGAGCAACGAGGCACCTCCGGGCGACAGTATTCCCCGTTAAAGACGATTAGGTAGCTACAGCCAAGTCAATTTCGGGATAAAATCAGCGCTTATGGAAAATTTATTATTTGTCCGGTACGATTATAATGAATGTTTCATTTTATCGGGCGCTCCGTAACCGCGCCACGAGCTTCCGCGCGACGGACCTGACGGATTTATAAATGCGACACGACCGCGCGGCACCCTTGTTCGGGCGCTCCTCGCATAAATTTCACCCATAATGTATAAGTTGCTGCTCGCTTTTGAAAGCTGTATTTTCACATTGTTGATCAAAAAATAAAATAAATGCATGAAACCCGTCCTAAATTTTCCTCCCATTAAAATTCTTCAGGCGTCGTTCGATTCGGACTTTCGAAAAAAGGCAATTATATGATAAATTTATCACCAGAAGTATATACGTTATCCAATAAAGTATACATAGTTATAATGCGAAGTTTTAACAGTGGTAAAATAACGATATATTGAATCTCTGCAAAAATGTTTCATCGATAAGGGCAAGAGACATTTTTGTTATTTAATTAACGTCCTTCCTCTCTCTCTCTCTCTCTCTCTCTCTCTCGCTCTGACGGTCGTACGTACGGAGGCTCTATAATATTTCGCCATGATCGTTATTTTCTTCGGTAGTTTTTTTTGGCCTCCGACCGAATTATGTAATTTTGTAAAATGCGGAAAATTTTAATTAGCAAATCGAATTTCCGGACTGCACTTTCCGGGCTTCTATTCTATGCTGCGTTTTACGAGAAAACGTACTTACTATACATATATAATCGAATTTGATATTGGAAATTGGATTTAACAAATTTTGAGATTAATTATTCTCGGGTCTCTCTATGTAATAGCTTTTGATCGATCCGTGTCACTGCTTGGCGGTTCTGTCGTTACTACATGTCTACAGGACTTGGCGCATCGTGTTTCGATTGTAAAATTAAACAAAAGGATATATATATATATATATATATATATATATATATATATATAGCGAAGAGAAAAATAGGGAGATCGGCCGAGAGCGCAATTTCTATATATATCTTTGCCCGTGTTTTCGCGGAGTAAAAAAGAGAGAAACTTACGTCTATATATATATATATATATATATATATATATATATATATATATATATATATATATACGAATGACCTGGATATAAAAGGCAGCGAATTGCAAGTGAATTGGATTGCAAAAGCATATTTTTCCTTCCTTCGCTAGAGAGCGAGAGAGAGGGGGGGGACACAGAAAGATAAAAATTAAATCGAGTTTTCGCGAGAGCATAATATATTTTGCCGTCTTTAGCGTCGTAAGCTATTTCAGTAATAGGGTGATATTTTAAATACAAAAAAATGCTTTAAAACATTGCCCTAAGGCTCTTGATTAAAAGAAAAAAAAGAAGGGGAAAAAACTTTGGTAGTTCCATGAGCATTAATTTATTTATACAGACTGCAGTCGTTCCAACTGTCATGCTATTTTCAAGGTGTTAAAAGCGAAACAATTTTTATTAATTATTATATGCAACTGTACGTTTTTGTTTTTACTTTTATTTTCTTACGAGGTACAATAACTTTTTTTTAAAAAAATATTATCGTTTTTTACATTTCTCTTGCTTTAAGATATAAACACGTATAATATTTAATTTTTCTTGTCTTATTCCACTTCTTTGAATTATTATCCTTCTAGTTGAAAGTAAACGTTAATTCTGTTAAGAGGAAAATTTTTATTTCTTTTTAAAAAAACTCATAAGCCAATGCTCAAATTTAAAATTTCCATTATAATAACTTTTATACTACAGTTGTAATAAAATACATTAAGTATCATTTGCAATGTTATTTAAATTAAGAAGCTGTAAATCATGGAGGGAAAAAATCTAATAACACTGTTGATTCTCGTGCTTAGCTCTGGCGAGGTGTAGAAATATATAGATAGATAATATATGTAGAATTATACGTGTTGATTAAGTAGAAAATGACAGAGAGAGAGAGAGAGAGAGAGAGAGAGAGAGAGAGAGAAGTCACGACAGATTAAGAGATATAAGGTTGCTTTTGTTTCATCGCAAGCATACATTTACTTTTAACGATAAAAATTGCGGTTACGTCAGATAAAACGTGGTTCATCGACGCGTTACAATGTCATACACGAAAGCCGAGTTTCTCTCCATCTCCGAACTAACCCGATATATTGCAGATAACCACTATATCACACACGCGCGCACCCACACACTTGTCTCTTCTTTCTCACGTTTTCGCATTTACTTCCACGTACATGCACATGCATTCTTTTACTTTTTCTCCTCTTTTATATACAGACTACAGACTACATCATCGATTTTTTTTATATATATACGGACGTATTACATGCATATTGTATAACTCGAGTGCAGTTATAGATGTTATCGCTCAGCCGATCTAAAAATAAGATATTAATGGCCCGTAATAATATTGTCGAAACGAAGGAGAAACTCGATTTCCGGCAAATCGACTTTCTTAATCACTCAATTTTCTATCTATTTTCCTTTTTGTCGGACCAAATTTTTGTTGTTATTGTTGTTGTTGTCTTCCACGTTCGATGTATAATTCTTCATTTTGCAATCTCTCGTTAGCGAGCTTCTGTATTAAATCATAGAATTAATCGATCGCGATTTTATTACGTATTATATTTTAGGTCAGATAATAACTTTTAATTATTCCGTTAATTTGAATTGGAAAATGCGACGGTTTACACGCGCGTTTGTTGAACATTGATCAATAACATATGGATTTGATACCGTAATTTCACGTTGCCAGACAAAGAATTTGCACTAATCGCGAGCACCGTCAGTTGCAATTTTAGAATTGAAGTGAAAAAGATAAAGTATATATATATATATATATTACGTACGAATAACGCTTTGAGATATTTATGTTTGCATTTTTCCCCGATTCATGTTTATTTCGTTAACCTAGTTCGAATAAAGTATTCCCTCAAGTTTCGTCTATTATCGCGTGAGTTTCGTTTCCTCCGTTTTAATTAAATTTTCATATTGTATAAACTACGATTAAACGTGATTTTCTAAATTAGGTCAATTATCCAGAGTATATCATGTTTTATTATAATTGTAATTATAAAATGATTACAGTACATTAAAAGCTGCATGTGCTCACTTTTATGCTATTATAAAAATTCATTCTCCTTTTAAAGGAAAATTTATAATTTTAGTACAAAGTGCGCTTATATAATTCTCTATAACGTGGATATTTATTGAAAAAGGCTAGATATATGAGTTTTAACCTTTTTTTAATATTTATTTAGCTTCGATAAAAACTACATCAAGAATAAGTAGCAAAATATTAAAAAACTATTTTTAAATATTTTTATACAGCTATTATTGTATGATATTTATAAATTCACATTGTATATTATATTTCATGTAAATAGATAAGCGTATCAGAAGTCAAAGAGATATATAATTCCGTCATTTAGGACAATAAATATCAATACTTGAATTCTAGGCTGTAAACATGTTAACATTTTAGTTGATTTAATTACAATTTTATATATCCACTTGAAAAACTTATTTTATATAAATCCGAATTCAACCAATTTTTATAGAAAATACATGGAAAACTATTATATATAGAAAAAAATACATATATTATTTAATCATACGGAAACGAGAATGTGGTTTTAATTAAATCTTTGTGCCGAGTGAAATAAAAATTTAATAAATTTTCATTATTGTATAACATGTTGAGAATTACAATAAGCTTTACAGTTCAGCTAAAATTAAAACTACTTTACATGTAGTTTGATATTTCAGAAATATATTGAAACTTTAATTTATTCGATCTTTTTTATTTACTATTATTTTCCGTTCCATTGCCAAGAATGTTTTAAACTTTCCATTTTATGAAAAACATGAAAGGTCAATGTTGGAAATTCTAACTTGCAAGTTATTTTATAATCTTACTCACTTTAGCTTTCATACAATATGAAATATTGCACATTTTTCTTATTCGTGTCGTAGAAAGTGATCTTTATCTTGAAGTAAAATTAGTACCATATGTATAATTAACCCGCGTAAAGGCATGCAAATTCGTTTTGCTAAAGTTCCATTTTTATTCGGGAGATGGCGCCACTTGATAATTACACAATGATAATTATGTACTTTATTGAAAAGTATTATAATAGTGAATGTATAAAAATCTGAGAATGAGGTATCATTTATATATGTAATGAAAATCCAATAACAACGTGTGTTTCTCAATGATGCCAAATCATCATGAAAGGTTAATTTAACTCTTGTTCAAGGAGGTGCATTCTATAAAATTTCTAAAACTATAATTCACCCAAAATTTACACTTTTATTTTACACCCCCGCATAATAAATTTCACCTCGCTGTAATAATTTTTGTATACAACGATATTAATGTAGCCCAATGCTCGATACTCGATTGCATCGACCTCGACATGGCGCGAGAAACATAAAGTTTATATACATATATATATATATATATATATATATATATATATATATATAATATGCGAATTTGTCGTCGAGTTCGCGCTAGCTGGTTGGGCGTTAACGAGGCTCGGTGGGCGTACGGCCGATACGGCGGTTTGGGGGGAGGGGGCGGAGGCGCTCGAAGTCACACGAAAAACACTCTTTCCAAAGTTCAATATACTTTGTCGTTCCGCGCACGTGGGGAGGGGGAGGGGGAGAGATGGCAGAGTAGAAAGCACGGAACAAAACAAAGAGAGGAGAGGGCATTGATTTAACGCATAAAACCGTATCCCCCCTCCCACAGTTGTGGGCGGCGCGGGGGTGCAGGATCGGTTGGCATGGAGAACGCGCGCCCGTCGGAATCATTATTATGCCGAGTAGAGTGTCGAGAGGGAGAGAGAGAGAGAGAGCGAGAGAGAAAGAGTTTGCGCGCGAGGGAATGGGTGGGGTGAGGGTGGGAGAGTCACGCTCGCGCCGAAAATAGATTGACGAACGTATATGCGCGGGGGCGGTGCAACGCCTGAGAGCGCGCATAAGAAAAAGGTTTTCTCCCCCCACCCCCGCCGTTCTCTCTATATCTTCTTTATTATTTCATTTGGCCGCGACCCCCCGCACATTGCTTGCACGACGGCTTATATATAAATGTTATAGACGCGCCCGATGCAATGCGGGTGACGTTCCCTACATGTATATAGATATATACATCACGTGGAATGCGCGCCTGAATTTGAATTTTTAACGGCCGCCTCTGTATGCCGAGAAGCGTCAGTGACACTGGCATCCGAAAGTTATCTATCTGAATCCTATGTATAGTTTCAATTTCGTTAGCTTGACTGGGTGGCGAAGTAAATTTTTGCCGATCGTGCAAAAAAATACTCTGTTTTAAATAATGTCATATCTATAAACATGAAATTATAGTACAAATTTTAGTTAATCATGTCTTTTATTGACGTATATTCGACATTCTGCAAAATTTCAAGTAGATTTGTTAAAACGTGTGCAAATAGGAACGTTTCTGAAACTTTATTTATCATTTTTGATTATGAAATTTTCGAAAAACGTCATCAGCACATGAATGGGATGCGGTCGTGGGTACGGACGAACACAGAAAAAATGATATACAAAAAAAGGTTATATAGAATCAAATTTGTCAGTTGTAAATACTGTTTTATAAATTTGAAAATAATATAGATTCGCAAAGTAGAAAACATAGTTATAAGTATTTTTAATAACGTCTTTATAAAATATTTTTAATCCCATCATTTATATATAATGTAGTTATACGAACAAAAAAATACACACACACACACGCACACTTGCACACCCGTCAATATTAGAATTTCTGAATTATCATTTTTATTGGCTTTTACGTTTCGCGGTTAATTAGTCTGCTTGAAATTAATTACATTATAAACATTGCTCAGTTAAAAAGGAAATATGGAAAGATTATAGTAAAGTCGCTGTGACACA
The DNA here is from genome assembly GCA_018907035.1 of Sycobia sp. Sy_11. Lineage (NCBI taxonomy): Eukaryota > Metazoa > Arthropoda > Insecta > Hymenoptera > Epichrysomallidae > Sycobia > Sycobia sp. Sy_11. Next base: position 617,502 of record JACCIC010000109.1, read on the forward strand.
CCGCGCAATCAATAGAATTAAATTAATCTTAAAGCCGGCTAAAGAAAGGTAGAAAACTAAAGTAAAAGTTGATTTACCTGTAAGTTAGGCTTGTTTTTTAATAACACAATTGCTGGAGATATAAGACTATATTGCTGTCCGAGACATGGCCTAACTTGCGGCTAATAAGCCACTTTTCATTTAATTTCTAACTTTTGATAACAGTGCAAGGATGAATATTATTTTTTTTTACACCGCGATACAGTTTTTTTTTTTTGAGGGACAAAGTTCTAATTGCATCTTTTTTCATTTCTTTTAATTAAACAGATGCAATTAGTTTACGTTTAACTGGCTGCCAGGGTTGTTGTTTCAGCCACCAGTGGCGCTGTTAGGGGTCTTCGCAAGGCAAATCCCAATATCTCTATTATTATTATTATTATTATTATTATTCTCGCTTTGTATTAGATTTTCTCTTTAAATTAAACCATTTCTAAACACACAATGTAATAGAACAATATTACCATATTTTTCGTAGTACTATAAAAAACAAATAATTTTGAAGCCTTTGTTCACAGGCTTAACTTGAAGACTAGACATTACAAGCGAGAGCAAGCGAAATCATTGATTCATGTGTCCATACGTAGCACACTCTAGGGAGTGTCCGGCATGACCCATTTTAACTTTTTATTTAATTCAGTACAAGTTTTTTTTGAAGCTTTATAGACGCAGAAAGTTAAATGAAATTGCTCCTGAAAGTTCATTAACTTTTTCGCAGCATTAAATCTTAATAATATTTACTCTCATCGGTGTGTACGGGCCAAAACAATTCTAATAAATTTGACAGAATCATTTTCTTCATAATTGCTGTAAAATAAATAGTTTTTTTTTTTTACAAAGTATTCGAGTGAAAATGATTGATTTATTGCATTATAGTAGGTCTGAGCCAACTCGAAATCTATCAGACACGACCTTAGAGGAAAATTGTGCCCCTTCGACGTTTATTTATGTATTGCACAGTAAAACGGCGTAAAGTATCGGAGGCCGCGTCTGTGTTCAAATGCAGTTTACATTATAAAATAAAGGCGCGTGCGCAGGAAAATTCGTTATTGGTGTAGAGGAGCTCTGCTCGCGTAGATGCCCACGCGAATTGAGCGCGGAAAGCAAAAGGGAGAGAGAGAGAGAAAAAGTGGTATAGCGAAGCAGAGAAAAAGATGGATGTATATTTATTCGTACGGCATGGATACAAAATAACAGGGGATAAATATAGATAGATAGTTAAGCGGGGAGATAGAGAGACGGGAGCGAGAGAGGGCGAAAATGACAGTAGTACTTTTGTGCCTCCGTATTGATTTTCCGCTTCTCGCATACACCCAATGTCGCCAATATAAAGTCCATTATTCCTCGTTGCTTATGGCATAATAAAATAATTTATCGACCTTTTTTTCCGCCGGGGCAAACTCGGAAATTAAAGGGCGGGGGCTGTTAGGAAGGTTGGCGTAACGCTTGGATGAGTTAACTATATATATGCATTATTGTAACATTGTTTCATATTCCAGAGAACGTATGGCTGTAATACTTTATTTTTGGCCCGAAACGTGTTTTTAGAATTGATTTTTATATTCCTCATTCGACGGGCTTTAAATTATTGAAGAAAAACACGCCTTCATCCGATTGATCCTTCAATATTTACAGACATATGCGTGTGACTATTCGTGTTATTTCCTAGCTGTTTTCTATTATACTTTTCATAAAATATTTTATTTTAATTAAAACAGAATACGCCAGAAGGAACAATGGTTGATTATAATTGTAAAACAAATAGATTTCTATAGCTCAGGATTTAATGGAATAATAAATGAATCTCGTAAAAGTTCATAATGGCTGATTAAAAATAAGATATGCTGTATACAATACCGAGGAATTAGTGGAAAATGAGGTGCAGTAATTAAGCTTTTTCCAAATTTTAAATCTTATTATATTTGCCTATTACAAAATGTGATCATAAAAGGTTTATAATGTTTAATTAAACTAAAGTAATAATACATCGTCATCTAATCTGTGCGAGAATACACAAACACACACACACACACACACACACACACGTATGCATGTATATATCTTTGTATTAAAATTAAAAAAGTTAAAAAATTAGATGAATTCATTCATAATTATGGACTGGCATATCGCAACCTTATCGAAATAATTTGGTATATATAAATAATAAATCATATTTAACACAAAGTACTTTTCTCTGAATCGTTAAAAATTAGCTTCAAAGTCCTCAAAATGCGAAGTTGGAGGGGATAGAAAAATCGATTTCAGCGCCCACGCTGAGCTGGCAATGAATAAAAGTTGCCACAGCTAATTCTATAGATTTTATTTCTTAACAGTTAAATGCTTATGATATAAAATAGAATAACACGGACATTAAAAGCAATTTTTTAAACTAAAATTAAATACAAAATTTTTATGTGGCTGAACAATTCACGTATAAACTCAAAACCGTAATAAGAAATGAAAATATGCTAATTTCTAAGATTTGCCCTGTATCAATTTTTATTACTCAACAAAAATAGTATTTGGTATAATTTTGTTAAGGCAAAGAATATGTAATAAATTATACTTTTATTTCCAATCTTTATATTATGAAAGCTATTCGCTCATAAGCCACTATGATAAAAATATATTTAAAAAATTTACTTCAAAATTTTGAATCATTACCGCGATCATTCCACACAAAATAAACAGCATTCTTTTGTAAATTTTTCTAATGTAAATTTTAATTTCCTAAAAAGTTTCGATGAACGATGATAACGAAACGCTATACAATCTTTTTGCCTTCTATTTATGCATTAACGGGGTTCGATCTCTTCGCAGAAGTAGAATGTTTTTATACAGAGCAGAATATTAAATATTTGCGCTTTTTTAAAGTAATATTACGAGCGGATAAAAAAAATTTTATTAACAGAACAAGAAGTTATAATAAAATTTTCATACAGCCAATATTATGAAAATGCAAGCTGGCAAAGTGGAAAACAATAAAATGAAACGGAATAGGAGAAGGAAGCAGTGTATATATATATATATATATATATATATATATATATATATATATATATGAGACGGTCGAGAAAAGCGACGGGCAAGCGCTAAAGAAGGGATACGAGGGGTGAAATACCGAGTTTTATCGGACTTTTCTCGACTCTCTCTCTCTCTCTCTCTCTCTCTCTCTCCTCTCTCCCCTCGCTCGCTCGCTCTCCGCGACTGTCTGCCCTTCTTTCTTTTTTCCTCAATTGACTACAAGACAAAAGTGGCAGACATTTGGACGCGGAAGTAAGAGAGATTTTCTCCGACTCGACCTTTTTTTTCCCTCGCAGCTTTACATGCAATTTGCATGTTTTCTGTCGAATTTGCTTCTCGAGAAACTCGCTATATATAGATAGCTTTTTGCCCCCTCCTCTCGTTATGCCTTCTGTATGCCTTTCGGGCAATATAGTTAAAAAAAGAAAAGAAAACTTTTTAACCTCGCTTTAAGCAGCACTCGTTTAAAATAGTTTAATCGACTTCTGTTCCTACAAGGTTTGAACTCTCCTATAGTGCACTGGTTAGGCGCGCCACTTGTTTCATTCCTAAGTTCTCTGCCATTCAATTATTATTATTTATTGACCTGGTGAGAATAGTAAAATTTCATTTGAATTGTAAACCAATTTTGTGAATTAAATTCTTACCCGTCGGATATATATATATATATATATATATATATATATATATATATATATATATTGGAACATGTGTCATTCGTCAAATGATATTAAATTAAGACTATATTGTTGATGTATCTACTGTTGAAGAAATCAACCTCAGAATATATGTATTATGTATATGTGGAAAAGTCTTGAAAAATCAAGGATTTGGTACATTTTAATTGATAAAGCTATTGCAAATTTTACTACGTCTATCGATTATAAAAAAGGAGCCAACCTATCGAAGATGCAAATCGAATCTATCAATATGGCAAGCCGATGTAAATAAGTTCCAGATTTTTCGAATAACTTGGAAAATGCGCCTCGTACGTAAAGACTTCATGAATACAGTTTTGCAGAATTTTTGTCTATATAACTATCAGATGGTGATCTTGGTTTTATTTCTTGACCGAGATTTCGAAGGTTATTTGTCAAGGTTAATTTTGATTTTTTAAAGAACACGCTTCATAGTTTTAAGGGGAAACATCTACTAAGATCGATACAAAAATTTTTTGCACAAGTTTGTTTCCCCTCAAATCATTTTAAAGCGTTCCACAGCTTTTGTCCAACACTCTCCTTTACGCATATATACTTACGACGAAGTTTCTATTAGAAAGAAATGTAAATATTAAAGCATTAATCAGCTTTTAATTAACAAACGAAACGAAAACGAATAGATAAGCAAATAATAATCTATACTTTACTGTTTTGATCAAGCTTCCTAGTGAAAACGGAGGTTTAACTTGTTATTAAAAAAAATTCCCCCCTGCAAGAAAGAATAATATAATTCGGAAAGAATAATATTGTTTACGTATATATCGCTACAGAATCAGACAAATCTTTCCCAAATCTCTCGATTTTGAGGCACTTCGTATTCAGGCTCTTGTGAACAGTATAGACGCTCTCAAATCTCACTCGCAACAATGCGACGATCGCAAAGTTCGTAATATATATATATATATATATATATATATATATATATATATACATGTCACGTTGAATATCTATTCACTCTTCCCCGTTCTCGCGCGCGCGCGCGCGAATCTCCTACAATTCGTTTAGATTCGATCGCGGTGTTTATTATTTAGATTGGTTCGAATGGTCGCACGCCTCTGTCCACTTTCACACACACACGCGTGCGCGATATTTGCACGTATAATATATATATATATATATATATATATATATATATATATATATATATATATATATATAGACATAGGCGGAATATGTCCCGAGATATATAACCCACAATAAACTCAAACGATTTCACCGTATACTGTCGCGTATATTTATATGTACGAGCGGGCGTGCGCGAGACGTTATGTATCGTTATATATAGGAGTCCTATATTGATAAGCCATTGCAGCGCAAAATTATATCTTGGACTATGGGTTATCGCGGCTCGCATCTGCGGACTATCGATCTCATTTTCATTGCGCGTGCGTCAATATGCGCGTGTAATCAGTTTTATTCGATGTATACGGTCGAATTGTCCGATTGGTTAAGAGCGAGGAAGACGGTTAAGCTCGCGGTTAACTTACTCATATACAAGTTGAATTCATATACAAGCATCGGGACTATTAATGCGGGGTTCTGTGCTTCGGCGGATGGATAATGATCGATATTACAAGATTGATGTATCGGGACTGCAGTCGAGGTATTAGCAGTGTATACGATTGGTATATATATGATCCATCGAGCACGTGGTAGCGCGATCATTGAAAATTAATCGGAAAATCGGGGCTGAAAAATTGAAGATCGAAACTGGTCATAGTTTTTCAACGATCATTCTCATCAAAAGTGTACATTAGCGAGCCTATCCAATTGCTTTTCTACTTATAACCAGCTTTGAAATTTGTAATTAATTATGTCTATCGTCCGAACGCAACTCCTTTATTGACGTAGATAATTGTGTTCGTAGTTTTGCAATTCTATGCTAGTTTCTCCGATTCATTTCGGAAAACAATAGAAAGCTAACCAATGGCAGATAAGTAATGGGCAAATTAATCGTAACCGTCGATTTAATATAGATCCTATAGACAAGTAAAAATCTCGAGGATTATTAGATCTAGAATTGGCCGCTACACTCTTGACCAAGCATTCTTATACCTTTATAAGTGAAAAACCGTTGTTCTTAATACATCTATTTATGAAAATTGCCAATTTTAATAAATGCATTTCTAAATAATTAATAAATCGCGGAAAATATATATCTACTCGCTTTTCCTCCAGTCGCTGACCATTAATTGCTGAGATTCAAAAATACTCGTTGTTTTGCATTGGTATCAATTTATAGAGATTATAACGTTTTATCGGTCCATCATAAGGTCACATTAGTTGATCATTAAAGTGATTCTTTATTTTTCGACTCCAGAGACTATACTATAATTATACATGGAGTTATTTGGCCATTTCCACCTCAACACTATTTTTGGGTATTAAACCCGATGCCAAGAATGGAGCTTCAAAGCATTATATAATAGAGGTTATTTTACTGTGAATCTATCCATATAAATTATCCACACTCGCCGCTTTCTGTTGCAGTTACCGTAAAGACAAAGAAAGAAAGCGAGAGAGAGAGAGAGAGAGAGAGAGAGAGAGAGAGAGAGAGCGAGGGAGGAAAAGAAGTATAATGTACGACCCTGACGAATGACAAAGATCGACGGGAGGAACTTTGGCCGAAGGAGGAGGGAGGAGAGCGCGACAATACGACTGGCTGGTGCCGCGATTGTTTTCGAAAATATTTTCTTTTCGTCTCGTTTCAACTTAATTAAAACCACCTATTCTCTTATTTTCTTTCATCTTTCAGCTCTTTTCTCATACACATATAAATGTATGTGTATATATATATATATATATATATATATATATATATATATATATAATTATAAATAAATTTTTTTCGCCGCATGCACGCAATATTTTTTATGCGCTGGCGACATATAATATGTGCGGATATGAATTAGTTTTTCTCATAGTTTTCGGTTGTTGCTCTATGTGTGTGTGTGTGCATACTATATATACGCACATATATATATATATATATATATATATATATATATACATACACATACATAAACGTGTGTACGCGTTGCCCTGCGTTGTGCGGCACATCATTCGCGTATAATAACGACGTCGCCGTATAGCTGCTGGGGTTGGGAGAGGAGGGGGGGGGGGCGAAACACAATGGGATATATAGGAGTTAAAAGGCCATGTCGCCGAGTCGCGCACGACTCGTCGGCTTGTGTCCGTTCTCTCAGTCCCCTTAAAGCCCTCTTATAACGGCTTTTCCTAAAGCTAAATGCACTATATAAATAAATCCGGATCCCGGAGTGGAGTGGCGGCGTCGCTCTCTGCCTATCCTAACCCCCCCCCCCCCGAACACCCACCCCTCACTTTTATACTACGCGCATGTTCCTATAATAGCTATATCGGTCTTGCTGATCCAATGTATATATAGATTTCTTTTTTACTATCAAGAAGGTGATTGCGAAGATTGGACGATTTTTGGAGCCATTTCAGAAACTGAGCTCGAAAAGATAGAGAAAGAAAAATAGCAATGGGGTAGGTGTAAAAGGAGAGAAAGAAATTGAAATTGAAATTTATTCGAGACTAAGAAGTCAAGGTCCTAAGTAGTCCTAGCAGGTTTCAAATCGATCTCCTCAAGTAATACGGAATACCAGTTGCAATCAAAATCAAATTATTTTTAATTATATATAGAAAATACTATAGAAAAGTACGTATATTAATTAATAAATGAACAGAAGCCGATTAAAAATTAACCCGGATACATAATAAAAATCTAAAACGTAAAAGTTTATAATCACCTACGTAAATTAAAACTAAAAGTAAAAGCATCAGGAACAAAAAAAGCAGGTGAATAAATAAGACAGAGAAAAATAGCAAGAGGGAAACGAATTGAATAGAGAGAGAGAGAGAGAGAGAGAGAGAGAGAGCCGAAGAAGAAAGCTGAAGCGTAAGTGCCTTAGTACCTTAGGTAGTAAATATATTTTATTGGTATTTACGTAGTTTTTCATTATATGCCTTTTATTTAGAAACATAATTTGTACGTAAGTTAAAGTTTTTATATTTATTGGGAGCTTCTTTTTTCATAGATTAATAAAAAAAATACATTAAATTAATTTAATTAAATACGATATGCTTTTCTAAGAGTAATAAAATATTTTTGAAATAATTTGTCGATTAGTGGATTTTCGATGAATGCCATGTTAAAGTTTCGATAGTCAACATATCATCCCACTGAAGCTGTCGACAAATATCTTTGAGATTATAATTCATTATAAATTTACCATTAATATATAGAGTATAATAATAATAATAATCATCATAATCATAATCATAATAATAATATCGTTGATTCGATCATATTTTGAAAAAGAAACTTTATAGTAGCGCGGATTGAAAATAAAAAACTAGAAGTTTATTATAATGTATGAACTTCTTACGGAATATTCCTCTACAATGTTTCAAACGAAATTAATAGGACAAATGAACGAGAACAAGGACTGCATAACTTTGTACTTCGTTTTAAAACTTTGCTAATTCTTCCTTGTACACGAAACCATAATAAAAACTCGTATAACGCGCGACGCAGAGTATATTATAATTTATTTTTTCTCCAGCGAAATACGCAGTTATCAAACTTTTATATTAGCGTCGAATGAAAATAAATGTCGCAGTATTCTGTATTTGAACGGCATCCCATTTCGATCGGCGGCTATTAATAATTCTTGGCACTGCGCTACTCGCGAGCAATTTGAAGATGTCAAAAAAGCATAGCCTTCCACTCATTCGAGATTATATAGACGCATTTGTCGGTATAGCAAAATTAATGGGCGTCTGTTAACAAAAATTGAATATGTGATTATACTTATCTGTGTATTAATAATTATATTTTACTTTAATTAGAATAGATATATTTTTCGCCGTCTTTCTTTTATCGAATGAAATAGTTATCTCTATATATATATACACGCGGCAATTGATGTACCGAATCAGAATTTAGGTGAAAATTGGAAGCAATCAAAAAAATTAGACTAATCAATCGTTTTAAAGCCTAAAGTATCTATTTTAAAATACCGAGCGCCCTTTTGAACAATCCAATATGGCGGCTCCAATATGGTAGTTGCAAGATGGGCAAAATTGAAAGTTTATCAGAAAAAGCTTTTTAAATTAAAATTCGTAAGCAATCGGAGGGAGGGGGTTTAAACAATTATAACTGATTTACTCAGAAAATATCAACATGCAATATATATAATAGATCTAACATGGCGGTTGAATATTTATCGAATACAAATATAAAAGTACATTGCTGAATACAGATCGGCCGATTGTTCGAAAATTTGGCCAAAGTGTCAAATCTCCAATCGTTATATATTGAATCCGACAAGTTAGATTATTCGAAAGCGGACTCCGCCTCGTACTCCGCATTCCAAAGAATGCATGTGTACTGTAAGGTTGAAACTACGTCCTTGATCGATTTTTCTTTTCGTAGGGGGACGGGGGGGGGGTTAAAGGTTGATGCGGATTGTCCCGTTGGACATTTCTCGAGCCCAAGAATTCAATGCACGTGTTATCTCGTCTCTTGCACGAATCCTATCGCATTTTACGTCTTATCACGTTCTACCGGGTGCGATCTGAGCGTGCAACCTTGAAAGAAAAAAAAAAAAGAAAATCGGAATCGATAAAGGACAAGGCGGTAAAAATGGGAGAAAATACCGGAAAAGCTCTATACCGTAATGAATGGAAAAAGAGCGCGAAGACGCTACCTCTCCTTCTCCGTACAACTACGGGCATATACAGACGTATATATACAGAGTTTGCAATTCCGCGCACAGCCGTTTTCGCGTGCGCGCGCGCTCGCGCTTTGTTTCCCGCGTGTATTATTAACTATACATGTACACGCATGCAACGTTGAAATTCAAAGCACGCGCGCCGCGAGTTATTATCCTCGTTATTATCAATCGGACAGCGCACGCGCACACACACACACACACACACGCGCGCGCGCGCGCATAATATACAGCACACGACTCTGTAATATCCGCGCTTGAGAATTTATACATTCGAGTTCTCGTGAGAATATAGGTATGTGGTTTGTCTTTTATTTTCTTCTCGCCGCATACATTTTCGATATTCTACAAATATATGCATAAGAAATGGTAAATTGCCGCGGACTCGGCGCTAAATAGCCCGCCAGATGCGCGGTTGAGCTCGTTGAAACGATCGGTGCGAGCCGTATGATTAGAGTACAGGGGGTATTTTAATGTACAGGCTGATACGGGATAACTTTCATTTACTTTGCTGCGTCCTATTATCTGACAGAAGCATAATTAGAAAAAAATTTTTTAACAAAAAGCGAATTATGACATTTGTATTAAAATATATCTTGCTTTGCTCTCTTATAAAATAAACGGGAATATTGCTTCGTTGTATTTTAAATCGAAAGCGATCATATGTATAATCAGTCGACGTGCAAAATTTGTTTTCATTTGCATACATCGAGCTCATTGATGCATAATTCAGAGCAGCCGTCGAAAATAATCAATCAAAATAATTGTCCAATCTAACATAAAATTAATGGCTCTTAGTAAAAAATAAAAAAATAAATAAACAAAATAATAATGGAATACGGACAGAAATACTTCTCTATACAATTGTCTTTGTGCACTTTATCTATTAGGCCACGTGTAAACTTGATTTATTAGCCTGATTAAATCGATACTTTATCAACATCATATATTGAAATAGTTCACATACACGTGAGGCACGAAAGAGAGGTCAAATTAAAATTTGGTATGCAGTTTATAATGTCGATACATTTTTTTAATAGCCGAGGTTCGCCTCGCTCTGGCCTAGATTATCTGGCAGCGTATCCAGTTTATCCTTCGTATTGGAGTATGAGTATATCATTTTAGCTTTGTTATGAATTCAATACATCCAGAAACATTAACTATATACGCCAAGCATGTGATTTATAATATTCGATTGGAATAGAAATAATTTCGTTAAGAAGCAAAGCTGGAAAAATGGAAGAATTAGATAGAAAATCTGAATCTTATCTGTAGAGCCTATTATGTAAATTTTTAATGAAAATATACATTTACTTAATATAAAAATATATAAAAAATTTGTGAGAAAAGCCGCGCCAATAAGAAAAAATAAAAAACAACCTAAACAAAAATTCTAATTTGAAAAGGGTGACGCGTCAATAGCCTTCAATTTGATCTTGATCTTCATCTTCTGGCTCCTTGAAAAGATCAACTTATTTTCTTTTTTAAAAAAGCCACTATTTTTTACCTTGATTTCTGAAAAAGGGCCAAAACATACCTGTACTCGGAAATGAGTAAATTTGTAGTAATTGCCTAAATTGAATAGCATGTTCATGTGTATATATTAATAGTAATGCAGTCTGTCCATGTATAATAATATATGTAACTTTAATTGTTAATATCTGAAAATCTACGCCTTTCCACGTATAGCGACACTTGACCTATTTTCTACAAAAATTCTCTTCTACTCTTTGAGGAACCTTTAAAGGCATAAACTGAACTCCGAATGAGCTTGAAGATTAATGTCGAGCACGGTCGTACAAATACAGGTCTCGAAAATCCTATAGAAGAGGTGATACCTGTTACTATTACCCAAAAGTTTTCAACAATAGCCACCGATGTAATGGCACTTTGTACGCTTGCATAACATGAAATCAACCTTACTTGACAACCATATGATCATCAATCGTATACAAATGATACAATCGCCTGACATGAAAACCTCATGGATATAGCGGTCAATTTTTTATATGGAAGTAGCTCACCTTTCCTATAGGCGTTCCCAGATCTGTATTCACGAGTATAAAGTCAAGGTAAAAATCTCGAAGTTCGCCCGTTTAGTCGGTATTGTCGGCGTCCCCCGTGATTTCAAATGGGACACCCTGTATAATTTTCATCGACGCGTGATCTTTCAATTTTGTGGCAATACGGCTTTATGTACATCTTCTATCCTCCTTGAGCCTCGTTATTATCATTCCGTATCGACCTCTTCGACTGAGTTCGAGGCTTTTAGGTTAAGATCGCATTGAGAAGCGGGCGCGCGTGTGTGTGTGTGTGTGGGTGTGGGTGTGGGTGTGGGTGTCTTATATTATATACTTGTTCGCGTGGAAATCTCGAACAGCTGCGGGAAATGCTGGAAGATGTATTACCCTCTTCTAACCCGTCGTGCTTTACTGAGCCGATGTACAATATGAGATCTCGGGGAGACTCTTCTAAAAATTTTTTAAGTTAATGGAATGGCCCATGATGAAGCATTTACCAAGTAAATCTTTGGAAACGAAGATTTACCTCGATGTTCGACGCCAGTTCATAGAAAACTTCCAATTCTATTCTACTTAGGAGATGGGGCCATTTTAAATATCAACTTTATATTGATTTATGGGTGGCAATGAGCCATTGTTTCTACAAACACAATCAATGCTGTATAGCGCTTTAATTCGATTACAATGATTTATATTAATTTTGCGAAGAGATTCGTTGCACTTTATAAATTAGTATTTAATTTGAATTTGTTCAGTTTGATATAATAATAAAGGATGGCTGAAATTAATACAATATTATTGATAGAAAAAATCAATTAGCATTAAAATTTTAATTTAATTCACGAATCGAAGAGGTACTAAAGATTAGATATTAAATACTTATATTTTGATTGATATTTAATTTATATATGTATAATGGAAAATAAAGCGTACCTTGTCAATTGACAGTTCGATGAACGAAATTTCGAAAATTAAATCGCTAACTCTAAAATTGTTAAACGCATTGTATACGTATGTTGATTAATAATAAAAGTTTGATTTATTATTTATATAGATGTACATACCATAATTAATTTTGAACAATTACCTGAGTGAATAAAAAATAAACTGACATATTAAGATGACTTCCGTTCACTTGACTAACGAAATTTCGTTTTTATGTAATATAAAAATATAAAGTTCATATAAAAATATGAACTTTACTGATATGGTAATCACTCAAACTGATCTTTTGAAAATACTAGATGCAATTACGTTTAACAATATTTAAAAATTTAGAAAATGGATTTTCATGCTTAATATTAGTTTCCTTGAAAACATAAAAGATTGTGTTGTTTATAATTTTAAAAAAATCACTTATTGTATGGCGGACAATCTGAAGGTCTTTTAATAATTATAAAGTCATTCATCCAATTGCAGGAAACTACTTTACAAAATTAATAGCTCGAATAAAGTTTTAGTTATAATTGGCTATAATTGCACATTACTATTATCTTTAACGAAAATATAATTTTTACTTAAAATTATTTACGTTTTTCCCCTCTTTTCAGGTGAGTTCTGCACAAATATTTAGTAAGATTACCTTGGAAATTTTTACAACAATTTTGGTAAGTAATATGTATTTTTATCAATACGAATATCATCTCCAGTAGTATAAGATTCTTATTTTTATTTTGATTTTTTAATAAATAATTCCCTAGTTAATTTACCGAAAATTGAAATTCTGTTCGGGAAATTTCATGCTTGATTTATGCTTTAATTAAATTCTTAGGGAGCGAGTCATATTTATAAATGTAATTATCGTACTGAACAACATTTCACGAGTTTTGTACAGAGACTGGAATGATTCCGACGAAAAATTTATATAATAACGCGATGACACTGAAACTTTTTTGATTTTTCTATTGAAAACTATTTTCCGATTTTTGTCAGTATTCTAAAATTGCAAGGCAAACTTTTACAAAATTACGAATTTACGACTCAAGAATATTGATAATTTTATTCCCTTTGTAATTTTTATTATCATAAAGGATATGAATTTAAGATTAAATTTTATGTACTATAAAATAATGTAAGTTGTATAATTAGAATTTATACAGACTTTCAATTATGAATCTCGTAAAAGTACTAAATTCATTTAATGAATATTATAAATGCACTATTTATCCAACTGACGAAACTACGCTGTTAAATTCTAATTTTCATCAATTCCACTGGATTAACTCGAACTTTCATTCCGGGATAATATTTTTAAATTCAAATTAGCCTCTGACGATCGATAAACTACATTTAATGAATCAATTGTTAATTTAACGTCGTCTCGGGGGACGGGGGACCGACGCCTCTGCCGAACGATTTTGCTCATTCGGCAGTTTTAGTTTTGAGAATTCTCCGAATCAATAATAGACTCTGTGCGTCTAAATTAGAATAGCTCGCGAACTTGCTTTTCTCGACGTAGCACAGGCCATAGGAAATGCATTAAATGCCTTGGAACACGTAGCGAAACTTCGGGGCAATTTTAGCTCCTTAATTATCGTTGTTCAAATGTGTAGAAAATGTTTAATTTATGCAAAGTAAAACATGAAACAAAGTTTAAGATCTTTATTCGAGTCTTTTTTTTTAGAATAAATGCAGATTTGTCTTATAAGTTCTACGACGTTATACGTTTATACGTTTTATACGTTTTAATATTGCTCTCATTATGCGGACAATTTCTAGCCTCAAAAAATCTTATTATGTATGTATAAGTTTTTCTCTTAAGATATGCACGTTGTTAAATTTTTGCTTTCTATGTAAATAACTTGGATGCTTGAAATTGGATTGTTCAAAATTGACTTCAAATAATACTCAAATTTCGGAATATGTTTTTTCACTACTCGAAGAAGATACGTATTCTAGAAATATTATATTTCCTGCACAGTTATATGGGTTTTCATTTTGAGAATATAGTGGTGAATATATTTCTGTTAAAAAGTCGTTAAAATAAATATTATTGTAATTATTGTTTTGATATACCGGTACAGCTAGCTTTTTATTATTTACCCGATTTTTTTACTTTGTTTTTATTTATTTTTTTTTCATAATATCCAAGTTGTTGTGTTTTTGAGTTATACCTTGCAGAGCGCAGTACATTTTATACAATTTGGGAACAAATGATGTGATAATACGTATTGTTAATATTTATTAGAATAAGTTCCATTATATTGAGAATATATCAATTTATTTTAATTAATGATAATGCAACTTCAATCATTAGTATCTGTACCCTTCAGAAAAATACAACGATGCTGCATGAATTGCTACATGATGGATCAACCATTTTAATATAATCAAATTTATTTATTTTATATTTTAAATAATGTAGCATCATTTCAAAATTATATACAATATTATATTAAAGAAGGCTAAAGAAATTTAAACATTTATTTTAATGATAATATACAACTATATATTAATTTATACAATATATAATGTTAAATAATATAATTGAAACATCAAAACGTTTCAATAAATTCTGGCCTTAATCTTCTTGTATTTATATGCGAACTCATTTATACTTATATAAGCATAAGTAGTTATTATATATTGCTTTTCTTTTCGTTGAAAAAAAAGCCGGTTTACTAATTGCATAGGAAATTAAATTGAACGTCTGTATTTCCATAGAATCAATCTCAGTTGGTTGATGTTCATTGTTTATATATATATATATATATCTTTTTTTGAAAATATCATTACATAAAAGACACTTTATTATGCAAGATACCGTCTTTCATAAATCCGTTTTAAAATTAATAATAAGGAAAAGGGGAAAAAACGAACGGTATATATAGTTGTCGGAGCGGGAGAAAGCGAAATCGTGTCCAGAGGATCGATTTCTCATTATTATACCAGCCGGCAATGCTCGCCGAATCCTCCCTCCCTTCCCCTACCCTTATCTCTCGGCAACACACTCAGTTCCATGATTAATATAAATCGATCCTCATATACTCGACGGGTTTTTTTTGTGGCTTCGGTTAATCTCACGGAGGAAGAGATCCCCGTATAATATAGATATACGCGTGTTACGCACCGCGCGTAAATTTCATCGTCCAGAATCGCAATCAAATTATCAAAATGCATGCGGAGAAAATTGCGAACGAAAATTTTTTAGTTTTACATATATTCTCGTAGTTCGTATATGTCAGAGGGCGTGCATTTTTTGGAACGTTAACAACAATTTTGTTTTCTACATACATAATAAAATATTTGTCATAAAACATAAGAAAAAAGCAGTAGAAATAGTTTAAAAAAATTGTAAATAATGTAATAATGTAATAAACCCTGAAACTTTGATATACTTGATATTCGTTTATTAGTTAGCTTGTAAAGAAATGAAAACCGATAACAATAAACTTATAATAATTACTGTTAATAAATATATCAAATTTTAGATGGCTGTAATTTTTTCTCGATAGTTTACATTTAGTTTATCAGGAAGGGCCATATTTACTATTTACTGCCGTTGTAACTTTTTTGCGTAGAACGTATTTTATATAGATATTACAGTGCTTTGCATTGAGCTAGAAAATTTTGAGTTTTATACGTTCGATTTAACTTTTATTATGTAGAACAGCGTAGAAACGGCCAAACCGAGATTATTCGACTAGCGCCTGGTAAATCGATCTAGCCTCTTTCAATTCGCGCAGAGCGCATCGCGCGTCTCTCGAAAACCGGAAGTTGTGCGCTTCTCCTCGTATTGGAAATGCGCGCGAAATGCAATGAAGATAATATAAATTATATTATCTTAAGAATAAGAAGACTATCAATCGATGTAGGTCGAACCACTATAACCTTGCCGCCTCCCTCTTTCGCGTAGGAATCACAAACAGTGCGAGCTGTGAATGCAACGCAGAAAATCAAGATCTCAATCATATATTCTGGCAATGTCCACTTTTAGACTCAACAAGAACAGAACTCTTAAGAAAATTAAGTAAAAAAAATATAACCCTTCCAATAAATATTGAATCATGCTTAGCCTTATGTAATGTAAATGTGCTCAAACATCTCTGTACATTTCTTGAAAATTGTAATTTAAATATCTAAGCCACTTATCATAAACACCTACGTTAAAATTTAATATATGTAGCGTCTAATATATTATTACATGTATAATGATACTAATATGTGATTGATATAGCTGTATAAACCCTTCTGGGTTTGGGTAAGCTTAAATAATAAAAAAACAATGAAAAGTAAAAAAAGTAAAATGAAAGGGAAGCATATAAGTACACGCTCTGCGTTCACATCCCCTGGCCCTCTGGCATCCCGCAATTTTGCATCGCCTTTTTAAACGCCGGGGATGTATAACATAATTCTACAGCGAAGTTTACCCGACGCTGCCGCGAACGATTATTGTCGCTAGCCGCGCTTGCGCGAGCGCAGCGCGCAGTATACATACGTATATATATATATATATATATATATATATATATATATATATATATATATATATATAGTATATTGAGAAAGAAGTAATGAGAATTCTTCGGGTCGTTAATTATTTTGGCCGTTGCGGTGTGATTAGTGTTGCGCGCGTATTCTATACGAAGCCTTTCTATTTATGAGCTATATATATATATATATATATATATATATATATATATATATATACACATATACACACATATATATACTATATATATATACTCTGGTATACGACTTATTTAAGTCTTCTGGATTTTCTGTCGTTTTTATATACAATAATATAATGCGTGAAGCATATTATATGACTAACGCACGCCATTGCAAAAACTGATATAGGTATAACTTCTATAAATACCTATATGAACTAAAGTTGGATATTCGATTTATTATAAATATATAAAAAAATCTAATGTATTAGAAAAGCGAAAGCAATGAAAATAATGAAATAAGTAATTGTTCAATTATTATAAATTTATAGATAGACAATAATAAATAAATTTATAGATAACACAAATGAACACGCAAATAAATAATTGTTAATTAATTAAATAATGAATTTCAAATGAACGGTGGCGCTCATTACCAGAAGTACATTTATGAAAAAAAATGTATTAAATAAATTGTTAAAAATTATGTTAAAATGCCTGCAAAATTTTTGAATACCAAAGAAAAAAATAAGAAGAGGTTAATAAAATAATATTTAACACAACAAGCAAACAGAAGAAATATAATTAGTATCTAATATCTTTATTCTGTGTTTTCGGAAGGATAATGATTTCTGTTTTTTGTTTGTCAAAAGAATTGATCAACAACTTTCGTGAAGGAAATAAAATACGATAAAATAGATTTTGTGATGCCATAAATCAGATATAGGAAAATGTACATATGAAATTTATTATAAAATAGATTGAAAAACTTTGCGAAGTATATGGTTTCGATGTTTTCTTTCAAATTTTATTCAGTAGAAATTACAATCCCTTATTTTCTACAAATAAGATACACAATAGATGAATGAGGAGATCCTCTCTTTACGTTAAATAATTCGTAATTGATTGGGAATAAAATATTTCCATATCTTTAGACAGATTGCAACCTCTCTAATTTATCGTTTCTTTTTTATTTGAACGCTCCTTTCTCGAGCTGATTTAAATGTATTCCGGGTCAATATAGGATATGCACGAACTGCCTGTAACTTGAAATGGCCAATAAAATCGCATATGATGATATATATATAGTGTGTGTGTGTGTGTGTGTGTGTGTGTGTGTGTGTGTGTGTGTGTGTGTGTGTGTGTGTGTGTGTGTGTGTGTGTGTGTGTGTGTGTGTGTGTGTGTGTGTGTGTGTGTGTGTCTGTACGCGCGCGTGTGTGTGTATGATACTATGCCAATGATTTGCAACATCAAGCGGCCATCAAGTGGAACGCTATCTCTTGCCGCACGCCTTATAGCAATACAAACTTCCCAACGACTAAATTTTCAATAATGAACGCAACGTGCTCAGCAATATTGAAAACAATTATTTCTAATTACGTGTAAATTGATAACATTGTGTTCAATACCATGATTTACAAGAATAAATGTCCTAAACTAATTCTTTTTTAATATTAATTTATTACGATGTTTATATCGATGTTCATAATTTTATCACTGATATATATATACACACATTATAAGAGTAGTTTACGCGATGAGAAATATACATGCACAAAAAAAAATATTCTGCGACGTTTCGACGAGGATGTTCATCATTCTCTTTAGGCTATTAAAAATATTATTATTTTAATGGTATGCTAGTATTTCATTTATATAATTCACTAGCACTGGATAATTAACTTTTTTTTATAATTTGTTTCAAATAGATCGATCGATATTTATATTTGGAAACAAGACACGCATTATGTGCATTGAATTACTTGCTTAGATCGATTTCAGTAATACAACAATGAAAATTGATAAATAAATTGATCTGTTATTTTTATCGACTGCATAACACGTATGCAGCAGTTGTGATTGACTTACTATCGCATTAAAATACGTAAGTAGCCTTTAATATAATTTTCTTTATTATTATTATTATTATTATTATTGGGTTATGTTAGTTTTACAACGTAAAGTAAACAAATAAATTAATTTTTCATTTTACTACGTAACATGACGCACGAGCTACAATAATTTTCCAATTTTTTTTCTCTCTTTTTAGCCGCTTAAGGCGCTTCGATAGATATTTCTATCCCCTCCCTCTGCATGTTCGCAAGCGAATGCGCGCGTCGGGCATTCATTTTTACATCGCTTTTAAATATGCATATAAATTTCGGTCTACAACAACAGTGTGCACACTTCTCGAATGCAAAAACGTGTATGAATTGACTCGCGCGCGATTTTTATCCTATAATCAATGGACCCTGGCTATTTCTCGAAATTGTATAATTAAATTCAACAGTGAATTCGCCACTCTTGGGGCAGGACATAGAACTCTCGAGTCTCCTCAAGAACCTCGTTCAAAATTACAACCACAACTTCGCCCACAGGATCGATTCTGCCAGAGACTCCTCCCGGCTTCTATTACATCCCGCGCAGAAGAAAGGATTTCTGAGAAAGGCCCCGAGGGGTCAAAAGACCTCATCGCATCGAGCGCTGCTTCATCCCGAGTCTCTTTAGCTTTCTCCCTTCTCCCTTCCCCCCTCCTCGCTCTCTTTCTCTCTCTCTCTACCTCTCTCTCACTCTCTCTCTCTCTCTCTCTCTCTCTCTCTCTCTCTCTCTCTCTCTCCCTGTGCGTGACGCCGTGCTTGTACATAGATTAAGATATTATCGTACGTCGGATGGCGGGGTAGAGGAGGGGGTTGGGTGCGCGATGGCGCGGCGGAGAGCGAGGAGGGTATTAACAATGCCAGACAACTGGGACACTTTAACAAAGGCTCAGCGTCACCTCTCTCAAAGTATATATAGCATATATATAAACGCGCGGGATAATCAACTGGCATCGGTGCCGCCGTGCCGCCCGATGGGCTGCCAGTGCGTAACCCGTTATATGGCATTGGAGCGGGCCCGTACTATCATGGCGCATAATTTTTTTTTTTTTTTTTTTAATCGATCGATGCAATATAATAATAATAATAATTCTGCTGTGCTACGTAAATTAAATGGGAAGTGCTGTACGTGGGACTTCGGCATAAGCCATATCGCATCGAGAAATTTTATGCGCTGTATCTTTTGTAGTAATGATTCTTCTATTCGACCATATAGTATTGTGATATATATATATATATATATATATATATATATATATATATATATATTGGATTGGAGAAATACATTTTTAATTAACATAATAAAATGATTGTGAGGTAATTTGATTGCATTATAGGTTTTTGTAGAATAAATATAAAAAACAATTTTTCAAGAGATGAATCAATGAAGTTTCGAAGTTTATGTTAAGAACGTAATATAGGGAGTATCATTATACTATTTAATGTACTCATCCGCTCGCGCTCATATATTGATATATATTGGTATAGATGAGACGTGCAATATGTTTAATAATAATTGCGTGAACAGAGGATTTTTTTTTTTTTGCTGTAAAGACTAATAGTGTTCAAGGTAAAAAAAACTCTCTAAGATTTCATAGGACATTAAATAACTTTTTGTATAATAATCTGATTTACTTCCAGGTTTACTTATTATTAAATAATTGTAAAGCGTAAATATTTGATGATATTCTAGTATCTTTTCTTTAGTAAAATATTTAATATGTTATTTAGTACATTGAAATGTTTAGTAAAAAATTCATTTTACATTAATTGTATAAAATTCTGACAGTATTTACCGACTTTAAAAATATCCTGCGTTAATAAATCAAAGCTGCTGATGTACTTAACATTGTGTATATGTTAAATCGAATAAAAATTGGCTAATTGCGTAACACGTCAGGTTGACGAATGTATCCGGTTGTAAAACAATGGCATATAAAGATTCCGTTGGATATTTCGCTTTTCTCGCCTCATTCTGTTCATCATCATTTATTTATTTATTTTTTTTTTTTTTATAAAATATTTTATTCAATGGAATTTGAAAAAGTCATTAATAGAATATCGGGTCGATGATGAAATTAGAAATGACGAAGAATGTTATTCGCTATAAGGCAACTTGGAAAATATATACTCTAATGTGTTTAAAATACCACCCCCCCCCCACTTATGTATTCTAATTTCTATTATAAAAAATATTATAGAAATTCTATTTGAATTTGCGCATCGGTTTATATATATATATATATATATATATATATATATATATATATATATTTTATATGTAGTTGATGAAAAAAGCAGGCCAAACAAATTCTGCACGTACGCCGTGGCCCCTTACATTAAAGTAAAATCTCTCGTCTATAGGCACTATAGACGGCCCGCGATTGCGACGTGGATTAATATCCCCCGCGTCGCCCAGGCGGATTCTTCTGTTACTACTTGAAACTCTGTGAACTCTACGCGCGCGCGCCCACACACAGAGCCACACGCGCGCACACACGCACACACAGGCAAGACGCAGGGTCGAGAGAGAATCAACGCGCATCGAAAGTGGAATCCGAAGCGGCTGGAGTAGATGGAGGGGCGGGGAGTCACGGCAGAGGCCGAGGCCGTGTATCGCATCGAGAGGGATGACGGTGGGTGGGAGGGGGAGCAGATCAAAATAGTACCCAGTGATCGCATTTGATTGTAAAACGCGGGAGTGTCTTTTATCCGACACTTGCGACGGGGCTTGCGAGCGTTACCTTTTATGGAATTGAATTTTTCGCGTTCCATTATTTCCTGTTATACTATAACTTGTGTTAAATTCGAATTTGGACTTTACTGTAGAAAGATGGAGGTGGAGCGGAGGGGGTTGAAATACAAAGTTGTTCGATTAGTAATTTTAATTTATATGTCATACGTCAATCCGATCTATCATTTTCGTATTGATATTGCTATGGTAAACTGTAACATCGAGTATCATAAACTGTATTGCATCTAGTTTTCAGTATTTATGATATTTTCTTGACATATTATGATATTTCATTTATTTCTGTATAGTAATTTTGTGCAAAAGGCTTTTAGCCCGTTTATGATTAAATAAATGAATAGACGATAAATAAGTAAATAAATGACAAATGAATAAATAAGTAAATAAAGACAATAAACTAAAGATTTCAGATTATCTGTACAGGTGGCGCTCTAGTCGTTTTCGGGAAATTATATCCAGTTATATTCACTTAATGAGAGTAGTAGTCAAAATTATGCCAGTATTTCGACTGATTTCAAATGCTTTCGGATGACTTCAAAAGAAAATTTATTCGCAGGGGTCTGGTTTATTTCTGGATTATACATTTATAAACGTAATCGCAATAATAATGCTTTATTTCAACTATATTATCCACATATCTCACTGAAAAAGACACAACAATTTAGACACGGCAAAATTTAAAGCGAGCAAAAATGTACCAATATGCGCACTGGCGCAACGGCAATAAATAACGTCACGTTATGAATTCAGTCCCTACTATCGTATGCGTATGTGAGAAATGGCACGGGCGCGTCTGATGAATTTGGATTAAAAAAGAAGCGCAAAAATGCGGAAAATAGTTGAAAAACCAAGCTCGATTCAAGATCGAATAACATAAGTAAATTTTATCGAAATATCGATAACTTAACAAAAAAAGAATTTATTTACGTTGTCCTACAGACTTGCTTATTGATCAAATAGCGTAATTAAATTATGCTATATTTTTCTTACTTCACTCGCAATCTACTTACATTTAATACATTTCGTTATTTTCAGTCTCGTTGAATTTCTTGCACTACAGATCGATGCACTTCTTACTTCATTGTTAGGAGTGTAAGAATTATTTTCGTATAGTCGTGTATACGCCAATACATCACAGGCTGTCGTTCAGCATAAAAAAATAAACTTTTTTAAGTAAACGTTTTTCAATTTACTCTGTCGATAAATCACTAGCGAAGGAACTATAACGCGATAAAAGCATGTGAAAATCGAGTATTGTGTGAGTGTCAGCAAAATTGTTGCATAGGAAAACAGTCTGTAAATAATGTCTCTCGAATAGGGCTTTAACTGCTGAGAAGAGAAATAGCATTGGTATTTCTAACACCAATGAATGTTCCAATAGTGTAGTGGAAAAAATTCATCGCGCACCAAATGTCAATAAAAAAAAGAGAAACAAACAATGTCTAGCAATGGTCGAGGCATAGATTTCTATAACAATTTTGAGTGACTGATTTATATCCAATAACCGTTTCTTCACCTTTGCCGACGATCGTGATTTGCTAGAAAACAAAAATTAGGTGTACAGGAAGCTTAGCTGTTTATCAAAGCATCGAAAGCCAGTCATGAAATCTTGCTTTAAAAATAATTTCACAATTCTCATCGGTGGTGTATTGTAAAAAAAAAAAACATATTTTTGGCTGCGGTTTATCGATTGTGAAGATTGAATGTACATATAGAGACAGCGTTTCAAATGCGAACAACTCTCTCTCTCTCTTTCTCTCTCTATATATATATATATATATATATATATATATATATATATATATATATATATTGATCGCGATGAGAAGTTGCGTGCCGGTGCTTTTTCCATTTATATTGACATATACGAGCATATATGTGAAAAGCTGGAGGTTTTCTGTAGTGTTATTTTTCAATTTTCTTCTTTATTATTATCTATACCAGACGAGATTTGTGTGTGCGCGCGCGTGTGTGTGTGTGTGTGTGCATATATTAGTTCAGCATCGTAAAATCGTGTAACGCCGGCACTATATCTATATGAGCTGAATCGCTCTGAATAATTCGTGTGTTCGTATAATCATTAAAGCGTTACAAACACGCGGACTAATGTGTAATTGAAATTGTATAGGAATGAATTCAACCGCGCGCGCATTTCGATTCATCGCGCTGTAGCTCGCGTTATGTTTGTATGTATATAAAGTGCCCACCTAGATTTATGTATAACATATACATACATATATGACATTAAATCCACGCTCTGTATTATTCGAATAAATTTTTTATCGAATTCATACATAAATATCGATCAAATTTGTACTGCGTGCTACAGATATATATTTTTGCTATATATATATATATATATATATATATATATATATATATATATATATATATATATATATGTATGGAGCATCTGATGGATTGCAAAAGTGTGACGTATTGAAATAGACAATTCGAAAGGTATGGCATCAATTTTTCAATCAATTTTTGAAAATACGCATACATGTGCGCGTTACATGATTACTTATATGATAATACGCGAAGCAATAAATTTCGCGGGGAAGCTTTTACAGCGCCAATAAATTACCTTACGCGAGAGTGCAGTGCGCGCGCGCGCAACGCGACCGAGAATTGCTCTTGGATTACTGAGAAACTTATTTTATATATATTATATATGTGTATATATCGTAGTTGTTTATTGCTCAGAGCTTTTCCTTATACGGTTCGATCGCATGGTTAGATATAGCGAAATCTATATAAGAAAAAGAAATAATATTTAGATACACGTTTGCATACTCTATAAACGATTGTATTTTACAACTTTTATAATGTTCAATTAGTTTCGTTTTCGGAAAAAAAAATACAGAAAAATATTATGAAAAAATGGAAAAAAATTTTAATAGAAGCAAAATAAGACTTACAATTGTTAATGTCTTTTTTTTGATAAATGTCTTTACAACAGCCGTCTAAATTGTTCAATGAGGTACGGTCTTTGTTGGAACTTTTAAGATTGTTATTCCAGTAATGCAATTGTCAAATTGAGCAAATTGTCCAAAAATGTTCGAATTTGTTACTCGAATAATTAACGTATCGACCATTATTACATTTTCAAAAAAAAAACTATACCTCTATTTCCTTCATTTCCGCTCGATTCATCCCCTAAACGTAGTCTTGCCATTATATATATAAATATATAGGTATATTATGTCGAGAAGCTCGGAAATCGATACATCATCCTCTCTCTATCTCTTTCTCCCACTATCTCTCTCTCTCTCTCTCTCTCTCTCTCTCTCTCTCTCTCTCTCTCTTTCCCGCTCGTTTCCTCAAGCAGTCTGTAAAATCAGCGCTGGATCAGCCTGTTAGGAATTTAATTCCCCTCCTCAAACCTCTTCACCTTCTTCCTCCCACCCCCTCACCGCTCTTGCACGTTATCCTTGTATTGTTATCCTTGTGCGATGTATATATATATATATATATATATATATATATATATATATATATATATATACTGTAACTTTGCGAGGTTTCGTGTCGTCGCCCCCTACATATACCGAAGAAAGCTCGGGCAGATCTATGTACCTGCCTGCGTGTGTCCGTGCGCGTACGTATGCGTGGCGCCAGCGTTTTGTTCAAGCGACGCGGTCGATAATAATTGGTCGGCTTAACGACAGCTGCTTTATCGGCCGATGGATATAGAACTGCGGTGTGTGTGTGTGTGTGTGTGTGTGTGTGTGTGTGTGTGTGTGTTTGCGAATTTGCACCATCCATGCATGCGCCAGTATGATGTATATCTGAACGAGTTATGTACTTGTAAAAAAATACATATTTTCGCTGTGCTGCAGTAAAAGTATTTTAAACTAATCAAACATTGCATACAAACGCATACAATGTTGTAAATATACGATAATTAATTAATGATAAGAGTGTATTTCAATTGATTCGAGCATTATAATGGCTGCTGAAAATACATTAATTTTTAATTTATATCTGTGTCTGTATGTCTGTTGTTTTACACAAAAAATTAGATTACTTATCATTTTGTTAATGAAACCAGAAAGTTCCTTGTGTCAAAACGATAGTTTTCTTTTTTCCTTATGTCTTTTTTATTTTCAGCGTAGTTTTATTTCTAATTTATAAATGCATTTCAAGTTTAATTCATATGTTAATTATTCAATAAAATTTGAAGCTGTGATCAATAACAATATACGTATAATTGATATAATGTACATAATACCGATCAGATGCGCCACAAGGTTTTGCTGAAAATTAATTCTTAGGGCAATTGGCATTATGTTGTATATCAATTAGGTAAGGAAATATTTATTTTTACCTATAAAAATTATCTTTTATCGTTTAGTTGATGATAAAAAGAATATTTTTATTATTTATCATGTTATCCTTACAAATTTTTTTAACTTATACTTTATTCGAGTGTAGAGCCTTTTTTTAAATTTTGATTTTATTTGTATTTTTTTATAATTTAAAATACTGAAACTAAGAAACCACGAAGTATTATAGTGTAAAATTATTTTCCAAGAAGTATCCATAAACTATCTAGTTATCACATTTTTATTCTGGTGAAGAAAAAAAAATTAAATCGAATGAAATACATATATATCAAATTTATAATACATTTAAATTCATAAAAATGAATAAGATTATCTGTTCTATAGCCTATATAGTTGCACTCAATTTTTCAATGGAAATATATATCAGTCGTTTATCGCTTTATTCCTTTTCAATGTATATAGTCATACATTATGAGTAAAGGCGAATGATGAATTATTATCGAGCGCGGCGACGTAAAAGTGCTCGTCGTTTTTTTTTTCGGAATTTGTTCGATCGCGTTGCGTTCCCGTGCAGAACGCGATCGCGGGTCTGCGGACAGCTCGGTTATATAGCTGTCAGAACGATAACCGCGCGCGTCTGGCGCGGAACAAAAAAAAAAAAAAAAAAAAAAAAAACGAAGCGCCGATCGATTGTAATAATTATCGACGGTTCCCTCACAGCCCTTCGTTGCGCTTTTTTTGCGCTTTCACCCAACGCATCGTTAAAAAAAAATTGAATCGAGACATTGAATTTAACGCAAACAATGAAACACGCTTATGCACGGTGCTCGTTTGGACGGTTAAGGGGCTCGTCGACTCTGCAATTATATGCCGATCGAGGGAAAAAACGCCTCGGTTTTTTTAAAATTAGATCACACACGTGTAAACAGTGAATTCTTGCAAATTTTAATTAAAAATCACCTTGACACGTGTCTATTTTAAAGCTCTCTTAGATTTTCAGCAAAACAGTACGGAGCTTCGGACCATGCTCAAAATCTGATTTAGAATTTTTGGTTAACAGTGTTTCCGAATGTTCGCGTTTCTATACGCGGTTCCACTAATTTTCTTGAAACTCCGCAGTATGAAGAACAAAACGTAGAAAGAACATAATTAAGTAAAAAAAGAATTTTCTACTCGATCCGGAAATAATAGATTCGACAATCTCTTAAATGCAATTGAGTGCATTAAATTCAAAGTAAAAGTTTTGAAATAAATTAATTTCAATATGAAATTCCTTGAACTAAGGTAAATAATCGAATGATTGTAAACGAAGTCTATTACAATTTTTTAATTCAAAATTTATATAATTACCTATACAATTTTGTTAAAATATTGTATATATAAAATTTGATGTATACATACGCGATGGCAACTATTTTTGCAATGCTTTTTTAAATTTAATGGCTTTTTTAACATTGACGGCGTTATACATTCCATCCGATCTTATCTGATCATTTATGTTTATCAAATAATTGGCTCCCGATCATTCGAGTGGACTATAATTTTAACATCGCTCAAACGCCTTCTATTTCGCTTAATTTATTTCAATGCTTTTTTGCCCCACATATACCTGTATAATCAAAAAGCGTTTGTTCGTGTCAAGAATGTCACGATTAATCTAACCCACACACTCTCTCTCTCTCTCTCTCTCTCTCTCTCTCTCTCTCTCTCTCTCTCTCTCTCTACAACTACTACGACTACTACTACTACTACTACTACTGATACTATTACTACTTCTATATAATAAAGTAAAAAAGAAACAAAATTTGCACGCACCGTTGTTAGGAAAACAACTCGCTCGACAGCATACTTTTCACATTTTTGCACATTTACATACACAGCAACAAATGAATATCAGCGATCCGCGGCCAGAACGCGCTTCACTTGTAAACACATTTTGGGGGAGCTTATGCATATGTAGCTCGAAGTGTAATATATTAATCCCTGCCCCCCTTCCCTGCCCCCGTCGTGTAATATATCGCGCATCAGCCGATGTTAATCAACGGAATGCTCGGCCGCGCATATTACATCCAACAGAGGTCGGGGGCGTCGCTGTAGCGGGTGGGGTGGTCGCGGCGCTGGGAAGGGGGGGTGAAGGGGGAATCACGCGGCGCGCGGACGGCGGCGTCTCGAAGCTTTTAATTAGGAGTAATTCCGAGCCGGAGTATCCGCGCGGCAGTTTGCAGTATAAAACGCCCACACCGTCGCTCCTTCGCGAAAGATTCGCTCGTTCATTCTTCGCTTTATATGTATATATATGTATATATATATATATATATATATATATATATATAGTCTCCGTGTTTTGTTTTAAGCCCCGCGATCGCGAATACTTTCTTGCTCTAATTTCAATTTAATATACAGCTCATGGAATTTCGCCAGTTTTGATGATATTTATGTGCAGATATTGACGCTGGCTTTTTATATTAATTGACGTTAATCTTTTTTTATTTTTACAGGAAAAATTTATATAAATATAATATTGTAATACAATCACAATTGAATCCGGATGGTTTTAATTATAACCATATATAGATGCTTTATAATCAAAATCGACGTTAAACCGATTGTTTTGTTATATTTTCTACCTAATTTTGGAGATGTAATTGTAAAATGTAATTTTCGTTTTCAAATTAACCCTACGGTTTTTAGAGCAGTTATATATTTCCGCATATAAAATAATTAAATATGCATTAAGTAATGAAAGTTTCAGTGAGTTTCCTGGGGCGCGTTAAATAAATTATCGACTAATTTGAATGCGAGTGTAATTAACTTTGGGTATAACGAATGGACTTTGCTGAATACTGAATTTGACGTATAATAAATTAATGTTGGGAGAATGCAATTCCATTTCCTATATATTAGAACTCATAATATATATATATATATATATATATATATATATATATATATATATATATATATATATTGTCACACAAAGAACATATAATACTAAAAGTTGTATAAACCTTGATTAATCGACAATTTATTTTCGTTTTATATTTATATATATATATATATATATATATATATATATATATATATATATATATATAATAATAAATACGTTCATTATTGTGGTATGAAATATGTTTTTTTTATTGAGTACTTTAATGAAATTGTAAAAATAATAATATTCTTGTTTAAAAATGTCATTATGCGAATTAGGAAACTGATAAGATATTGAAAATAATATTGTAGTTGATTCCAAGAAAATGACCAAACATATTACTTTTCTTTTGTGAATATTGCTATCCGTATTTTGTCGAATAATCTATAATTGCTTACATCTAATTAATAAATACTAGTGTGCAAAGAACGAAAGAACAAATTTTATTTAACCGTAATTTCAATTTAGTATACCGAAAAATATACCCATCTTGTCTCACTAAGCAGCTGTCGAACTCAATTGTTACCGATCGAGCAAAAAGACTAGATATATTATCCTATTAATTACATTATTGCAAATTTCAAATGATTGTGATTTTATTTACGTCTATTTTATATTGCTGCACCGATTAAAGTAGAAATATGTGTTTATCATTTTGGTTATGTAATTTTTAAAACGTTTTCCAATCCACGTCAATTGAGGAAGTTGATTGAAACTTTACAGCAATGCAAAATAGACCTATAATGAAAGGCATGATAAACAGAATTTGTAATAGTTCAAAATTTACGCATTATATGTTATAGTATCATTACATATTCATTCATACTAATTATTTATTATTAACATATATTTTCTTTGTATAAAATAATGAAAAAGTTAGTGGATAAAAAATTATCGTATTTAGAATAAAAGCTGTTCTCAGTAAGTGTAAACTCACACGTATAACCTATATCACTGATCCTTACAGTTTTCCGTCTGCAAATACGTAGATTTCGTTCGAAATCGTTTCGAAGGACGACGGCACGTGACACACGGCTCCTCTCTGGTGTGTTCCGCATGGCTTACGTACATATAGATACATAAAAGTTTGCTTGCCGAAGAAGGAAAAAAAACGCGAAAATTGCGCGCGCGCGCGCGTGTGTGTGTGTGTGCGTGTGCGTGTGCGTGTGCGTGTGTGCGCGCGCGCGCGTGCCTGTCTGCGTATGTGTGTGTAAGAATGACAAATTCAACAAGATGCTAGAGACCGAGTTAGGAGCGGAGGGTTCGGAGCACGTCATTGATTTCGCGTTGCCGAAATCGCAAACTTCCTCTCGTCGCACTACAGAGGCGCGCAATGAAGAAAAAGTATATATATATATATATATATATATATATATATATATATATATATACACATACATACATACATACATACAAGACGAAGTAATCTACACCTTGAACGAGCTTTGAATCGCAAATGTGCGCGGGTGGAGCGTCGAATTTCTCTCCCCTCAATACGCGCGCACACGAGACCCGAGTACAAATTTCCCCGGAATATTTTTGGGGGGAGAAAAATGCGCGCGGGGGTATAAGAGCACGAAGTGTAGAAGACGAGAACGAAACGTTAGAGAAATGAATCGAAGAGGAAAACTTAAAACGGGGAAGTGATTTAAGTTTTTTGTTCTTTCTTATTCTTCTCTCTCTCTCTCTCTCTCTCTATCTCTCTCTCCCTATCTTTTCTCTTTTAATAAGAAAATGGAAATGGAAAAAAGAATAGCCAAAGTGCAGTTTTAGGTGGTCTTTAATATAAAAGTACCTTTGTTACAAGATGAAGCTTTGGATATTAAATTGAAATGAGAGAAGGAGGGTGGGAGTGAGCAGGAGGGATAGATAAAGAGACAAACGGGAATAAGGGTGGATGTGTTACGCTGGTGGACTTTAATGATTTTCGAAGCCCAAAGAAAATACAGAAAAAAATTTGAATCTGACAAGGAATATAAGTAAAACTACATATCAATATTATTTTTTAATATTATTTGTTAATAAAAAAAACAGGACAAAGAGCGATCAGAGAAAGAAATATGATTCGAGAAAAGTGAATCTAAAACAATTTAAGTTTCGTGATATAAGTTTGAATAAATTTCAGTAGAAATTCGTATGCTGTAAATAATTTTATCTTTCTCCAATGCGAGTCATAAATCTTTTGCGAGATATCGATCGCTCGACAAAAATAAATCACAAGATTATATTTTAAAGCATATTTGGCAATTTATGACGGATTACATCTCAATTTCGTTTGCTGCCATAAAACAATACAGTTTTTAGTACCCGAACAGCATTTTCATTTTACAATAACTTAGTTCACTTTTTATAAAAGCTTTTATTAATCAAAAGGGACAGTCTAATGCTTTAGTAGTTTAGTTCTAATAAAATCTTGGAAAAATTTGTATAAATTGCAATCGAATTTTGGTGCACAGATAAAATTAATGGATTAAATCAATATCATAATGAGTAAATTGTATTTTTGATACTGAAAGAAAATTAATAAGAACTGCATTAAAAAAAAAAAAAGTAGTTCTTAGTTAATCTAAAGCTCAAGCTTAAGCTTAAGCTTAGTTAATCTAGCTTAATTTTATTTATAATTCATTCGCTTTAACTTTCAGAATTTTTTTTTAAATGCTAAAAAAAGGTCAATACATTGAACATAATGCAAATTTCTTCGAACAGAACGAAAGTAGAACACAGGTCAGTGAGAATAAAAAACAAAAAACGGACTTCAGAAAAAATAAATAAGAATTTCTGGGAAAACGACATCCGATGAAGCCCTAAAATTTTGCTTTCGTTCCATTTTTTTGTAACAAATATAAAAAGTGAAGGAAAGAAAGAATATAATAAAACGACGATGCACGTCAAACCTGTTTGGAGAAGGTCGCGAGCTTAAAATATCGAAAAGAATACGAAGTAAAAAATGAAGAGACTGCCGTTTTATTTTAAATGTACACACACGCGTACGCGCGCGCGCACACACACACACACACACAGAGACCGTTCTGAAACATAGTTCGAACATTCAGGCAGAAGCATCGAGGCGTCTTCTTCCACTTCATTTTCGGCTTCAGAAACAATGGGACCCGGGGAGAATTATTAGGACCTCGCCTCTTCTTCCCGAGGTCTAGCCTTCGGGACAGCGTTCCCGTTAATTATTATTATTATTATTATCGTTATGATGATTATTTCGCGTCGCGACAGTTGGGTAACTTTCTATACATATATAACCGAGCGAAAATGAACACAGGGTCCCCTGTATATTATTCAGTTTTTAATCCTGTTTTCCATTTTCCAGCCTTGCCCCGTGTAGCCTCGGCGTTATAGCGTCACTTTTCAAATTAGAAGCTTCGACGAAGAGTTATGTAATAGTTATTTGTTTTTGAATCAGTTATATAGGAAAAGTTCCCCATTGTCCGAGTTTGAGACATAAGCATGTATAAAAATAGTTGAATAACAAAAGATTTCTTAGTTTTATGGATATTACTATACATTTATTGCATAATATTGTTTGAATTTTTTTCCCTTTGACGATCTATGATTTATATAATATCCAAAAAGCAAATTCTCCGTGTCAACAAGTATAAAGTTATTCCAGTTTAATGTCGAATACTCTTGCACATTTCCTCTAAAAAAGAAAGAAATAATATATAAAGTGCATATGAAAGTTACTTTTTAATAAGAATAAAATGATGAAATTTAATTAAAATGATAATAAGAATTAATAATAATGAATTATAATGAAAAAGTATTGACTCTGTAAACGAAACTTCGTTAGCATTTATTCTATTTTCCTTTCATTTTCTTGCTGACTGAAAATTTATAAATTTTACATAATTCATCATTTCGTAAATAAAATCGTTTTTATACACATCCAAAAATTATGTCTCTTTTATTTGATTAATGAAACGAAGTTATAATATTTTAAATAATATTAATTTAAAACGAAAAAGGAAATTATCGTTCGCGCATATGTAAATGCACGATGTAATAATGCAAACGGAAATTTTTTACAATTCAACTTGTGTAACTTATATATTTCGAAAGATTACAAAAAGATCAATAGAAATATACATAGCGTATTCTAAATAGAAATGGGAATATGGAATATTTTATACTACAAAATATAAGTTATACAAGTTGAATTATAAAAAATTTCCGTTTGCATTATTACATCGTGCGTTTATATATGCACGAGCGATAAATTCCTTTTTCGTTTTAAATTAATATTTGATCAACTGCATTAATGAAATAAATAGCGATTCTTATATTACATTATAAAATCAGTGTTAATTAATTCAGCGCGTCATTTATTTTCATAAAAGATTCAAAATTTGCCTTAAACTTATAAAAATTGAGTTTAATTTAAATAAAACATACATACTGAATTCCAGTGGGACGCGAAGAATAAATCAAATAAATATGATATTATAATTTGCATTATGCTTATTGATAAATTAGAATTAAAAATATGTTAAATAATAAAAAAATATAACAGCATTTTTTATTATTTATTCCTCAGATATATTTGTTTCTACAGTTTTTAATGTAGATTATTTATTAGTTAATTTATTCAAATAAGACATCTCATGATGGTTCTTACGTATAATTTTAATCTTCGAAGTATAATTACATTGAAAGTCAAAAAATTAAATTTCATATTTTATAATAAAATATTTTTACTGTAATTGTGTAATTAATATAAGGATATTTCTGTTATATCAATATAATTCTATGAAATTATGTCCAATAATCTTTAGACTATAATTTCCTGTACGACGGATAAAGGCTGCCTGTGTCTCATATATAGAATCACGGATAAAGACGGCCGCTTCTTACACCTGTAATTAGAAAAACAAGATATTGACTAAGATTGTATTATATAATTAAGTTTATTTTAAGCTGAAAGTTTTACCTACTTTTATGATTCTTCCTGAATCTTCGTATTAAATTTCTTGTCGTTTTTTATGTTTCAGGTAAGCTTGTGTTTTGAATAAATGTTTTCTCCCATCCCCACGGGACTTCTTTACGCGCAAACTTGGTAAGTCTTGAAAGACAAATGTTTATTTTAAACTTGCAAGGGGTTTTATGCACATGGTTCTGCATCTTTATCATTCGAACTCGGGAACAGAACGAAAAAATCGCCTGGCTGTACACACGCGCGCGCACATTTAATCAAATTCGTTCCAGTGTATACACAAAAGGCCAGTCCAAAAATAACTTTTACGCCATATGCAATAACTGTAAATTAATAAATTTATACGGTATTGGGGAAAAAATTGTAACGCTACGTGCATTATATCATCGAGTCTATAAATCTTCAAAGCCATCGCAAGGTCGACCGAAATATTTTACGGCAAAGAAATTTTTTTACACTGCTACAGCAATATGATAATATCGTTCCCCGTAAATGTGTAAAATTATTTTAATGCCGTATATTGGTAATCGTTCCCGAATACGGATAATTTGTTATGTATTTTGCAAGGGTGATTTTGGTGAAAAAGAAGAGGGGAAAAAACTGTCGCATAAAGAGCGAGGAAAACCGGTATATTCAAAATGATTTATTTCGCGTTTGCATCGCGCACTTCACCTCGGCCAAAAATACCGTTTAATCGAACGGAACAATATATTGTTCACGTGCAGTCTGGCGTTATACATAAAAAATCCATTATTTGCTCTGCCTTGAAAATTCGAGATTATTACAGCTACGATGAAATAATTATCGATCGCAGCTTTGCGGAGGCCCGTTCGATTAACGTATCAAATTAACAAAACCAATGATATAATTAATTTAATAAATTATCAATGCTAATATAAGTTTATAAAAATACAGAAAGCGTAAGTATACTTGGGATTAATTGAACCCGGCGTACACGGACGGGATATAGTTTTAATAACGCAAGCGATAGAAATATATCCTGAAAATACTATTAATTTGAAAGCGTATCGAGCGATTCGTTCTGATATTAACCGGGGCCTTTATCAACCTTTTAAACACGCGCACACGCGCGCGCGCGCGCACGAAGACGAAAGAAAAGCTATATCGATTGGACACTGAGTCAGAGTTATAAGGTTGCTCTTCATTAAAACGTTCTGTAAATAGCATCCACCCCCTCCCCCCTTTCTCCTCCTCTTTCCTGTACTCCAATCAATATTTTGCACAAATTTATAACCTGTTCTAAGTAATAATTTTAATTAATTTTAAATGTTATTTATTGTTAGTTCGATAAATAAACGGTTAAATTATCGTTGTATAGTCGTTAATTCGTATATTATTTCGCTTTCGAGGCCTTTCTTTTAGAAAAATTGGTTAAAAGAGAAAAGAAAATATTAATAGAATTTCGTGGCATTTATATTGAAGTATCAAGTACAGTAAATTATTCATTAGAAATTTTTAACCAAGCTCTTCGGATAGGGCGTATACATTTTTTATAGAATAAAATGTCGACAATTTCTTTTTTTTTCGTAATTTCATACTTATCTTATTTCTGTTACAATTATTCTGCTTGGGTTAGATTTGGGTTTTTCTAATCTGAAAGAGGCAGCGCAAGGGACTGATGTAGCAATGAAGAGAATCCGTGCGTTCGGAGCAAAATGTCTGTGCGCGCGCATCTGTGGCGGCGTGCAAGAAAGTGTGAGACGGGGGCGGGTAGAGCGAGTGCCAGGGATTTATAAATTATAGTGGCGTATACAATTATATAGCTATAAACTGCTTACATATATAAGCATAATGGAAAAGAGAGAATTAGTTGAAGTGGCGCAAACGTGAACCGTCGGGCGCGGGCGGGAGGCAGTGCGCTAAAAGGGTATACGAAGAACAGAGAGAGAGAGAGAGAGAGAGAGAGAGAGAGATGATAGCGAAATTAAAGGTAGAGAAAGTGAGAGGGTGAGAAAGAGATAGAGACGCCGAGGGCAACAAGATGAAAGGAAAACGAGAAGGAGAGCGCGGGCGCCGGGGAACGGAGGGTGGGAGCGAGAGAGCGAGAGAGGGAGAGAGAAGACGAAGGTTAGGACGAATACTTGAGCGGGTGT
Organism: Sycobia sp. Sy_11; assembly: GCA_018907035.1. Taxonomy (NCBI): domain Eukaryota; kingdom Metazoa; phylum Arthropoda; class Insecta; order Hymenoptera; family Epichrysomallidae; genus Sycobia; species Sycobia sp. Sy_11. The sequence continues at coordinate 653,574 of JACCIC010000109.1, forward strand.
ATCCGGTCGTTGGCACGTTCGGGGCTCGTTCGCTTGTTTCGTCCTCCCCGTCACAGCCTCCCTCTACGGCTCCCCCTCCCTCACGACCCCCCCTCAGCCCCCTCTCCATCACGAGTCCTTCCCCTCCTGCGCGGCCGCGGCAGTCGCCGGCAGCTTATCCTTTTCATTCGCGGTTTTCGGGTTCCATATGAACATTCCGCGTGTATTTGCGGCGCTGCAGATTTCTGAATTATAAGCACGGGTTTCACATTTATATATGGATATATACTGTAGCTGAAGGATTAGCATATGCGTTTATCGCGTTAAATTTTTTTAACCTGACGAACGAATGTTTTTTTACGGATTTTCTGATGCACCGTCAATTGTTCATAAGTACTTCATAAGAATTTTTTATTTATACTTCATCGTTATTCTATACGTACATTTTTACCTTTACGCGCATGTATATATATATATATATATATATATATATATATATATATATATATATATATATATATATATACAAAGTACAATGAGAAAGGCCGTGACATGTTATTTTTTCGAGGTTTATACCATTTATTTCCTTTCAAATAGAACAAGATTTTCATCTGTAATTAAAACGCAGAGCATTTCCGCATTGTTCAGTTTTCTATTGTATTTTTTATGTTATATTTACAAGTATAATGTAATCAACAAGTTTTATTTTTTGGATATGACAATATACCTATATATATAGATGAACGAATTATGTTTTCCTTTTAAACTTTATTTTTACTATACATTTCAAATGTTTTCGATTGCTTTTTAAGTTAAAATTCGTGTGACGGAAATATTGGAACAAAATGTATATTTTTATATGTATCTAACAGTACTATCCATTAATCATAAAACTGTTTTTGACACACACAACGCCCAATATAGAGTTTTCGCTAAAATAAATAATAGCCCAAACACGAAATTGTCGATAAAAATGGTACCCGTATTTTTTTATTCAATGTTTTACTTAATATACTTTTCAAAACAGAAATTTCAAATAAAAGTAAACTATAGTGGATGTATATATATATATATATATATATATATATATATATATATATATATATCTCAGTTAACAAGAACGTTTTTGTTTATTTAACATGGGCTTTTTGCAAAACTATAAACTAATGAGAATTGTCAGAATTGATGAAAAATAATATTTTATATTATTATGCCTTCGCATATGATATATTATACTTTACTTATTATTTATTTTAAATTCTATACAGACATAGAATTATAATTAAAATTTATGTTGTATGAAATCTTTCATCAGACATAATCAGTTTTTATAAATAAACTTCGAAAGATCTATATCTATATATATAAATTGTTAAAAATTAGAACCATTTGATAATGCAAAAAAAATATTCAGCAATGCGAAAAGTTGAAATTTTTGCTGGCAAATCTATAAATATATGTTTTAATTTTAATGAGTTAATAAGGAACAAGGAAGAGAAAATGCGACAAAGAAAAAAAGAGCGAGACAGGGTAAAAAGATTAATCATCGTCCTCGTTTTCCCTCCACACCCCCTCCCCCTCTGCGTAATTCCGTTCACCGTCGGTCGTTCGGCCAGTGGGAAGAGGGGGGGGGGATAACCGTTCGGATCAATATTGGGGAACCGTGCGCCGCTCGGTAATATAACGTTCGGAGAAGTTTCGCTATATATATATATATATATATATATATATATATATATATATATATACACACACACACACACCTGGTTCACCCTGTCGATAAAATATTTTTTTAGACTACTATTTTTTATATATATGACGCATAGGAATATAAAGAAACTCTATGATATATATATATATATATATATATATATATATATATATATATATATATATATGAAAATCGATCGTGGCAATCATCTATATAATAGCGCTGCACGGGCTTCTGATACGAAAATTTGATTACGTGCCATCTATATAAAGACGTTTGTGAGATTTCAATAATGTTTTATCGCCCCGATGCTCTTTATCCTACATACCGCTTTTCTACCTATACACGTACTTCTCGGGATTTATTGATATATTGATGCTTTCGACCAATTGCGCCTATTGGAATCTATTTAAATTCTTCCAACAGAATCAAACACCTTCTCTTTTTCTCCTCAGTATACTAAACTGGAAAAGCGTAAATTATTTTCCATTTCAACTGTATTATTTTTTAATTAAAAGTTTTATTCGCGAATGGATAACACAGGACCATAAATCCAAAAGACAATTTGCGGAGGATAGCAGCGCGGGTTTTCCATTTTTTCATTTAATGCTAAAGTCAAATCTTTTGGACATTTTATTCTAGTACGTCAGCATTTGTCTGAAGCTTCAACAACGACAAAAAAAGTAAAACCTCGTCAATGATACTTCCAAAAATACTCCATAAATATAATTTTTTAACCATGCCTACATACGCTAAAGTTACAAATTTAAAATCAACACACTGGAAGATGATAAAAGTTTCTTTTACTTGAAGCTTTTTGGAAAATACATAGAAAACTACAAAGTGTAAAAAAACCAAAAAAAAAAACAAAAGTATACAAATCTTTTGGTGAGGTAGAATAAAATACTCAATGTATTTGATTTAACGTTTCAAAAAATATGTAGGTATACATGTGATTTTCGTAAGTTCTCTTTTCGTTTTATATCCCGGCACATCTAAAAATCGAAAAAAAATGTTATCTTTTCTTATTATATGAAAGCATTATTATATTAAATACTGCGTACTTTAACGTTTGTACATCTAAAAATTAATAATGTAGATTTGTTTCTGTTAAAATTCTTGAGAAGTAAAAGATAAGAGTATAATTATAGTTTTTAATTAAATTTGGGTATAAGATTCTTTTACTAGCGTAAATAAGAACTTTTTAAGTTACATTAATTTATAACTGTACTACGGGTTAATTAAGTTAATATCGTATAAAATCGTTATTAAATGTTTAATTTGTAAAAAATTTTGTTCCTCATTTTTCTCTTCCTTTTTTTGTTATTCTTTTAATTAAATCAAAAGGAAGTGCAAACTAAACTAAACATCGTTACAAAACTTCGCGAGCGACGGAAAACTTCATCTCTCTACCGTTAGTAAAACGATCGATAAAAATGTCCACAAAGTTGGTATAATATAATATGCCAGGGCGGTTCCCAGAGATCAAAGTAAAATTGAAATTTTTGCTGGCAATACGTTTCCTGTATACTCTGTCCTTCCTATATCAATATATACGTATCTGCAATATTAACGCAATATGTATATGTATATGAATAGAAAAACGTCCTTTCATCGAACATCATCCTTCAAATATTGACCTGTCAATCCTTCTATATTTAAAATTGTAATTGTATATAACGGATAGAAAAAATAGTACTATAGTCAAATTTAGATAAATTTTAAATTAAACATATTCTTAATCGCAATAAAGTCACTTATATATATACAAATCAAAACTTCGTCGTCAGTATCATGAATTATTTTAGAAATAAAAAGGCTTTCAACAAATTGACATTTGACCGCTTTCACAGCGTTATATTCAATTCCTCATAATCTTAGTGCCGATGTTAACTATATTATTCATTCAATTAATATTTCAAGATGACTCTATATATAATTTATGGCTTATCGCCGTGCTATCCAACGAATCCATTATCAAATACCGCTGAGTTCAATTCGCATACATATACGCGTGTGTATTATATTAGTGTATTGATCAGGAAATAACAGAATACAGTTGGGAAAATACATTGTGCTCTCTTCGAGCAGTCCTGATGGCAAAAATTGCCCTGGGCGCAATAAAAACGAATACAGCCCGCGTTACTTCTCTTTTTTATATATACACCTTTTCCGTTTTTCCAGCGTGCATTTTTTTTTTTTTTTGTTATAAACGTCAAATTGTCGACGATTAAAATGCCGATGGCAACACCGCGACGATAAAGCTTGAAAAATGAAAAGCTATCAAAGCAACTGTTTATTGTAGACTCTATGTTATACCATTTTTTTATACGACTTGAATCCTTTGCAAACAAAACTATAGAGACGCCAATACTCATATATTACCAGTAAATTCGATCAATTAATCAGCGAAATCATCGCGTTTCGCGTAATTTCAATCGCACACGCTGTAAAATCGATGAAATATGCAGTGGCTCGTGAATAATGAATGACTTTGGGAGGGACGGGGGGTTATAACCACTCGCACTGACGGCGACAAAAGTATATCCCCCAATCAGCTCTCCATAATAATTGTACGTGTAAACCTCTCACGGTCGACGCCAGCTGCTTAAGTACACTCGCCCTATATATTAGATGTATATACAGAATGCTCGTGATCTGGCGTCGCCAGGCAGAATCTGCTAATTGTTTATATTTTAATGAATAGAATTTATATTTAATAAATTTTAATGTTAAATAAATCTGTTATTCCTAAATCGATATTTTTTGCTATAGACTGTTTTATTCAATCTGAAAAAAGTTTTGTATAAACTATATAAGATGTATTTTAACTGTTAATGTGGATAAAAATATTGATTAATTAAATTGGTGAATTAATTAAATATTCGTGATTTTTAGCAATAGCTTTATTGTCCATTCGAGATTCTAATCCCTAATATATATATATATATATATATATATATATATATATATATATATATATATATGCATATGTATAGGAAATATAGAAAAATAGTGATTAGCATGATTGCCGTCCAAAAGAATCGAAAATAGGATTGGATTTTCATTGAATTCTTTTTGACTGATATGATGGCAAACATATGAATTCTATAATTTGAAGTATGACAGATATAGAAGAAATAGCTGCATCACAAATATGCATTGAAAAATAATAAAAAAGAAGAGAAGTTTCTTTGTGCTCTGCGTGCGAACGGATGGTATTACGAAATTTGGCAATACTAATTCATCATGTTATACAAATAAATAGAACGTTAACTTGAGCGTACCAAAATCGTTATCTTTGATATACATTGAAAAAGTTCGGACGATGTCACAGACTTCCAAACTTATATTATCCCTTCAATTTAAGTTAATATAATGTAAAGATCTCGAGGATTCCCAAATGGAAATATCTTATATACCGTCAGTTGGTTTATACAGCAGGCGACGTTGAAAAGCCGTTCGTAACCACATCGACTCGAACCTATACTATATATATATATATTGGTATAGATAAGGAATTCCATCTTCTGGATCTCTCAGAGGTCCCCAGCCAAGAGTCCAATGCGATATTCCTTAGTGTAAACATGAAATTGGTAGGAGTAACGCTTCGATGAATTTGGCAAATATCTCTCTCGGCAATAGTCGCAGATTTAGAGTCGATTTCGCGTTACCGCTTCAATAATTGAAAATATCCGAAGTCGATCTCGTTGATAATTTAAAACTGTATTGAAAACGGTGTTTTGCCCTTCAACACCAGAGGTGAATTTTTCTCTACCTTCTTTATCCAAGATAAGGCAAAAACTAATTTAATTTCTATCGACTTCATAGTGGAATCATCCAAATTGATCCTTACTCCATGATGTATGATCGATATATTTATGCTCCTAAGCAATTTTCAACATATAATTAGCCGAGAAATATTTTATTGTAATCTATGTATAGCATCACTGCTCTTTTGTCATTGATTCATTTAATTTACTCATGGGGGTAAGGCATCTGCCATCTCAGTGGGCGTTATCGGTTAGTCAGAGCAAGCGGATAATTAACTGAGTAAGTTGGGCCACAAGGGCGAATAATCTCTTGAACGCACTATATAGAAACTTAGGAAACATCTTTCTACTAATTATAGACAGAATATTTGATAATTGGGGAACCTGCCTGTCTTCGTTCTATGGTATATAGGAAAATCCACTTCGGACTTTATAAAAACATTAGAAATTTGAAATTTAAAGCAGTAAATAAAGAGAATATTATTTAAATTAAATAGACAAAAACTCTGTTAGTTCCAATATCTGTCGCGATTTTTATTTTTTTTATCAGAAAAGGTTCAACTGTAACAAATTACACAAAATATTAAACATAAACCTATTTGAAATCTGATTGTTTTTATATTTAAAGCTCATTTGCTGTAAGAATTGTAATCTTATATTTATTCAGTGTAATATTTTTAAATTAATCTCTTTCTCATTGTTATTCTATGACCTAAGATAAGGAAGTACAAAATTTAATTAAAATTCTATTAACTGTAATCATTGTACTTTGCATAATTCTTAGTAAGTAGACTTTCGTGTGTAATAGGATAATAAGTTTTAAAACGATTTACCAACTTTTAACCTTAGAAATAGTAAGAATTATTAATTTACTTACGCATAAATATTTTATCATTTGACTGTAATATCTTAATTATTTTTCCCACGTTTAATCATTTTGAATTTTACTTGGGATGAAGTGATATTTATGATTAAATGAAATAGCTTGAATTTACACTCAATTTCATTAGGCGCGTAGGAGAAAAAATAAAGTTAGAAACTTTTATGGAAAAATACAATTGATATAATAATAATTTAACAACATTTCCATTAATCGCCTGACCAAAGCTTTGTTTTTAATGAAATATATTTGATTCTTCTGCTTATTCGTCTAAGTTTCAAATTTTGCTTTCTCTGCATTTTCTCTCTCTCTCTCTCTCTCTCTCTCTCTCTCTCTCTCTCTCTTTTGGGTTATGAAGGGCCACAAGTCCTTAGGCTTTAATAAATGAAATTCTAATTCTAATTCTTTCTCTCTTCAATACAGTTTGCACATCACTGCCATTTTTAGCTTTCCTCCGCCCTTTCTCCTGGCGTCTTTTTCGCAACCCACAGCTCTCTCTCTCTCTCTCTCTCTCTCTCTCTCTCTCTCTCTCTCTCGCTCCTATTGCAAAATAGAGAATTCTACGTCTCTGGGCGGTTCAACATTCTTAATACCGCATTTGTCCCGTTTTCTTAATTTGTGTCTCCTAACTCCATTGCGCATAAGTAATACAATTTTTATAATTTATTGTAAATCTCTGATTTTTCTCCCTTTCTCCCCCTCTACATACAAATACTCGATTACAAATATATGAAGGTATGTACGCACACTGACGCGAGTTTACGGATAACTTATATGTGTTATACACATTGTGGCGATACCTCAATCTAGAATGTGCAATCTGTGTGTAGACGCGTCTTTTTTATATATCAAATATGACATTCAGTATATAGAAGTCGGTCTGGACAATATTTTACTGATTTTCAGTCGTTGCTATAGGAACGGTACGGAGAGGGAATGCAAGCGAGAAACTGAAAGGACTGGAAGGGACGGTGACGTATCGCGACTCGATTCGGCAGGACTTTAGTCCCGCTTCTTCATCTCCTCTTTTTTCAATATATATATATATATATATATATATATATATATATATATATATATATATCATTACTTCCCCACCCTCCCCTTCGATTCTTTACTCCCCCTCATTTCGCTTTTCCTTTCATCTATTACGCGACGATTTGCTTTCTGCGCTTTTCGCGAGCCTCGAAATTCCATTTCTGAGCCGAGCGCTTTATCAAGTCGCGCGCACTCGCGCGCGAGCACCTCTTATATATTCCTCCTCCGCTATACTACTTTATCTGGCTCTCTCTTTTCTCTTTCTCTCTTTTTTTATAACCTTCAACCTGCAAGAGCTTTTTTCTTTAGTCCATTTGTTCTTTAATTTGATTCATGACTTCCTACCCTCCCAAATTACATCGTTATTTTGCACTATACCTTCAAATCGTTACTTAGCCGAGGTAACGACAGCGTTTCCGTTGTTTAAATTGCTTGTTCGTTCAAGGTTCCTTTCTTTCAAGCTCTTTATAATTTTGACATGAATATTGAGTTTTTTTTACAACACTAAATTTTTTCGGTAAATATTCTGTACTTCTAAAGTTTATCGACAGGTGTTTTATACCGATCAAGCAAAAAATATTCTGGACAACCAATAAATTATTGGAAATTTAAGTTAATCGTTGTATTGAGTTATACATAATCTATATTGCCGCCAAGTTTAAAGTGTATTTATCAAACTAATTTTTTGCTTGCGGAATTTTTCAAACATTGCCACGCAATTATAGATTGGATGAATTTCAATTTTTCGAGTCACTTTATTGAATATATTTAAAAGCGCGGTATTTCTAAAATACTCGCCTGTTCATTGTTCAGTTATTCGATTTTTTGTAGGAATTTTCTTTTTTGCTTCTCGCTGCTTTAAAAATTTCTCATCGAATTCAAAGTTAAATGGTAAATTCGCACACTACATGACTTATGCATAAAGGCACAAGCGGCTGGATCTGAGAAGACTCTCATAAGATTGTTGCGTAGGAATTTCAACATTTTAGATGACAATGAGGTCGCGATGATAAAGTATCGAATTCTGAAAAGACACAGCAAGACAATTACGCGCAAAATATATTTATTCTCACATGAATAATAAAATCTTTCGCTGCATTTATTTCTATGTATATATAGTTTGACGCCAGCAAAGAAACATTCTTCCTCAACCGTAGCGCCGCCCCGTACGAGTCGCCAAATTTTTCAGCTGCATCGGGGCACCGGTAAGTGTGAAGAACGAGGTAAAGAACAGCCCCAGCGCACGCTCATGCACCGCAATAACGACCGCGAGAGTCTTTCTTTTGAGGCGCGCGCGCGCACACACACACACACACACACACACACACACACACACACACACACACACACACACACACACACACACACACACACACACACACACACACACACACACACACACACACATAAAGAATAGAAAAAGTTCGTCGTTCGAGGTAACTGACAGAAGTAATTATTTTCTTTAAAAACAATTACCCGCGCACAATATTGTTTTTATTTTGACTCGCGTCGGCGACAGACAAACATTTCTGATCCGCTTATGATTTAGCATGCGTGAATAATCGCGAATTGTGAAATAAACAATTGTAAATGTAAATCTGACCTACTAATCTATTATAGATTGCTGCTAAGTTTTAAGCAATCTCTTCACATAGCGTGGAATGGAAAAATTTGAAAATTTTATTCATAACTTTTGTTAACGAACTTTTTCAATCGTTCTCATTACCACGCAATTTGAAGATGTTGCCGAAAAAATCGCAGCAACGCAGAATAGATCCACACAAAGAGCACGATGATTAACTAAAATTTACAATAATTTCCCAATTACGCACTCATTGTTATTTAAAACAAAAAGACAGTCCCTGAACTGTGCGATGATGATTATTAAAGTAGGATCGATTTGTTACCCGCGCTTCTCTGAAATTTTCGTAAACATCGGAATACCCAGTATGACGTATATAGCCGTCAGAGGTCGTTGTTAGCAGGTATAGTTTACCGAGCCAATATCTGGTCAGGAATTTCCCGGGCCGGAGGGCGATATACATATATATATATATATATATATATATATATATATATATATATATATATATATACACACTATATGGCAAACTTTATATATAGCGATATTGCGCGAGTGAATAACCTCGGCTGAAGCGCGAGCTACGCTGCGATTTCGTGTCCCCGGAAATAAGACGGAATTCAGCGTAAAATTCAAATGTTTAAATTTATATAGATAAATTCAAATAAGTTATATTACGCGAAGAAAATTTTTAACCACACATTTTCCCCTCTCTGTTCCCAAACATCAAACTGCCCCGAGAACGTCGATGCAAATAATAAAATAAAAAAATTTATTGAATAAATTGAAATATCTCGAGGGGCCAGGTCGAATTATGTTGCGTTTCTCTCTTATTATAGACGCACCCCTTGTAATCGTAAAACAAGAGACTTTAAACTCTGCAGGAGCCGAGCTACCGCGCGCCATCGGCTTAAATGGAAAACGCCGCTCTGATGTTCAAGTTTCCGAAGCACCCCTCGGCTTTTCAGCCACATCCCAGACGGCCAGACAGTTCTCTAATTCCTGTTTGTCAGGAGCCGAGGGGCCGGCGGGGAAGGGGGGTAAAGCTAAACGTACGAGCCTGTTTATAATCATGCAGAAGCCTCGCGAATTACTTCACAAAGCACGCGATTTTGTATATAATCTTAGACACTTGCCTTTAATAAACTTATAGTTATATGTTTTCAATAAACGGATATAGAACCTCGATATTGATAGGGGAGGATAAGCATTTATAACCCTTTATTGCCTTGCACACTTGGGCGATATGCGCATATATGCGCGACATCGGTGTTTGCTAACGCTAACGGGACCTCAGGATGGCGCACGCGAATAAAGGGAATGGGAGCGAAAGAAACAGAGAGATAGAGAGAACGGCGTGGCGCGCGCGAGTCAAATTAAACTTCAAATGAACAAGACCGTGTCGGAAGCTTCCCCTACTCGCTTCTGTGCCTTCTCTATCTCTCACACATACACACACCCTTTATTTCTTTTTCCTTACATTTTCATTGGTCTCGTATTCTCTCTCTCACTCTCTCACTCTCTCTTTTTTCTTATTCTCTATCCACTTTACTCCTGCGCGCGGTTCCGCTTAGTTACCCGCACTGCTAATCTTGATCTGTTTACACTGATTCCTCGCGCACTTGCCTTAATTTATCTGCTCTGTCACTGCAGAGGGAAGCTTTATTATTTTTGGAACGTTATTGCTCGTTCTTCTGAATAAGTTGTTTTTGTTTAAATGTATATGCATAATAATTAACGTCAATTTAAAATATTACAATATACGAGTGATAATTTCACGATCATACTTGGACTAAATTCCCCACAACACTTTTAAATATAAATTATGACTGGAATTATTATTAAATTGTATGAATATTTGAATAAGATATTAAGACGACAAACTACAATATTTGTCTTTATCTATTCTTATTTTTAATGTTTTTTTTTTTTTAAATGAAAGTTCATGACATTTTCAGACTATAGACACTAAACAGTATAACACATTAAGACTAATTTTCATACAGAAACTTTATACAGAAAAGTCTTTAAAAGAGACAAAATAATAAGAGCATTTAAAATTTCTTGAAAAAAAAATATTTCTAAACGAGCAATTTTTTTTCCATCAACGGGACGAAGTTATATTTACTTGTGAATATTAACTAACGAGAATAAGTTTTATGAAGCAGTCTTATATACTTCATAAGCCGTAGCGCAAGTCCATATAAAAGGAAAATTGTGAAAATTCCCGTCAAGTAACTCCCTGCAGTATATATAACTTTTCAGCGCAAATAAATTAGATTTCATTCGAGATGTTTGCTACAAAAGTGGGTAATGCATATATACATATGCCGGATGAAATAACGAGAAGGGAAAAGGACTTTTAAAAATTGTTTTCGTCAAGCAATCACTTATTTATCTTCGTTGATATATATATATATATATATATATATATATATATATATATATATATATATAAATGCAAACGAGAGTCAGAGGTATTTTAATATATATATATATATATATATATATATATATATATATATATATATACACGTTCTTATAAGCATCAATGAATTTGAAAAATGCAGTATGGAGAAGTAACTAGTTATAGAGCGAAAACTTGTCTCGGTGGCTCTTTATAACGGCCGGTAAATATACGCGACCCGCCCGTCTGTGTACGCGTGAATGGACGTAAATACATTTCTGTGCATACGCTCGCGGGCCGAGTGCGCCGGTTATGCAGTCTGCTTTATACGATCAATAAGTCGCTGACACTTTGAACTTCTTTACGGGTAGAAAATATTTAATGGGAGCCTGTGAATGTCGTTCGCGGTCTCAAAATTATTAATTGAGACAAGTTCGGGACGTTTGGGCCTCGCGTTATTACACGCACACACACACGCACACTATGCTTCTATTAGTTTAATTTTTTTTTTCTTATTTTTCGTGACATTTTATCGCAAGAATATGAATAATAAGAATAAAAATAGCTCCAAAGCAGTGGCTTCGTTATATATATATATATATATATATATATATATATATATATATATATATATATATATAAAGATATGAAAGAATATGCCCTATATTGAATTGCTTTCAAACTTAAGTAATCCAACAAACTTCCATAATATATTGTTCCCTTTGGAAGCCAGTGGAAATATTACGAATTATTCCGCAAGTTTCACAAAAATCTTATAATACCGAGAAAGTGAGCGACAGAGAGAGAGAGAGAGAGAGAGAGAGAGAGAGAGCAAAACTTTTTCAAATAATCTCTTATATTTCTCCAAGAATCGTTAACGCTTTCGCGTTTCTGCGAACAATCCAAAAATAGGCTCGTTGCTTTCAAAAAATATTTTTGGAAACGTGCATGAGCCGTCACGTAATACATAGAACTTCGCATTCGCGTATATTATGCGCTAGCAATCGTATATTTAAAAAGCAACATTAATGCTTGACGTATATTCACTGCAATCTAATAATTCTAACGTTAATTCCATTTTTACATTACAAAATACAATATAATTTATTCGTTCGAAAAACCTGGAAGTGCGCTTTTAAAAACATTACTCGGCGAGGAGGATAATCCGATTATAAGATTCGGGCATGAAATATGAATTGCGCGTTTAAGGCACTTTACAAGTTTCGATCATTTTTAAGAAAAACGTTATTACCTTTATTATTTAGCAAAGTCATTCATGGCGAAGTCGCCGGGTAGCATATTAATTAAGCAAAGTGCTTTTTGAAATATTTAATCTCAAATTTTACACGCGCTACAAATTTTGAAACTGACATTCTTTCAAAGTAATTCTATTTTTCATCTTTTCTGATTTTATACGTATATATATAGCAATGGCTTTTCTGCTTTTAATACTGGAAATATCATAAAAGCTTTAGAGAAAAAAAAGTATATTCATTCGGTAATATGAAATTGTAATAATACGTTTCAAAAATATTTTTTTAATTCTATAATTTATCAAACGTTATAGTAATTAAAAATACATAATCAAAAATATAAATAGTATGAAGAAATACTTTCCACGGTTTATATATAAAAAGTAAAATTTATTTGAAAACTGTGTATAATCTGAAATTTAACTTTAATACAAAAAAAAATTTTGCCGAGAGAAAAAGAGATGTACAAATCCAATATATGAAAAGTCCTCTTTTATTTCCCGTTAAATTTGAAGAAGCTCGAAGTATGTCGCAGCTTTTTCCGATATACCTTTGGATTATTTAGCTAACGTGCAAAACACGAAAACCAAACGTACATATTCGAAAAAAGCATCGGTACTAATAAATCACTCGAACCTTTTTCTTTTTTTTATACGTCAGTCGGGCTTTTAACGTATACGAATGCGATCTCGCGCCTCTTTTCCCGTCCCGGCAATATATACTATTATACTATTTTCATAACACCATTATGGAAATCAGTTTGGCCGTAAGATAGAGTTAATTAAAGTGATTAATATTTAGTAAAATTTTGCCAAGAGCTTCCTGCTGCTGCGCTTTGACGCAGTCCATCTAAGAATTGGGGAGGGGGGATGATAAATAATAGATGTTAAGTAGGTTTCTTTATAATTGCGCAAAGCGTTTAAAATATTCGCGACATATTTAAACAACGGCTGAAGAGCTAGTTTCTCTCTCTCTCTCTCTCTCTCTCTCTCTCTCTCTCTCTCTCTCTCTCTCTATCTATCTATCTCTCAGCATTTTACAGAGTTTCGATGCACTACTTTTGGATCGGTATTTAATTTAATTCGGTTTTAAAAATTCCTATCTAAATATGATATTAAATATATAATAGATAATAATGAAAATTCATTTGAGTTTCAACGATTCTAACGTTATATAGATATATATTTATACCTTTCTAACAAAATATCATTATGAGTCTAAATTAAAATTTATAGGATTATAATATTTAATGCCATTACTGAACCTTTTTTTTGTTTTTCCCGGTGAGGTATAAAGATTTCAAAGAATGCTCATAGTAACTGAACCAATATGTTGACTATTTATAATATTATTTCTAAAAAATTATGTAGACGATATATTGAATTTTTCTTATTGTTAACATATAATTTGTAAGTATAATGCAAGGCACTTCCCATCTTGAACCAAATAATGTAGTGAAAAAACGACATTTTTTTTCTAGAGTAGATTTTAGTGTAGAAAAAGAATTAAAAACTATTCACTTAGTAACACATTGCAATTTTTCATACCGCAATTTACATTTTATTATATATATATATATATATATATATATATATATATATATATATATATATATATAAATTACGTTTTTGTTGGATAATGCTCGAGGACGGCGAATTTTGCCAGGAAAATTTCTCATTTATTAACCAAGTGAATTTTTTATATTCTGCTGCGCAGCATTTTGCCCTCGAAAAAGGGATTCCTGTTTTTTATTAATTATTTCATAATTTAATATATCAGAGGCCATTTTAAACGTAGCCTGCATCGCATTTGTACAAATCTTTGATCTTCTATTAGGATACGTTCAATGAAAGAGAAAGGGCTTGGGGAAGTGCAAAAGCGAGAGAATTTTGTTTTCAAATATTAGAATGCAAGTGCAGACGCTACAGGATCACAGTGTGAAATGTAAAATAAATAATACAATAATATTAAGCTTCTATTTTGAATCTGGCAATCTGCATAAATCTATTCGAAAATTCACCTCGAAAATAGTTTACATTCGCGCGCGATAGGGGGCAACGACTCGTGGAAAATCCTCATTCTCTTTATTCTCTCTCCCTCCCCGGCATAAAGAATACGCATAGCGAACGCGGAGGATTGGGAACCGCAAACTAGGTCCGCTGGTATAATACGCGTGTGTAGGCGTCTCCGCGTCCACCCGCAATGGGTAAGGTGGCGCGGAGGGGGAGGTGTGGAGCAGATTCGCACTGGCACACGCGAACCCATTTCCGCCGGCCGCACACAACGCGCGAAAGTACGCGCGCCCGTTTTATTTTCGTGTTTGGTCGCGTGCAGCTCGCCAGCGTTTCGTGCGATTGAACTTGGACTGGCGCTCGTCTTTGAATGATATATATACACACACACCACACACACACACACACACACACACACACACACACACACACACACACACACACACACACACACACACACACACACATATATATATATATATATATGCATTTGATCTTCACTTATACTATAGGGGACGGTTGTGTCCATGAGCTCCGTTTTACATTTTTTATTTATTGATTACGCTCAACATCAGGCACGCGAGGGCAGTTTTCGGATGAGATACGCCGTTGACCGTGATTGTATAGTTGAGCATGCATTATATATACATGCAATATCTTTCTTTGCCTGTTTTTCTTATGCTTGAAATATAATGTAGATTCAAATGCGGCTTCTATTTTTATACAATATAACGTAAGAAAAAATTTCTATGGTTAATATTAAAAAAGAATACTCGATAGTTGAAGCTGGAGAAATTAAACGAAAAAATTTGATAAAGTTATTTTATTTAATGATAAATATCGAAATAAAAAACAAGTATGTATTTAGAACGAAAGCAATCTAATGAGTGGAATATTTTCTATTTGCTGAGTTTACTGAATATTCTTTAGTAAATAGGAAAAAAGTATTGAAATAACACGATGGAATCGCCGCGCTGTTGTCAAATCATACAGTGCTAAATAATAAATAATAATTCCTGATAAAGAACAATAATTCGCCTGAAATTTTATTTTTAATAATGTTTTCTTTGAGGGAGAGGTCGAGCTTTCTGCTTTCCTGTGCACATTTACAGTTCGCAGGGAATAGCCATTTTCAAAATTCACTCTCTCTAACTCTATCTCTTTCTCTCTCTCTCTCTCTCTCTGTTCCACGGAAATCCTCATACGTTTTTATTATATATATATATATTCGGAATAGACGTACACTTTTGCCAAACTGATTATTTTAGGCGGCACTTTTATCGTACTGTAATCGTCTAGCCGGAATGAAAGGAAATTCAATTAGAAGCGAAGATGTTAATTTTTAATTTCTTTTAGTATGAAAGAGGAGAGGGGGGTAAAATTGAGAACGTTGTAAAGCTCTGTATACGCAAATTCAAGAATAAGTCCATTTGAAATCCACCACTGTTTTCTCTGGGTTTTCTAAAATAATATTAATCTATTCATTGTTCTTTTAACATTCCTCTGTTATTCCGCTATTGTTACAATTTTACTGCAAATAAATTAAAAATAAATATTGTTGGATTTGTTATTTGCAATCGCCTGTACGAATGTATGTATAGAATGTTGATAAATGATTAGATTATTATTAACCTATAATTAAAAAAAATAATTTATCCCAAACGAAATATTGGTAAAATTCGTATGATATTAAATCACGACTGACGGGTAAAAAAGCTGTAGAGTCATGATTGAAATTCCTCAATGACAGATTTCTCATTTAAAAATTATTGTATTGTTTACGAATAATATTTTGTCAAATAATTTAAATTATAAATTTAGAATGAAGCCCAATGCTTCGTTCTATTAAAACATTCCTTTATTGCATTTAAACTTAGTGTCTCATCAATGCGCATACAGCGAACTTCGCCAAGTGTGGGGTAATTGAATTTCATATCATAATACAGTGCATGATTAATAATAACATGTAAAATCATACGTATTAAACTTAAAGTTAAAACTGACTTCACTCTTTACTGTATGTATAATTATTTCCTAACATGTGTACTGTATTATGCTTAATTAATCAACTTGATTTATCTACTATGTATATATATTACAATGAAATTTGTTGCAATTAATTATCCTCATGCATTCTGCTCACGAAAGAAAAAAGTGAATTTTCCACTTCAGTGTATATTTGTATTGAATTTTCGCTTTTTTCGCTGTAAACGTGAATTTATTTTAATGAATGTCTAAAGCAAACGCACGCCTACATTATATATACCTATACATGTTCGTTGTGCAAATATCGAAACAGAGACGCACTCAAATAAATTATTACACAAAAGCGGTCAGCTCTGAGTGACCATTCAGCGTTTTATATAAGCATGTTATTATAAAATGAAATTTGTTTCGAGTTGGCCTTCTTCGTTTTCATACGTTCATTTCGTTCAAAAGTTCTTTTCATACAATCACTAAGCATCTTGTAATAATCTCTCGCTTTTAGGGGATACCCAACACCTATAAGCTAGGTTAGCAATTGAATTAAGCGGGCCTCTTGAACAATTTTAAAGCATCGCCGAAAACTAGTATGCGCATAACCTCACTAATATTTAAAAATTTCAAATACAAGACGGAAGAATATATATGGTAAGTTAATTTAGAAATAGGAATAAACCGAGAATTACGCGCGGAAATGAGAGAGAAGTACAGAGAGAATTTAATCTAGGAATAGAGCCATCGTGTCGTTATATAGCGTCAGCGCGACGCACTTTTGATCTCCTTCTCCCCTCCATGCTCTAACCTTTCTCTTCCCGTTTTCATATTCGTATATCTATAGTCCCGTTCCTATTCCTATCTACCACCCATCCCTCGTTTCTATTTGCCATAGCGTATACATAGATCATTCTGTATAGAGCGATATGGGCACGTCACTACGACACACACACACACACGCGCGCGCGCATCTTTATTTACACATTTAACAGTATTCGAAAATTTTCAAACCTAATTTCGTCTCCTTTTATTTGGAAATTCGACGTATAGCGGGGCCATATATTATAAATATGATCGTTTGTTTACCAATTTTAAGAATTGGGACTCCGTACGTATCTACTCGTGCGTTATTCCAAAGAAAAATGCCTTTTTTCTTTAAATCTTTTTAAATTATTCATTTCTTTTAGAGAGTTCTTCATTAAAGAAATGAATGACTTTACTAAAGAGTTTTCTTGTATTTTATCGCTTATCTAATTTGATCACGATGCATAAGACTACCTCCTATGATCCTCTGTTCCTTTTTCCAATAATCAATGACGATAATAAAAGTCACATCCCAAAATGCAGTATATAACCATAACCTTCCCAGCTGAGTTCACCGCCATTTCGTGCTTTGAAGCCCTTTTACTTTTGATATAATCCACTCTTTTCAAGGCACTTTCATCTCGAAAGTATAATGTTTTAACGATGATTCATGAGAATTTACTAATCAACGGGCAGAACCAAAATCTACACTCATCTGGGTAATTACGACGCAAGCCCTTCAAAGGAGGTTTAGAAGAGCTGATCAGGCGGTCCCGTTTAATTTCAACAGAGAGCAAACGCAGCTTTCATCTCTCTTTACTCCTAATTTATTACGTGCAATATCGATATGGTGGTAACATTTGCAAACTCCTTTCCAAACATCGACTATTTTGCCTAATTTTATTACTCGATCGGTCAACATCATATCGTCAATTTAACGAATTATCTCCTGTGCGTTCGCGTCAAGTCAACGCGCTGTTGATGCACGGTCACGTTCAAATTAATTTATCCAATTATGAACCGTTGCAGTCACAGGGTCGGATGTGCTATATGATGCGAACTCAACTCCCAGCTTTTAATTCGTTTGGCTTTCAAATAGAAATGTTTAACTGCTGCTTTAAACTCGTGTTTTTCTTCATTCCTTGGAAAAAAAAAATTGTTTACCTCGACTGACAATAAAGACAAAGGCCACTGTTTATAATTGTATGACTACAACTTTGCCAAATACCTATAGGGAGAAATTGATGCTTAATAAAAACAGATTGCTATCGATGCTGCAAGCGCCATCTCTTAGATTTTCTAAGGACTTATCGACCTATCCTCGAGTCTGCTCTCTTAATCCGAAGACGAGTCAAATTGTGTCGATCTTTCTATAATCTATATTTCACACCATTGAATAAAAAATCTCCCTGTATAATATTCGATACAGCCAACTGACAAGATCCTCCTTGCGCCTTCCTCCCCTATCTTTGTCTCTCTCACTCTCCTCTCTCTTTCCCTACAGTTCTCTTTCCGTATTATATCAAGAGCACGGCCAAAAAGAAGGGCATAATACGACCGAAAATCGTCGTCCCGTGCGAGGGGTTGGGTGGGGAGTTGGGTGGGGGGTTGGGTGGGAGGTGGGTAGGGATGGAGATGCTTTTTCGAGAGCATCAGAGGATATAATGTATATAGAAGCGCGCTCGCTCGCGTCTGGCGCAGTTTTTTGTGCGCGAGCTGGCTCTCGCCGGAGGTTTGCGGCGTGTGCAAAATGAACGAGGCTGAAAGAGGAAGAAAACGTATATATAAAAGGTCGGGCCGCAAAAAAAGTGTTCCACGAACTCTCTCTCTCTCTCTCTCTCTCTCACTCTCTCTCTTTCTCTTCTTCATTCTCTCGAGTTGCACGCGGATCGGTCTGGCATTCGAACGCACACACTTGTGTATATATACACGGGCGCTGAAGTAGATTGTGGCTTATTTCAGTTGTTGTAGAACTTTGAACGCATCGATCGGAATTGAAATTTTCTTCTTTAGATAGAGCAATATTAAAGCGCGCCCGCGAATCACAATGCTTTTAAGAATAAAATGATTTGAATAAATGGGTAAATTTATCTTATGAAAGAAGCGAATCGTGGAATCAGACTTAAATTTATATACATAGTTTTTTTTTTGTAATTTTCGCTAAAATTTGATATGTTGTTTATTTAAGAAATACGCTTCTCGTAGAAATGAATTTTAGTTTTAAAAAATCGCTTCAACAAAAATGTGACATTTTTTAATAAGCATATAATTATGTCGGATTGCTTTCATTATAGAGGATCTTTTTAATTTCGGCATTTCTTCATATATTTAATATTCCGCTACCGTTAAGACATATTAACTTAACTATTAAATATTCTCGTTAAAACGACAACAGACTGTTCTTTGTCGGTGCGTATAGGATTGAATAAGATAATTTATAATCGTTAAATTATATCTTGTTCATTAATTTATAAATTAATTAAATAGATAATCTCACGGTAGTAACCGGTGAATTATTGTGTATAATGAGTGTCTAAAGCTATAAACAAAGAAAATGCAATTAATACTCAAATTATTACTTCTTTGCTCATAATTTTTTTACATAAATTTTGTTTAATTCTATGTGTGTATACATATACATATATATATATATGCCAATCTAATTGCGGATTATTTTTTCTTCTTGTGGAAACAGGCCCGTATAATGATTTATCGCTATGTATTTCACGCATATCATTCGATTCATGATTATTGTGCGTAAATTCCCCGCGATTTACATTTACCTATTACCATTAAACTACACTCCGAGTATAAATACGTATACGTATACGCAATCGCGGAAAAACTCATAAACTCTATAGTTTTGTTAATACCTTTAGAAAGTTCGTGTTATTTCCCGCGGGTGTATTTTTTTTGTTTTTGTTTTCGTCTTTTTTTGTTTTTTAGTGCCAATTTTGAGTGCAATGTGTAAAACATCGGATGACGTGGCTGTCATATACCGTACCCATAGGGGCCTTCTTTACGACAAGGCGAAAGATAATAAGCTTTCGTTTTTTTTTCCATTATTTACAAGCAGCAGCTTAGAAGTTTATTCCGTACACTATCGCGCGCTTTAAAGTCGATAGTATAAGTTTTTTATTGCACTATGGTATATATAAAGTACAAGTCGTCGGCCTTATTGATGGGTATAATAGAAAATGTATTGCGCATGCAGTACCGTAGTTACAGATTTTGTAGTTATATGTAGTTAATATACCGTAGTTACAGTTATTTTCCTTTGAAATCCTTTAAGTTGACAGAGAATTTGATGAAATCGAGAAAATTACTGTTCAAATTCATACGTTATTCAGAAATGTCTGTATAAATGTGGATTTTACAGCGTACAAGCGTTAAATAATGCGAAAGACATGAAGAAAAGAAATACTGGATGAGAATGACGCTGATGACGCGATAATAATTTTGATTCAATATTAATCTAATAATGAATTTAATGAATTATATTATCTTTCAATTTCAGATGAAAATAGTGTTTCAGTCCGATCACTATACATATAGCCAACATAAATTATTGTTTGGAATCGATCGCTGACGAGGAAATATGTCGAATAAAAAGAGAGACGCTAATATTTACTCTCATATATATATATATATATATATATATATATATATATATATATATATATATCCAATATTCTATTAAAACGTGATCAGAGCGCGCACGAATACCCGTCGTATATATTATGCCAGATTTTTATAGCTTTATACAGGTTTAGATAGGATTTATAGTCCGTATTTATATATTAATATATTATATCATTATCTACGTGTATAAAATAATTTGAACCGCGCTTGAAATCACACATACACGCACAGTTCATTATTTTACCATTTTATATTATATCAAATTGTTCCATGCGCAGCCTACTTAAAAACCCCCTGCATTTTGGCGAGGCTGATAAAAATTTTAGAAGTCGAGAGATTACTAATATGATTAAGTCACAGCTGCTGTCGCTGCCTTGCATCGGTGGGGAAAAAGAAGAATAGTAAAGAAGCAAAAGACGTATTTTTAAATTAAATACTTACTTTAAAACGAATAAGACAAACGGGGAGAGAGAAAATGAAAGAGTGAGAGAGAGAGAGAGAGAGAGAGAGAGAGAGAGCAAGAGAGAGAAAAATAGAGGTAAGGAGTTTCTGTGATTTTGCATTTATTTAAATTCAGACCGTCGTTCTGTATAGAAATAGCCTTCATTGTAAATTTACGCAAATTTATAATTCACTCGAGAATTTCTCTTTTCAAGTTGTCATTTACGCGTTGTAGATCGCTGCATTTGATAAATCGAATTACCTCTTAAAACTATAATATACATTTCCTATATATATATATATATATATATATATATATATATATATATAGGAGGGAATAATTGAACTGTATATACTTTATATATATATATATATATATGAACTCGTTAATGAATTATACGAACTATATACAGTTTTTTATATACATTTTATATAGAAGTGACAAAATAAAATTTACTAAAATTCTTTGATCGAAAAAAAGTTTTATATATCTAGACAATAATTACATTGATGTCAAATAATGTTCATGCTTGTATTGAACTAGATTTATTAAAATATATATAACGTGTACAGCGTAAGTAACGAAATTATACTGCAAACGTATCTTTTACCAAAAAAGTGAGGAATAATCGAGTAAATTCGCCGATTTTTAACGCTATAACCTTAAACGACCCGGTCGATTCTTATCTTCATAAGATGTACGCGTTTGTCATGTGTACGTGGGCACAAATTTACGTAAACGAGTTTATGTAAGCTAAACAAAGAATGAGAGAGAGAAAAAACGACGACAACAATAATACAAACCTTGCTATACCAAGCTTTGGTCATCAGCGGTATAAAAATATAATTACTGCCGGTAATTGCCCGAGGTATAATGTTTATTATACCCTTGTTTCTTCTCGTACGTACGTACGTAGGAGTAATTTATTCCGGGCTATTTTTTCTCAAAGCTATATAATATATAATCAATTATCCCCGTTCCCGTATCCCGAGAGTCCCGAGAGAATTCGAACCGTGCTCGCAACTGAAATTTTCAGCATTTTATATTATCTATATAATAAATTACTGGATGCATATTATATACGCGATATAAATGTTAATTCGCGGATAATAGTTCTATACAAATCTTGAAATGATTCAGAGTGAATTTAAAATCTTAAAAAAAAAAAACATCAGAAAGGAAGTTATCCATGAATTAATACAAAGCAATTCCGTCTTTTGATATTATGAAAATGAACGCGATTAAAAATGCTTTTGGGGACGTTTACCGTTTTGGTTTACCGTGTACAAAGACAGAAAAAAATACTATTGACTCAAGAAAATGGCTATTTACCATTAATGATGGAACAAGATAAAAACTATACTAATAGAACTAAAAATAAAGAAAAAGTACAACAGCCATAGCTCGTCCTATTAAATGAAAAAAAAAATACATTTGATTTTCGCCTTTGATTAATAATCATTCACATGCAGTCTTGTTGGTCACTTCGAAAATTACACGTTTCGTTATACCCTCCTTTCCAAAATTGTTATTTATGTATAATATTTCAATTTCATTTATTTATTTAGGTTATAACTTTTAAAGTTAAAATAACGTTAATTGTAAAATAATAGTAATTGTAGAAAGTAAATTTTTTTCATTTTGTTTTTACACTGTTCTTTCAACCAATCGATAAAGAATGTTTTTATTGATTTTTTTTTGCTATGAATAAGAGAACAAAAGCGTTATTCTGTTATTTTACATTTAAATCTGATGTCTGTCAGAATCGGTATATATGTTCTATATATATTTAATATATATAATATACGTAGTTTTAACGTAACGGTCCAAAAAATTAATTCACATTTCATATTTTCTTTATCTAATATATAAAAGTACATTCTTTCGTTTTTTATAAAAAAAAAAACAACAACAAAACAAAGAAAAATGCATGAATAAATGAAACACAATACAGGTAAACGTGTATACATAAGCCTGAACAAGGTTTCAAAAGTAATTAATGTTACTCGAATGCATCGTACGCGTTAATTATTCGAAAAGCAACGGCTATATATGCGTGTAAGCACACACTCCCGGACGCATTAACGTATATACGTATACGTCCAATAACGTCTGCAATACGATGTCAATCTCTTTTGATAGTATAGTTGATGAATGAACCGACCATCTGCCTCGCGCATATGTGTCTACTATATATACGCGCACTTTTGACTCATCGATTCCGAAATTAACTTCTCTCTTATCCGCTCATTCGTCGCTCGCCGCATAATTTCTGCTTTATTTTTAGGCCGCTGCGTCGCGCAATATTTGGGACATAAAGTTATATATATATATATATATATATATATATATATATATACATTCACGCAATTTATTTATACGTCCGTTAGAATTAGTAGTTTTTATAAAAAAAACGAATATAATATTGTAGCGAAAGCAAACAGGCGTGCCAGTATGATGTGCGTAAATATGTGTGTGTGTGTGTGGGTGTGGGTGTGGGTGTGTTAACTATAGAGAATTGTAATTGACTTCCAACTCGCGGCTTTTACTAATTAAAAATTTAACTTGGCGAAATAATTTTCGCATACACACACACACACACACAACGTTGTTTGCGTAAAAGTTTTCAATGGTACTTTCGTCAGTTATACTTTCCTATATATATTGCCGCTAGTCCATCTGAAGTACATGAATTAATATTCATTAATGAGTATATGTTTATATACGTGCAGTAGTTGGTGTTTGTCGATGCATTATTAATTGATTAAACCGCCAACTCAATCAAACGATGCTTGCGCATTACTAATGATTCTTATCAAGATATAAAACATTAATTGTATATATATATGACGAACATTGATGATAATTATATATTATTTGTATACTTACAGAATACACGTAAAAATAAAATTATTTATTTTCCAACAAAAAATGTTCAAACTATATTGAATTTGAAATTTGCAAATAAATAACTGTTAAATAAACGAATGAACTAAAATTAAGAGTTTTCAACAATTCGAATTCAGTTTATGAATTCGAAAAATAGGAAAACCAAACTCCTAAGAAAAAGGAAGGTACTGGTGTAACTACAAGAAGGTTTGTATATTCGGTAAGATTTGTATGGCGACCCAGACGTAGCTCTGCTTCATGGATTTTTTTTTTGTTTAATTTAGTGTCAGTGATTAATAATTAACAATGTTAAACGACAAACTTTATGAATAATAAAAATACGTAATTAAAATAACCAAATGTTACGTAATATCAACGTGTAACGTGCTACACTATATATCTTAATTTTTAGCTGATGGATAAAGGAAAATGCACATCAGTATTTATTGATTTATCGCTTTTCTCTACCTTCTTTTTATGGGGCTAGTCGTTTTCCAAAGCGATGCATTTATATAATGAAGTTCGACATTATTTCATCATTTATCAAATTAATAATAGGACTTTCGCGTTTAATTATAATTCAACAGAAACTCGCATAAAATATTAATTAATATTAGAGGGATTCGAGTGAAATTTCTATAAAAAAAAATCTCGGATAAAATTAAGCGTTATTATCAATTTTCACTTTGAATTATAAACGAGACCGGGATATTATACGAAACTTTTTAAATATTGAATCTGCCAGTGGGCGCGCGCTTATCTCTCAATCCGCCTCCTCAAATATACGTTCAAGTGCAAATCGCATTATTATATAATATATAATGGAAATTCTTTGGCCGCATTATTATCAATATTGATTGAATGCTTAAAATGTAATTGCGCTCCGTTAACCTCGCCGTTAGCGAGAGTTGCGCGCAACCTCCCCCAACACCCCCCCCCTCCCTCCGACCCCAGCCCCTTTAGCTAATA
This sequence comes from Sycobia sp. Sy_11, assembly GCA_018907035.1. Lineage (NCBI taxonomy): Eukaryota > Metazoa > Arthropoda > Insecta > Hymenoptera > Epichrysomallidae > Sycobia > Sycobia sp. Sy_11. Next base: position 678,932 of record JACCIC010000109.1, read on the forward strand.
CGTCGCCGGAGAGCGGAAGGGAAAATTGCCGCTTGATATTAGAAACTCTAGAGGGAGCCTCGTTTCGCTCGAAAGGCGCACGTATATACATTTGACGGTATGGATCACTGTGTGGGTGTGCGTATATACATGCATCGAAGCGTATAAATTTAGTCTTCGCGCGGGAATTATATTATATGATATTAAAAAATTCCATCAACAAGTAGAAATGTGAATCAATCATGATTAATAACAACAACAACAACAACAACAACAACAACAGCAGCAGCAGCAGCAATAGCAATAGCAGCAACAACAACAACAACATCAATAATAATAATATATTTGTTATGCTCTCTGTTATAATATTTTTGCGTATATATATCTAGAAATTCAGGAGTAGTCCCGTATGAATGTTTAATATCATAAGCATTTACGATTCAATCATAATCACGTAATGGCGCCGTTCGCTCGGCGAACTGTTAGTTTGTTCGGTGGTGCTCTCGCCGCATAAACCCGATTAAAGTTTCAAAATTTAATGGAACGAAACGTGCGTGTCTGTGTGTGTGCGCGCGCGCTTCATGGTCGAATTTTGTATTTCGACGCGACAATTCGATCGTTAAACAGCGCTTAAAATCTGATTGAAACAACTTGCAATGCTCCATTTCTATTCGAATCATTTTCTATTTGCATTTTCATTTTATAATATAATTCGTATGCCGGTGATCGAGTCGAACATGCGTACGCTCCTGTATACATACGTGCATACGTATACGTATTAACGCGCCAAAGATACTAAAATAGCGGGCATGCGTCTCAAAATTGAAAAAGCAAAAAAAAAAAAAAAAAAACAAAAACAAAAAATCGAGAAACGAGGTAGGGGAAAAGATACGGGGTAACTTTCGTTACTTGTAGGGCGAGGGCGATGGTGAGGTGGATGAGAGGGGGGGGGGGTTCGTTTGCATTTTTTGCGTCCCCGCCGCGTTCTCGGTCACGCCGCGCCGGGACGATAGAAGGAAACGCGTACGGTCGCCTTCGAACGTAATATTATAAGACAATACGAGACGGGGGTGAATTTCGCGAAGCGACAAAAAATTTGCTTATATAAGAAGCTCGCATGTTTTAGAGATCGCGCGTGTGCGCACCGCGTATGTGCACGCGCCCGTGCGTGCGCAGAAGAGAGGGCCGAGGGACGTCGAACATGTGTTCCGGCAATTCGGATTCCGTGAGGGCGGGGGGGGGCGGGGGCGGATGGTTTCAGCGGGAGGAGAGGCGCCTTCACGATGCGCCCGCGCGGCGCATGCGCAGCTTCCGCTCCTCCCCTCTCGGCGTCTCTGCGCCGGCCCGCGCCACCCCTACGCTCGCGCACTGTGCTGGCTCGGGGCGGGGAGGGCAGGGCCGGGGGGAACGGAGAGGGGACCGCGGGGTGATTGCACGACGAGAGAGCGGCGCGGGTCTCAAAAGTTAATCAGGCGGGGAGGGGGGGGCGTGCAGAAGGAGCTTTTGGAATATTTTACGATTTCGAGCGCTTACGCCCCGCCGGGCTCTCGCGCGCGCTGCAGCCGTGTTTATCGGTGAAAAATTAAGTGGGGCCGTTTTCCGAAAAATTCCGTATCGACACGGAGAGAGGGGGGATTGCGTGGGCGATCGAAATAAAAAAATAGAACTATGTTATAAATTGGATTTATAATTTCGTACGGTCGAGTATTACATCGTTTCAATTTCTATTTCAATTTTATTCGGATAAATCAATGGATTAGTCAGTTATTTTTTTAACGTAGAAATAAATTATTCTTAAATTTCGCCTTTCTAAACCTCTGGGGATACGGGACACTCGTAAAGACTTTTTATTCTAAGATTTTATTCCGCTTTATAATCAGATTACTTGGGAGCCGTAGTCGTATAGAGAGCGCATTTGACGAAAGGTCGTATATTGTATAGCGATTCGACGAAATAAAATATTCATTAACAATGGAATAATCTTTATTTCAGTTTTTATAACAAGGATTTCATTTACGTTCTATCTTTTTTATTGTGCCTTGAAAGTTTTATTTTATATAACGACATTTAATTATATTATTCGGGATAGAGAAGGGTTCAATTGGAGCTAATGCACTTATTTTTTATACGCTTTTAAATCATTGGCACTTTATCGTACAGTTCATTAAAAGCGAAAAAAATCAATGTATATAAAGTACAGCATGTGCAAGTTTTTCAAAAAGAATTATTTTACGTTTGCCGTGCAGTAATGTTGTGGAACGGATACCGTACGGCAGCTCTTTTTTTTCGTGTAGTTGACAAATTTACCTTTACATTAAAAAAGGGTATGGGAGCGAAATTCTCACACCCGAAGAGCTCCTCGGTTTCTCTCTGTCGATCCCACTCTTTTTATCCTCCTCTTAACATCTATAATTTTCATCTCTCGCATTTTTTTATCATCCAGCAATTTGGCCTCTTCATATACGCCATTTTTTCCGCGCCGACTCCCGCAGTTGCTCGCCTCCCGCACCCCCTCCATCCGTCGGTTCGTCGTTTTCGCCCTTACCTCTCTCTCCAACTATCCCCTTACCCCCTAGCTCTTTCTCGCCCTCTCGCTCACTCCCTTCCTCTTACTTCGAGCCTCGCGCCATTTTCTTCCATTTTCCTCGTCTCTTTTCTCTCCCTCGCTGCCTACGAGTCCTCTTTCGCCCCCCCCCCACCTCATCCCCCACCCCGTGCTCGTTCATCAGCTATAGCTCGCCTCTGTTCGCGCGCACGGGGTGCGCGGGGCTCGGGCACGCGAACGCACAAGCGCGGCAGGGAGTACGCTCGAGGGAAGCTAAACACGTACACGCGTGCACGCGTCCACGCAAGACGGGGATCGTTCTTTTATGTAGCCCCGCGCGACCCCCGCGATGTGTCGAAATTCTCGCCATGCAGAGAAATTTTGGTTTGGGATTTTGCTCGTCTCTCTAAGCGTGAAATGAGAAAATTCAGCGCTAGTTTTGTCGTCCTTTTTATGTATGTGTGGGTGTGTTTGTGTGTCTGTGTGTATACACGTATATACAAGAATCATTTATTGATATCTGTACGTATATATGATTTGGATGATGCAATCGAACGAAAAAAATTGCAATAATATTTTACTCGAAGATATTTTTTAATAATTCTCGCATGTGAGGAGAAAATTTTGTACAAGAATAAAATCAATTATGCTCGAATAACAGTTCTCTGGCCGTTCGCGGCAAACGCGAAATTTGCCAAGATTGGATAAATACTCTTTTGTAGAATAAGAAGCGCTTGGATGATAACGGGAGGGGGAGTCCTGTGAAAATTCCTCCTTTATTCTATATATAAAGCGCGAGTATGGTTATATGCGCCGCCTTCCACGCCGGCCGCCCCTGCTACGGTTGAATTATCCATTCCGCCGATGACAGAATTTCCCCGAGAATTTCCTTTCCCTCGGATAATAGACATATAGTTAAAGTCGTGCGCTCCACTGATTATTACACGCCTGCGCTCCTTTCCGGCGCATCTTTGACGGGCTGGAAAAGTATAAACTTTTAATGAAAAAAAAAAAAAAAAAAAAAAACGATCGAAATAGGTATCTCGTCCTTTTTTTTTTAACAAGCTCTATTGTCGATATATATTTTTTTAACATTCACACCGTTCACTGTCGATAATCAATATTAAACAGAAAGTGTGATACTTTTCTGAAATATAGAATGAAAACTAAAACTCTGCAGTGTTTCCACCGATAGATAATCACGAGACCTAAGATTATATTATAGTATTTGACAGTGCCGTCGGCGTACAGACGAATAAAATACCGTTACATATTTATTCAGCAATTTGAAACCAATAGAATAAGGAGAGCATTCGCAAGAGATTATTCGATTATCTATGTAAATTCATTCATTTCAGTAATATGCAGAAATTATTGCTTCTGAACGCTCTTTTTAATTCTAGACGATCTAACGGTCAATTTGACGTATCACTTGTTAACCGGACTGCGAGCGATCCCGAGATAACTCGTCCATGAGTTCATTATGGTATATATTTAGTTATGTAACCTCTGTTCAAACTTTTTATCTATTAAGTTTTATCGCTTCTGTAACCACGCACAAATGGTAGTTTATGAATGTGATTGCCTTTACAATTACCTAAGAGGTCGTCCAAGTTAATTTTCACCGATCCAGAAAAGTAAGCTTTTTCAAACGATATTATACATAAACGTTAATTTTTGCGAATTTTACCAAGCCCTTGAAATCTATGTCTATTTTATATTATTGCACAATTTTCAAGATATTCAGTCAACGATGTGGAAATTAGAACGTTTGTAAAACTTTATTTAGAATTTTTAATTATTAATTTTTATAACGTTCTCTTTTCGAGGTAGCTCCATGAATTTTTAGATAATCCGAGTCGCGTGTGTTCAAGTACAAGGGGAGATTAATATAAATTTTTTACATAAAAAGCATCTAGTTGTAAAAAAAAATCATTTTATTTTTTACCACTATACATACGGTGCTGTTCAATAAATGTCAGATCGCAGCACAAGTGTAAGAGCTGCATTTGCGCCGCTGCTTTAGCGTGGCGGGAAAATCTGGATTTTTCCACGAAAACGAACTTGAAAAGGGGTGATTGTAATAAGGTAAAAAGTTTATATATTATTATAATATGGACATAATATCATTTGAGAGGTCGATTTTGGAAATACACGCGCGTGTGTAGAAATAGCGGCGCCGCGCATGAAAATCGCAAGTTCAATAAAAAATTTCGAGTCGACGAATGAAAAAGTTTCGCCGTTAATTTACCAACCAATGCCTATACAGTAATTGTTTTTCCATTACTTGCCCGCTCTTTACTTCGGTCGCCTTCTCCCCTTGTCCCCCACGGCTATCATTCCTTCCCTAGCCATCGTTGGCTTCCCGGTCTCATTTTCGCCTCCCCTAGCACACACCACCGCTATATATATATATATATATATATATATATATATATATATATATATATATACAAAAGCGTAAATTCATCACATACGCTTCGGCTTAGATTGTATACGTAAACACTTTCGCGTCGGCGGTATATATATATATATATATATATATATATATATATATATATATAATGTAATCCGGGCGACGTGTCCCACGAGTATCCTCGAAAGAATTTCCGTGTTTATCCGTAAAATTGAGGCTCGCCATTTCTCTCGTTTCGAGATAGAGGCAGTAACAAGAAGGATAATTATGAAATTCGCACCGTAGAGAAATAGTAAAAATATTTTTCAAATGATTTTTCGCGCGAAGTGTAGAATTTGGTCTCTGAGCTGTAAATGAAAAAACTCTTGGTCAATGTCCAACGATGCGGAAATTGGAAAAAAACAACTTCTATCTAAGAATTTTTTCGCTTTATAAATTATACGAGCAAACAATTTTATGGCTTTATAAATTACAATAACAAATAAAAGTACAAATTATAAAAACTTTACTGACGCTGCAAAGTTTCGCAACATATGCAAAAAGTGTCACGACGGGGATAAATACGGGGGATTTCGAATTCTAGACGCTTAGGCCCTCTACCGAGGAGACTCGGAAACGGCGAGTGGACGAATCAATTGATAAACACGGCGAGAAAGTAATGAAGGATCCGAAGTTCCGTTGAAAGTTTTGATTGGCCTGGCTGTTTTGCGAATTGGACAAGGGACTGGAATCTTTTAAAATAAAACTTGGCGTATTGATTCGCTGAATTACGAATTGTTTACTTTCAAGTACAGATTTTTACTAGGATATTTAGTAAGCAAAATGTGAATTACTCATTAACCATTGGCAAATTGGCCAGAAATGTACAATAGAAAAAATAAATAGTCCGGATGTTTGAAAGTTTTGGGGGGCTACCTTTCAACTTTGTTTCCCATTTTCATCTTCCTTTATACCGAAGGCACAAATACCGATGCAACACATTTATACATTCTTCTCTCAAAAGTCTACAGAAATTAACTTTAAGGATACATTATTATATGTGTGTGTATGTGTATATATATATATATATATTTCAATCTATAAATGAAAATCGGAAAAATAATTCCTGGATGTTATTGTTTACTATTTATTGAATTTCAGTGGTTTTTCTGTGATTTACAAGTATAGAATTACAGACTAGACTGGATTCATTTACAATTTATTTATCTGCAATTGAATTGCTACGATTTATCGTGTAAAGATATATAATTTTACCATTTATATATTTCGGTCTTCTTAGTATAAAGCTCTGTATATACATATCCGGAGTAAATGTTATAAATATATTTAATTTAAAAACCCGAATTATAAATATAAATATACTCTAATCTACCGCATCGTATATGGAAAATCTCGTAAGCGCGCTCAATCAGGATCAGTGTCATTGCTGAAGCCTGCGGCATAAAAGTAATACCCACGATCTCTTAACAACGCGTATACACAGACTGCGACGTATTTTTGCATTTTTCGATTAAAACCCGCCGCGATCAGGAATCGATCGAGTAAAAACTCATTCACAGCCACGTAATGTTCGAGAAGAAGCCGCGATGAAAACTTTTGTGTGTATATGTATATAGGAGCAATGGAGAGAAAGAGAGCGGATATATACTTGTGGGCATATTGCCGAAGGAGGTAGTAGGGCTGCCTCATAAAACTCCGGATAATTCGCTTTCTACGGCGCGACTGAGTCGACAAAATAAAATTGACAGATGCGCGAGTTTCACTTAGTCATACATATATATATATATATATATATATATATATAGGATCAGCGTAGCGCATCCTGCGCTTATTATATCTGTATATCAGGAAAGCCGCGATAGAACGGCGAGACGGCGCTGCGGTTGCACGAGACGCCGAGCAGGATATCCTTCCGCCGCGATGTCACTCTGGCGCGCCGCGCAACAGAGAGGGAGGCAAGGAGCCGAGTACAAACTTATTGAACTTTATCTCGCGTACAAAGGGAGAGAAAGGGGGAGAAAAAATATCGAGCACGCCGTCAGCTTTCAACCGCGGCAAGTGGAATGATAAAGTATTCGCGTTTTGGGGGGCGAGAGGGCGCGGATGGTCGTATCGCCAAGTGTTCCGCGAGTTCGCTATAAGTGAGTTTCTTTCTTCTACATGTCTACGGGAGCTTTTGATTATTGTTATTTAAGTCGAACACGGGAAGTTATGTTTATGAGCACTGTAGAATGTATAGAAATTCAATAATTATTCGAATTATGCATTACATTCTTATATTTGATTAACAAAAAACATTTATTAGTCTTACGCAAAAGGTATTTTATTTTAAAATGTTCAGAATATAAAAATATATAGTATTCAATTTTGCATTGCAAACTAATTATTCTGTATTCACTAATATTTAATTTCATACTATAAATACACATACACACGTACGCACATGCTTGCAAAACAAATAGCTAGTGATTAATACATAATGTAGAGTCAAATAGATCTAATATTCTCTATAATACGCATTTGAGTTTTGCTTCAATTAAATAATTGCAAAATGTAAAAAATATAGATTTAAATGAATTCCAATTTTAATCTGATTGTTTTATATTATACTTTCAGCAAATGATCACCGATCATGTCCTCGGTATTTTTTTTATAATTTCGTTACTCTCATAAAAAGTCTCCTAATAGAGTTAATTTTGAGAATTCAAAAAAAAATCAAATCTAGGTCATTGTATTTATTATCTAATTAAGAAAAAATTAACTCTTACCGCCTTGCATAATGCAACTTTTCTTATAAACGCATTAGCCAAACGGACTCCCGGGGTTTACGAGCTTGTGGAAAGTGCATAATCCGACGGCCATACGGAGGAGAAGCTATACTAACTATAAATCGTCGTTTATTTTCTTGTCGCGATTTTCGCTTGACGTGTAAATTATCTAAAAAAAATTACAAATAATAGCTTCTATAATCAGGAAGTTATGTGCGATGATAGACCGTCTGAAATTCAGAAGTTCGTGGAATCGATACTCGACATTATAACCTAATTTTTTCCAATTCCGGAACTTTCTAAGAAGAAAATTCAAACTCGGATTTTCAATGGAGATGTTTTTCCAATTCGAATTTTTAACGAGACATATTCCAAATGAAATTATAAATGGAATTTGTCGCAACTTGAATTTTCAACGAAAGAGATTTCAACTCATATTTTCAATGGACGTGATCCCGAATAAAATTGCGAACGAAAGAGTCAAACTCGGATTTTCTATGGAGACGATCCCAGCTCCATTTTGCGAGGAAAATGATTCCAGCTCACATTTCGCATAGAAACGATTCCAAATGAAAACTGAACTAATTATAGCCAATGAATGCTGCTGAAAATTTTCCATTGAAATCACCCCAGTTATTATTTGGGCATTTCAATAAGATGCAGTGTCCCTCCTTGGCATCCAAGCTCAATAACAAAACGACGCTCGTTTTGTTGGAAATATTTATTGGACGGTTATCTACCGCTCGCCCAGAAACGTTCGACAAAATTTGTTCCCAATTTGGAGAAATGAAAAACCCATGGATGATTTATCGTACCGGGGGTCGTCGTGTACGAGCTTAACTCGCGGTCACGGTGCCGATAAAGAATAATTATTACTCGCTGAAGCCCGTGCAAACAGCTCCGTAGATCTCGCATCGCATCGACACGGAGAGCTTTGAATTTTCGAGCAAATCGATATATGTCTCTCCGTCTCGCTCTCCCGGTCTCTCGTGCATCTGCTCGCGCACCGGCTATATATGTATGAGAGAGAGAGAGAGAGAGAGAGAGACAGAACTTTCCGCGTATATCATCAGGAAGGTAGGAGAGGACGGGGAATCCGCGCGAAACGACATCGCAGTCCCTCCCCGCTCCTCGACGGCCCGCTACTCCTCGCCCCCTCCGGGTTACGGGCAGCCTCTGTCGAGAGACTAACACGGCGTTAAAAATTAATAGGCAACCCCCCATCCGGACCCCTCACCCGCGTGCCTCTCGCACTCTCCCGCTTCATGCGGCGCGAATATAGGTGATGAGGTTTATTTTAGGACTGGGAATTTTCACTGCAAAAACCTTCGTGTAATCGAATCTCAAGTCTACGTTCATATATGAGATTTTAATTACCATTCTTTACCCATGCTTTACAATTATATATCTACAAGAGAACGAATTGATATAAATTTGGTACAAATAGAACTGCAAGTACTAATGTTTCAAAAAGATAAAATAAGAAAATCAATAAAGTAAAAGTTTTCTTAACTTCAACTCCAACAAGCTTGAAACATTTATAATCCAGAGATATTTCTGTTATTTTTTTCCATTCCCTCGAGGAAAACAATTTTTATCTATCATATCGTAAGATTAGCTCAGAACATACAAAAATAATCTCTACATTCGGCCAATTTTTGTTTCAGCAAGCCAGGTTGTGAGGTTAGGATACTGAAAAATGAAAAAGTCGGAAAGAGCCAAATCCAAATCTATAAAATTTATTAAGATTGCATATAAACAGATATGCATGCACACGCGTAAATCTGTAGCTAATCGTTGATTATCTTAATTATTCTAGACAATATTATTTGCGAGAGCTTTTTGAATTTTGATTTCTGAGTACATGTATACATATATATCTAGATGTCTGCATTATTGCAGTTTTGGATTTATTCAATCCTTATATAGATAGGCGTTTTAATTTATTCAATTTAATTATGCAGTTCCGCACATGTAAGCCACTTTTAAGGTGCGAGTTTGAGACGATTTGAATTTGAAATATGATAATACCATTTGAAAATCTTCCCTAAGTTCTAGAAATGAATTACTCAAAATTAAAGTTTTTTTGTTGCAAATATATTATGTATACACTGGTGACCTTTCTTGCTTATTTCATATAATAATCTTCCCCTCTCTCTCTCTGTTTCTTCCGTATATAAATAAAACGCTTGCTCGTGACCTAAATCTGATTAAAAATTAATCTATTTATTAAAAAAAGAAAAAACATTCACTGGCTTTATTCTATAAAGTTTTCGACGTTAAAACGTGTATCTATTTAAAACCAAAACCAGAAACTATATAAACTACTTTTTCCAGAAAATCCACGTGCATTCACTCACTCGAATGTTTTTTTGCTGGTTTGTTTTAATCGATATAAAATAGATATAAAATATAAAATAGAATAACGTCCGCAGTTTTTAAAAGTTAGACAAATGTAATTTCGCTCTATAAGTTTTTTCTTTGAATAATTTGCATTCTACCCTCGAATTCGTCAAGCAAAAAATTACATAAAATTACCTAAGCACACAAGGATTCGCGAAGAGGACGTTTGCGTTATTTCGCTACTTATTTTAATATAAGTCTTCATACGAGGATACTTAAAAGTTTTTGTTCATCAGCTTCAGGTGAATATCCTTGAAGTTGTGCAAATGGCTTTTTTATTTTATATAAAAAGATAGATTTTTTCTCATTTTTTTTAATTAGATTTCTAAAATGAACTTAAAAAGTAGTTATTAAATCATTCCGTATTATAAAGTACACTGTGCATATGAGAGTTCAGTGCAGTATCGAAGTGCAAGTTATATTATCAGCTCAGGTACATTCTAAATTAAAATCAATTAAAATGGTACCACTGTTAAAAAAATAGCGACATTTACAAAATACTGAGTCAGCAAGAGCTGTTGACGCTGATTGCTTTCGATTGAGACTATAAAAAATTGGTACATTCCATCGTTTAGTAGTGAAAATATTGCTCTTTTCTTATCAATGAAAAGTTTTTCACGGATTAAAATTTAGAAAAAGTATATGAATCTTCATGGGCGCTTAAAAGAATATAGCTTCCTCCAGGCAATTCTTTATCTTCATCTCCACAGATGATTTGTTTTCAATTTTTTCACCTGGACCAATCTTGAATTTAAAGAAAATCGTCAGCTCGTCCCTTTTACTCATCACGTCGAATCATATGGATGGTGGAGTTGAAAATGGCCGTCTTATTGCCTCAGTCAAGGATTAGCTTCCATTTTGAGAATAATAAACGAGCGTGGGGAGTCCAGATCGGATGAAAACGCAAGTAATTTGCATCGAGACCGGTCGACGACCTCGTATAGATACATCGTCCAGAGAACCGGTGCAGCTTATCCGAGGCTAAGAAGGTCCGTCTGAGTCGAAAACAGGAAGTTCCTCGACGCGATCTATATTATACTTTTTACCAAAGGTCTGACCTGACATGTATTTGGGATCATTACTTAGTGCGGCTGCGTTTATAATGTGTGAAAACATTGGCTTGATTTTTCACAGTGAGGCTTTTTTAATTCTCAATTTAAATCGCTAATTTTTGCTGTATAGGTACTGTAAATTTGCCTATGGTTCTGTATCTAAAGCAACATGTATCTAGCTCATTTCAGATTAATATTAGACTTTATTATACAAAGAAAATTTACATTTCTGCATTTATTATTGTATAGGTACATTATGCGGAAATTTTATATTTACTTTAAAATAAAAGTGGATTTGCAGAGCCAGTAAAAATAAATCAAGATTACTCTAATGGTAACTATTAATGTGCCTGTTAATAATGGAAGAGGAAGACAATTTGCTTATATTAAGATTATATAGATTCGGTTTATTCTCGAAGATTCTTTAATGTGCATCTCATTGTGATTAAAAAAAAAAAATCAATACACATCTCATAGCGATTGACACAGTAAATGAAGATTTATCATTCCATGTATAAGGAACAGTTAATGGATCTTAAATAAAAAATACACTCCAGCGTTTCTTTATTGGAAATCAATCCTTCCCCTTTAAAATTCACCACTGCATTTTATTCATTCCTTTCGCGAGGAGTATTGCTTTTTCATGATAGACGCGTCAGACAGTAATAAAGCTAGCAAGCGGTATACCAAATCGAATAGATCACCTTCCAATCGCAAAATCAACGAGGACGTTCGGTCTCCCTTTCTTTCAATTTTAATAATATATATATATATATATATATATATATATATATATATATATATATATATATATGTCTACGTTATTTTCTCAAAGGCAAACGAAGCTCATTAAAAATGCACAGCGCGGCGTGTATCCTTACACTCTGATAGCGCGCGATTGAGCATCACTGCCGCGCGGGATGAGCAGGTTGACTGCCCCTTTCGTATAACCTCCCGCACCCGCCCTTCTCGTCCCTCTTGCTCCATTCGCGTTTCTCTATCGTCCTGCAGCTGTGCGGGGATGAAGTTCGTCCCTTTCCTTCCCTCTTCGTTCGTCTCCGCGTTACAGTATATACGGAGAGAGAGAGAGAGAGAGAGAGAGAGAGAGACAGTGAGAGGAGGGTGGGCTATCTGTCGCGCCAATCGATACGTGCTTAATTAATCAGTCTCCTTCTTTCTATCTCTCTCGTTTACTTGCACTTTTGGTAATCTTTGGCGTTTGTTTTTATTATGCCTCTTCCTTCTATTCGTGTGCTTTTAAATGGGTTTAACACACTTTGAATGATAAGATTTCAACGACGCTTTCGTTCTTTTCCTTTGTTTTTCTTACTTTTTTTTTCTTAATGCAGTTGCGGGAGGTCCGGATCTTTTTATCTGACAAGGTGATTAAATACATAATAATAATAATAATACGCAACCTATTGGATTATTGAATAAAAGTGGTTAAAGGGTGATATTTCCTGATATTTTTTAACTGTTTGTATACGTACTTAAATAGAGAATATTCGTATAAATATTAGAATTTATTCACACTTTTTATCCCTTTGCGAATTGAATATTCATCCTTATATAATAGTAACATATATATAACTCATTAGGGGAATGCGCCATTATAATCCGAGCTTGCAACCATTGAATATTGAGATAACAGTGGTATTGTACGTGAAACCAATGTAACCACTTGCGGGAACCGGAAGTGCGGAGCGCGCCCTTGTATGATTGTGTATATGTGTATCTATGGATATGTATATATAGATATATATATATATATGTGCGAGAGCACAATACAAAGTTAAAAGTTTCCCCGAGAGCCCGTGCGCTCTGCACCCGAGCGAATACTTCGTGAAGTAGACAACAACTGTATAGTAAAACTCATTACGAGAAACTGCAACAGTGCGATGCTTATATGTATGTCTGTGTGCGCGCACATTACATATTGTAGGTATGTATATATGTATTCATATATACACTCGTAGCAAGAATGGGTTTATTCAAAATTCTCTATCATCTCTCTCATTTATAGAAATTTTCTGCAGAGCATTTAATATTGTCTAATAAATTAATCAAAATTACAATATATACAAACATTATTACCTCTCATTAATTTAGTGAATATTATTAATTTTATTTTTTATCATTTGAATTTGATTTAATCGTAAATAAGAAAATGAAACAATAATGTTAATGTTTTTTTTTGTTTGTTCCAGGTATGTGCCAAAAAAATTTAGATCATTTTCCATGAGCTATTGCGCCATCGTCTGTAAGTGTTTTTTATTATTAATCTAGCTGAAGATGATTGGAAAAAATTATTTTAGAAATCACGACTAGATTATGTAAAATAATTAGACGGAGAGAGTCGACTATTTCATATAATCAGTTTTTTCTAAAGGGAATTGTTTAAAAAGTAAAATTTAACGTATATTAAAAATAATCCCATTTAATTTGGGCATGGCCTCTTATGGAATTACAACAATTGCATAGAAATTCGAAAATCGACGTGATTCCACAACTTGTTTTACGTACTGAACAATCGATAATTTTTAATTCTCCACCTCAGACACTTATTTTGAGCTCCTTTCAATCCTTTTTCGAAGTAGAGAAATATTTCTTTCTAGTTCTCAGTGTGCTGAACTATCGATTGCACAATTTCAAAAAAAGACGTAAAAGTCACACGAGAATTTTGAATTTTGAACACGAGAAGTTAATTATACAACTACTATTCTAGGAGATAAAAAAGGCGTAAATAAAATTACATCGTTGGTTTCATTATTCAAGTTATGCCAACTCTTTTATATCGTATAAAAATAATAATATCGTCAAAAAATTATTGTGTGTGTGTGTGTGTGCATAAAAGACTCTATTTACCGACCGATGTTACGTCGATGCACCTGTTTATTGACTGCCCGAATTGCCGACTGAAGCAACTGGATTTTCGCGCTCTATCAAAAATCGTTTATCACAACTTGACCTTATTACATCAAATCGCATTGATAAAGCCGATGTTAGATTTGGCGTTAAGTATTATGAGAATTACGAGCGAATCCGAGTGGATCACTTGGCGAGACGGGAGGAGGAGTGCGCATAATAAAACTCGAATAAACCGTGATTTACAATATGCAAATAAAATTCGAGATCGGTTTTTTTGAATGATTACACGTTTAAGAGATTCATAATGCGTTTCGGTAAATTATCGCAGCTGTAAAGAAATGTATAATTTTATCAATTTAATTATAGCAGAATGTCTCATTTTACTCTATGTTGACTTTGTTAATCCAATTTTCTAGAGTACATTGTTAAATAACGATTTCCCGCTTAGATAACGGACTTAATAGAAAGTGTGCACGGGAAAATTTATTCAAATTCATGAAAATATATTTAAATATACCAAATGACTTGAAAACTATCGATCGTGTGAAAACTGTGATGAAAACTATCATGATAATACTATATAAATTAAATTGAAGTTAGTTTTACGTATCTCTCGCAGTAAAGTTTGTAACGAAATAATATAGTAAATTAATCATTTTTGACGCCAGTTCAAATATGCCCAATATAAAAATAAATCTGGAAGTCTCTTCTCGCATAAATGTACTAAAAAGATTACCAAGATTCTATATATATATATTCAGCTACACACATACATATCATTTTCTATTATAACGGAAAGTATTATAAAATATCTAAGAACATTTACAACCAAAATTAAAACGATTCTTAAAGCAATAAACGCTGAAGTGAAAAATACGAGGTAAAATGTAGCCATTAAAATAGAGACCGAGGAATTTTAATTTCGAATAAATTGTATATGAGATATATGAAACACATTTTGAATATATAGCAACACACCCACACACATACACACACACATACGTGCGCGCGCGCACATGTATATATATATATATATATATATATATATATATATATATATATAACGCTTGTAAATCATCGGAACATATCCTTATACTCATTTAAATTTTAAATACGCGCGAGCATTAAAATCATATTTAATATAAATCGTCTTAAATATACTTTATGAACTCCGAGTCTCTAGTTGGGTGAACATTCATTAATTATAAACATTATGTGGAACCGAGCAGAATGTGTCACTTTAAAGTGCGTATAGAAACCGTTAAATTAAGCCAGGATGAAATTTTAACATTTAAAAACCGAATATTTTTAAATCTTTCATTTTTACGTAAATGAGACTAAAATTGTTATAAATGTAACTTTCTTTTTTTAACGTAGAAATTCTATATTCATAATCATCTCATATTTATTCCATTCGTTACTCTGTTTTAAATTTAAGTCATTTTTTTCTTAATTATAATTGAAGATTGTTGAAAAATGCATCAAGCTGAATTTTACGCTTTTTTTGTATGTGCATAATAAGCACAGAATATTTCGTTTAAATTCGTAATCTCAGCAGTGACGGTTTAAAGCGTAAATTCGATGCAATATAATATTTATTTGTTTAAAACAAAAAAAGCTCCTTCGTTCGTTATATTAAAAGGAAAACTTGCGCCATAAAGTAGAGGAGAAAAAAAACTTTCCCAACAAAGCGTCTACAAACTGCTCTTAAGTCAATCGGCACTTTTTTCTTCTATTTTAATATTTTCAAACTTTTTAAAGAAAATATTAAAACAGAATTCTAAAGCAACTACTCGGCTAACTCCGTAAATTGATGTTTTAAAAGAGCCCTGGATTAAAAGCTTTACATTTAAATAAATATGTATAGTTTTCAAATTGATATCCGAGTAATTAATTTGAAATCATCCAAAGAATATTTTGCAAATATATGTGTATAATTTAAAATATATCTATAGTAATAATTCAATTCAGAGAATCAACATATTATAATATCGTTCGCGTACGTATATAGAATTTCGTATAATGTCACGTATATTTTACGCGAATTACCAGTATTGGACTTTAGAGAGCTTTTCATTAAACTGGTAATTATTATTAACGCGAGGCACTTTCCGATACTAATTACAAATTTATTTTTGGATCAGTGTAATAAATTCTGTAATAGAAACCAATAAACTAAAGAATTTATCAAGTTAGTATAAAGTTAAACATCAATAATATATAGAAATGAATAATAATGTTGTTCGTGAACTAATTTATAATGAAATTTTAGAATGGAATTATTATTAAATATTAAAATTCTTCAATAATATACATCTCTGTGCCTAGAAAATCAGAGGCAATCAAGTATCAGAGATGTGATAGGGCAATTAATTACACTAATGACCTCTTTTACCAATTTAACGTATTCATTAAAATCGAAAATCCAATAAAATTTAAAAGTTCTATAATATTTTATCTACCAATCTATATTATAGAAATTGTCCTTTAAATTTATGCGTATACAAATTCTTACATATATGTATATGTGTATATAGAAATAGAAAAGCATGTAGAAACGACAACGAGAAAATCGACGGACTGTCCTGCACGCAGATACATATATCTCTGGTTTATGTAAAAGGAAAATTAAGAGGGGGGTAGAGAAGGTAGAGAGATGTGCAGATATACTTTTTCGCGTAAAACTTTTGGAAAATTAAACCTCCTCTGTCTGTCCCACGTCGTTTCCGAGTGGGCTATATATAGACAGTACAAGTTCCGCGTGGAATATTGAGCTCCCGGTTGCTGCACCGTGGCCGGTATATATATACATGCACGAGATTTATCCAGCGTAAAAAAGATCGTCCTCTGTGCGCGCGCGTGTAAGTGTATTTCATTTACAATTCAAGATTTAAATCTCTCCCGTATATATGTCTCTATACATTCTATTCTGAGTTTACTATTATATATATATATATATAGCTGTTTCGATAAAACTTGTATATAAATACATCTTCGATGAAAATCTCTCGTTGTCTCGCTTTGATCCCGATCAAGAATAATGAAGAGATATATAATTCTGCGAGCTTATAATAGGTTGGGCTGCCAATTATTTATTTCTCGTGCCTGTCTCTCTCCTCGGCGACCCGACGTCACAATAACACCATCAGAGTTTTAGAGTAAAAGAATCGTCGATATCTCTTAAATTAGATCGAGTCTCGAATTAAAAATGCTGCAAAGCCGCTGCTTAAGTCTCATGGCCGTTATTGCAGCTTATTTCAAAATTGGATAAAATACAATAAAGAAGTAAGGTTTGTTCTACGCTGAGTATGTGCTCTCTGCTTTTCTTGGAATGTAATAAGAAAAAATCGATCGTAGCGCACGTTGAGACGAGAAGTGCGCAAAGTACTGATTAAAATAGGAAGAACGAACCAATGAATAACGAAAATGACCGATTTAAAGTTAAATATAACTTGATATAAACTTATTGTAATAGACGATGTATCTTTATCAGATGTATTATGTATATGAAGAAAGATTTAATCGTTGTACTTTATGACTAGTAAAGAGATATTTCAATGGAGAAGATAACAAAAATAAAGACTTATGAGAGAAATACAAATAAAAAACTAAAAAAAGTTTTTAAAAAATATTATTTTGTTCAACGAAAATAAAAAAAAATCTTTTCCAGCTGCCTTTTTAAATTAATGTTGTAGTAAATTGTAGATTTTATCTTAGCTTCAATATTGGCCCGCTATTGTGAAAGAGTATTATGAAGTTTCTTTATTATACTATTTGTACGAACTTTTTAAAAGGAAAAGCGCTCCAACCTCTCGCTGGAACAGAAGTATACAAACAGACATTTCGAAAGTAAAAAGATTATGCATATTAAATAATAATATTTTCTCTACGTATGCAGGACTATTAGGTGTGATCTATATATTGCAACATCTATAATAGAAGGTTTATATTAGTAAAATCACGCATCAGTTGTCATTGTTAATTTATATTAAATTTATACAGCATATAATATAATAAGTAAAGACTGAGGGTAATGTATACGAAATTTGAATTTTTAAAATTTCTTTTTCTTATAACATTTACACGGAGATAAGATAAGCGTAATGTTAATTTAATGCTAATAGTCTTCGACTATATCTATATATATATTTGAAGTTGATGCTGCAGCGACGAACTTTACCTATATAGAAACTCATAAGTATATAAGTAAATCGTTCTCTACCAAAGCTTATCCTTTAATAAAAATAAAGATAAGAGAATAATTATTAACGCAGTTTTTTATTCATTATTATTTGTTTGATTATTTGCCTTCTTTATAGGGTTAGAAATTTAATTAAAAGCTGTCCTTTCTTTTGGTTTTGTTTTTTATTAAACAATGGATATATATTTTCAATGTTTTTACATTCTCTATTCCCTGAACAATGGGTAAAAAATTCATTGTCGCGCGCGCCTCAAACTGTTCACTCTATATCTATAAACTAATGTTTAGCAAAATTTATCTTTTCATTCCTCTTTATTTATTGTGCGCAAAGTTGTTGATTTGTGCATTGCCAGTACGAGTGCGAGAATCGCCTCGTACTTTACGCACTACGGCCAGGCGCAGGTCAATTCAAGTTTTACGCACTTCAATGCACCGACTTTATTTCACGATATAGGTTTACCGTTCGTGCGTGAATCGCGTAGATCTTCCAATTTTATCGTATATCGTATACTGTTATTGTTGTTCGTGTACATTATGAATGCA
This sequence comes from Sycobia sp. Sy_11, assembly GCA_018907035.1. Classification (NCBI taxonomy): domain Eukaryota; kingdom Metazoa; phylum Arthropoda; class Insecta; order Hymenoptera; family Epichrysomallidae; genus Sycobia; species Sycobia sp. Sy_11. The sequence continues at coordinate 697,707 of JACCIC010000109.1, forward strand.
TCTTTAGAAATGAATAAAAAAGCGCTTTTAGAATGACGCTCGATCCATTTCCGAATGTCTAATGAGACAACTGCTGACAAAATAACGGTGGTGCGAAAATTCGATCATACGCGGGTGAAAACGCCCCGGTGGGAGTGAAATAAATAATTCTTCCTCTGTAAGTATACAATTTGCTTGATAATAAATGGCAACAATTTGTATTCCCTGGGCTAATGTTTAAAAATCATTGAGAATTTATTTGAGTGCGTCTGCCAACAAACGTTAATGCGTGTTTCGTCGCGTAGAGCTCTCTCTCTCTCTCTCTCTTCTCTCTTCTGCACAGTGTACGCTAAAAATAAACATTGACGTATATTAATAAAGCCATCCACGCGCCAGCTGTCTCGCTGGCTTCGTTAGTAATTTTAATTAAAAGCAGTCTATTGTCGAATGCGTATGAACAAAGTATACATATCTTTATTTGTAGCTCAGATTTTTTTTGCAGATTTAAGCGATGAGTTAAGCTATTTTTACGTAATTTTCATAGCTTCTACTTACTCAAGGTCAATCACACATATGCATTAAAAAAATGCATCAATCTTTGAATAAAAAGTATGGAAGATTTACATTCCAAGTTTGTTTTGTAATTATAACCTTAATTCACAAGGACCTAGCGATTACGCATATTCTTCGTAGTCTAAATTTAATTACAGAGTTAAAGGTACGTTTTTATCTAAAGTAATCGTACCATTTAAATTTTACATCATTTATCAAATTAATCTGTAGATATTTAATGCAAGTAGACGCCATGCAGGGGCATAAAAGTCAATTAATGCTTTGTACATAATATAAAATTTAAACCAGCATAAACTGTTATAAGGAAATTTTGAGCCTTAGAACTGGCTATACTCGAGGAATCATCTATTTAGGCATCTAGAATTCGGGTGAATAAATTTCTTTAAAATTCGTGATCCGCAGTTGGGATAATCTTATTTTTAAAGTTTAAACTAACTTCAGAAACTATTCGAGGCACTGTCTTTTGGAAAAAGAGGGGGTGGCAGGAGGAGAAAAATAAACGCCAAGGGAACGAGAAAATTTTTACTTTAAATTTCAATTAGTTCACAATGTAATGCCGCCGTGGCGCGCAAATCCACTGGCAACGAGCCAGGAATTTTGGTTTTCTTTTCTTCTTCTCTTTCGTTTTCGAACAAATAAAGCTGCAATTTAATCTGTATATAATACCTTATCTAGAATTATTTTGAAATCGCAATTACAGTGGTTCAAACCTCGATTAAATTTATATCATGTAAATACCATATAATACATTATATTTCTTTTATTTTCATTCCATTCTTATCGTCTTCGCTTTTGTTAGATCTTCGCTATAACCTAAACGACGATTAAGATCCTAAAAAGTTTGCCGTATACGTCAAGAATATAGTTCAAATACTAATGCATATGTAGATTATATACTCATGCTCTCTGCAGGCCATCCTCATAGTTGCATAAATATATGTCTTATATAAGAATATGAGCGATGCTACTTCTTTGTTGCATTGTATTGGAATAACGCTATATAAGTGTCAATGCCGCTTTATGTATTATTTAGATGCGTTAACGTACGTAGGGAATTTGAATGAGTTTCCAAAGCGACAATAAGTAGATTCCCCTACGTATCAGTGAATTCGCATTTATAATTTTAATATTTCAGGTTGAAAAGTATATATACACACGCGGAGTCTGTGAAGAAAGTTTATGAAAGTTTCCTTTTCCCCCTTTTATACATGCAAGACTTCTTAGCTTTAGCTCATACTATACATAACTTCGCGCAAGGCCATTCGATTCTAGTAACTAATTTATAAACGAGAATTCGCAAATGTTTATTTACACAATCTTATGCACATCTATATATATTCCCAATTAAAGGAACATGCAAATTATTAAACACTTCGGTACGATGATTTTTCTTTTATATTAGTTTCATTCGTCTGCATATTATCATTACCTACACGCAATATTCTAAATATTAAAAAAATAGCTTGTTGTAAAACCATAATGCCAATGTGAAAGCTGATTCATCATTTTCTAATTATAAATTTATCAATTATTTGGCGCACGGAAACCTGTTATCTTTTAGCGAGATGTGCATAGAAATTCCAAGAAGTATATGTATGATTGTGTGTATACTGTATATATATATATATATATATATATATATATATATATATATATATATATATATATATATATAATGTAGATTTACACCTCGAGAGAAGCTTATATATAAATAGATACCCCAAGATGGAACGACAATTCCCATACACGCAACGGTGCTATAATCATAGATTGTATATGCAAGAAACCTAACTTTTGTAATTATTATGATAAAGTTTTATAAATAGTACAGGTAAAGTTTTTTGTTTTTTGGGAAAATCAGTAAAAATTAGAGTTAAGGTAAAATTCGCAAATAAAAAAACAAATCGAAATTCCCTTGCCGGTTTGATAATGAGAGATGATGTGATGAAGCAAAGTTTGTAGCAATATAAGTAAACAAAATAAACATCGCTCTTTCTATATGGATTAACTATGAAAATTGTTTTAAACATAAATGGAATCTTCTATTACATTAATGTACCGTAGTTCTATCTGTATCGAACGTCTGATAAAATATGCTTAAGGTCCTCGCTGAAATCCACAATAGTTATGCAGCATTCGTTCGCGCACTGATTCATCGACAGATCTTGCTGTGTTTATAATATAATATTATCATATTAAAAAAATACTTCTACCTTATCTTTGATATTGTAGAACTGGAGTATACTTTTGAAAGTGCATACATACTATAATATAGCCCCGGAAACCGGAAGACGTTTTTAAGTCATGTGCACGACTCCACGAGAGCGTATCTTTTATAGAATTATAATATATCGCTATAAATATTATCATAAAACATGGATCGTTCGTGCTTTTGTTTTCCCGCTATATGCATTTTTCAAGCTCTTTCAAAACCCTATAGAATTTTAATTCCGTGCACTCGCCTTTCTACAGCACCAAACCCCATTATGTACGTTCATATACGATCCTGCAGTTTTCACAAAGTGTAACTTATATATATGAGTAGAAGAAAAGCGGGCGCAAACTTACGTTTGTGGGTGATTATTTGTTTTGGCATTCTTTTTACACGTGGATGTTAAAGAATTCCTTCAGCGGGCATATCTTTCTTAAAATAAGTGCTCGTATACGCATTGTTTGTATTCTGGGAGGATAAGAATAAAACGCTACTGGCTCAAAACGACTCCGCAAAACCGTGGCTCGTTGCATTGCGTGAATTATTCGAAAGATAAGCGCTTGGATCTTACGTGCTCTGTTTGCATCGTATGAGCAGCTTTTTGAGAATAATATAAATCGTTGTAATATAATATTAATATAATACGCATCAAAACATATTATTCGTTAGGCTAGTCACATTGAAACAAAAAGAAAAGAACAAAAACAAGAGGACTTCGTTGAGAACGGAGAACAAAACAAGAAGATCTTTAGCTCTCATTAACAATACTCTTCAGTTTTCAATGATCCTCTCTTCATACACTTTCGGTTATCACTGATCGTCTGTGGTACTTTTCGATTTTTATTGACATATTCTTCGGTTATTACTGGCTCTCACGGATTTACTCTGGTACTCTTTGCTTTTAACCGGTGCTCGTGGATCATATCTGTGGCTTGCATTTGGATTCTTTTTGAATCTCTCTCGTACGATCAACTGATTTCATTCACTTCTTTTATATACAGAGTATACTTTAGACCTAGTCTTAAGGGGCTATAATGTAATATTTTATTTGCTTTGGATCACAGAAGAGAACTCTAATGAGCAATTTCAAGAAACTTCGAAAACTCGATGAGAACCGAAAGTTTTTTTTTGTTGAGTCTTTTGCGATCTTCGTAGCCCCTTGAGGTCGTTATATAAAATGTACTTCTAAATTAAATATTGACGAGCTCTATAAACCCGCCTAAAGTAGCAGCGACTGAATCTAATTGACGTCTTGTGACTCGATGAAGTGAGCATAAGTCTCCTCTTGATCCCTTTTATATATAGTTTTTCAACATCTTCTGCAGGGGTAAGCCAGGGGTAAGGTGGGTGGTGGACGGGAGTAAGTGAAAACGCTCGGATCTGTTCGCGCGATAACTTCGGACTCTGTCGTAATTGAACTCGCTTTATAAAACTCAGTCAATAGCCAGTATGTTGCTCTGATCCCCTTTTTACGTACTTTCCTTTATCTTCTGATCGGTTCCATTTCCGAAACTATTTCTTATCAGGCCTTTCAATTTGGCAGCGTTATAATTTAACTTCTATACCGTCTCCTCGCAGAGAGAAATTAAAAACTTTTTGTTTACTGATCCTTTGCGTGGAAGCAAGTGAAATTTCGTGTGCAGCCGCTTAATCTACAGACTTTTTGACTACTTTTTTCTCACTTTTTGCGCATGTGTGTCGGTGCAAACATTCACATAATACTTGGAAAGTGTAGTAGCCGCGAGATAATGCCGGAATGTTGACGCGCCAAGGATCCGCACCGCCTCTCTCTCTCTCTCTCTCTCTCTCTCTCTCTCTCTCTCTCTCTCTCTTTCTTTCTCCCTCGTTAAAAGTTCGAAAGAACGTGTCGAGCGTGATTTTCGCAAAAGTTTCCCTCACTGTTTGCGTGCACCCATAATTATATATAATATACATCGAAGGTTGTGTTAAAAAAAAACAAAAATAAAAATAAAAGTCCATTTAATTCGTCAAAAGTAAGTTTGCCGTGTCGCCGGATTGGCTTGTGAAAGATGAAAATCTCTCGCCCGATAACATTATATTGTTAACCAGCCGTCGAGGTATATTAAGCTCATTTTCTCGCACTCGAGATTTTTCCACGTCTCGATTAAATTGCAAAGTGGCCTCTACACTGAACATATTGCGTGATCACCCCCTCCCTCGCTCTCCCTCTTACGCTCTTACGCGCTCTCTCTCTCTCTCTCTCTCTCTCTCTCTCTCTCTCTCTCTCTCTCTCTCTCTCTCTCTCGTTTTCTACTTTCCCCTTCCTTGTGAGCTCGTGACATTGAAATAAAAAAGGTAAAAGTATGCGCAGCGGAGAGTTGCGTGCATGGCATAATAGAAAAATTGGAGCGTTGAACGCTTAGCCTCATTCACGTGCGTACATATATATATATATATATACATCCACACATGGAGTCATTGACACAATGTCCGTTTTATAATCGAGTTAACGCCGCATAATCCATGCGAGATTTGTTTACGAATGCAAGCGATTAAAATATTATCAAAAGATATTGATGTGAGACACGCGTTATATATGCATAAGTATTTTATGCACGTGTGTGCATGTGTATATTTGGTAAGTGTTCGTGTGTAATGTATGGCTTTAGTCTGTATTGTGATATATATATATATATATATATATATATATATATATATATATATCACAAATTGGTTAGTAAAACTGATTGTACATATACGCGTTTTATGAGCTCAATCCTCCTCTCTCTTTCCCCTTGCCCGATATGTACGTATATATAGAGGCAGTTGCATCGTAAATTTATTAAAACCGTCTCATAACGCAGTTTGCATTTATTAGTCTGGATGCTATCGCGTTTTATGAATATTTCAGTATACGGATGCTTGGATTTAGAAGCTCTTGCAGTTTTTACACACAACTTTCCTAAAAATAACTTTCAAATTTAAATTCCCTCTCCTGGTCCGCCTCCTCTCTGATATTGATTTCGTGCATATGCCTATATATAACTGGAAGATATACTTGAGGCTTTACGAGAGTTTACAAAATGCACTTATACCTCTTAATAAAAATTGGCAAAAATTTATTTTCCAATGCAATTAAACATTTCAATTTAATAAAAACTAATAATAATAATTCGATGATCTTTAATGAAAATTCAATAATGTGCTTTGTGAAGTATTCGCGCTGAGTAATTTTATTTGAATATTTCAATAGCTCGTTCTACATTTCATCTAATATGAAATTGTAAGCAAGTAAAGCTTGAAATAAATGAGAAATCTTCTCAAATATACTTATAATTAATTCTAAAATCAATTTTATTTTATTCATTTTCAGTTCATTAATTTTATAATATATAAAAGCTAGCGAGCATTAAGCTATATGAAATATTAATTATAAATTAATAAGATCAAATAAAAAGTTTAAAATTGCAAAAAGATGCGTACAATATAAAGTTTCACCCATCTTGATGAAGAGTGCACAGATCGATAAAAGCAATTAGATTGTTGGAAATGTAATAATAACTAGCGCATTCTCTCTATGCATATTTCGTAATGCATAAAAGGCTTTAAAGCTTAACCAGAGATGTTTATTCAGAGTAAATAGAAAATTTATATGTTCTCTAAAACAAACGTTAGCCAGCCGATTAATTATGATGGAGAAAGCAATTAGCTGGAAATAAAAGTTAAAATTGAATAATAAGATCGTTAAAATCCGGATTGGAAGAGTGAGGAAAAAAGGATGGGGTGGAATGCGAGCGAGAGAGAGCGAGAGAGAGAGAGAGTGAGAGAGAGCTTTCCAAGGTATAATATAAGGAGAGATAAAGGTGGGTGATAAAAAATAAAGTGGAGAGTCGAGCGGGGGGAGGTTGAGGAGGTGGTGGGGAAAAAAGAATAAGAGGGCAAATTGCGCGTGTTGCAGTAGCGCGCGTCGAGAGAGGGAGGGTAAATGCGCCATAGGCTAGGGGGTGGGTGCACGGGAAGAAAGACGGAGGCGAACTTTCGGGGATGTGTGTATACCATGTATTAAGTACAGGTGTGGTCTGTGGGTGGATACATCTGTGAATATTTCCTTTGGAGCGAATCGCGAATATATAATAAAGCATGCAATTATGCGTGCTTCTTTCCCCAGTTAAACTACAGGTGGTTTATTCGCGTGCGGGAGGAGGCGGGGGGGGGCAGTGTAGAAATGTAAATGGCTTCTTACCCACCCCTCCTCATAATGTATATTTAATTCAAATTAATGTATTCAAACGATTGCTATATATAGATATATATTATACATACAAAAACAATTTATATACAGTAAGCATACAAAATACATCTTTCAATTACTATTGTTCATACGCGCATTTTGTAAATAATAATACTTTTTTCATAATGACTTAATTGAATCTATTTTCTCATCCTTCTCAAAACACCATTTAAAAAATAATAGAGAGAGGGGAGAAAGAGGGAGCGAGGGTTATGAAAAGTATGAAAATCAGTGCCGAATGCGATGTCCACGAAGTATATTAGTTTTAGTTGTTGCTGTTATTTCGAAAGGGAATGAGTTCGATGGGTTTAGGGGGAGGGGTATTATTTGCGTCACAAAGAAGTGCATCGAAGAATACGAGTTTCCAGTTCTCAGTCGACGAGACCTTTTCTCTCTCTCTCTCTCTCTCTCTCTCTCTCTCTCTCTCTCCTTTCTTTTCTCCTTCTTTTCTTTTCATACTAGTTCTTTCTCTTTCACCCCTTTTATCGTGCTCTCCTACTCTTTCTCCTTTCTCCTCGCTTACTTATACACTTTTGCTCCTTTTTCTACTTCATCGACAACGTCGGTCTATCTTCCATAGTCTTCTACGTTTATTCTTTATTTTCTTTCTTCTTTTACCGATCGCCGCGCGAAAAGGAAAAAATTTAAAGGTACATACGTACTCTGTTAAAAGTACTATGAAATAACGAATGATTCAAAATTATAAAAAGCATAACGATAAAAAAATTTATTTTCGCTGTTTTTTGATACTCGATATGAAGCAATAAGGTTTCTTTTTTATTGTTTGCTACAAATAAGGTTTTTTTAAGTCCCATTAAATATCGTATATGGTTCTTAACGAGCATGTACCCGTATACACTTTTATAAAAGTTGTTTTTTATTGTGTAGCACATGTCAATCGAGGCAATGATTTTTATCAAAAAATAGGTTATATATAAAAAATATCCTTATGAAATTTTGTACAAATGTGTTAAATTTACTAATTTTAGTGACTAACTCAAGAATCCATTAAAATATGATTATAAAAGTTTTATAATGTTATAATTGTTTGAATTTTTTATCCTTCTCGTTGGAGTTTTAAACTAAAGTCGCAATACATAGTCATCTAATCTGTGCGAGAATATATATATACTGGGATAGTTCTTCAATTTGCCTATAAGAATATAAACAAAATATATCCTGTTTTTCAAAGCAATGAATTTGTAGTTTACATTCATACTATAATTTTGGTATATTATAATGACATTAAAGAATTTTTTCTTTTGTATGATTTAAAAAATTTAAAAAAAAATTATTATAGAGATCAGCAAAAAATTTATATGGAATTATACACATTCTGCATAAAATTTAAGAATCTAAAATATTCAGAACTGCAATGTAATTTAAATTAGCATTCGCATTCTCTCTCTCTCTCTCTCTCTCTCTCTTCTCTCTCTCTCTCTCTCTCTCTCTCTCTCTCTCTTTCTCTCTGTGTTTTTCCTTTTAGGTAATAAAGTAGATTAAACTAAATAATGTAATCGAATGAACGCTTGCAAAGAAATATATTTTAATTATAAAGTTCAAGCGACGAATTTCTAATTTGTGATAACGTTTCAAAATAAAAAAAATGTTTATGTACATATCGTCGCAGATTTAATATTTTAGATTGAATTTAGCTATACATACCATTGCTTGATTAGAATCAAAATCTATTCTTTGTATCTTTTTATAATTATAATTCGGTTTTGGAAAAATATTGAAAAAGCACCTTTTTATTTAAAATTTATCGAAATCCACTCATTCACATGGTATAGAAAAAGTACGGAAAGAAATTTAGAAAACCACGATTTCCCACTGCAGCTTGAATCTTTTTTTATCAGCTCCATTTTTCTCATCATTATAATTTTCATCCAGCTCTTTGGCTTTCTCCGCACTTACTGTGAATTATTATTATCATCGACCAAAAAACGGAGGGCACAGAGACAGACGGAGAGAGGGGGGGGGCTCTCGGTCGTTAACAAGCGGAAACGCGCGACGTTAAATCGCGTTAAATGGATAATGCAATGAGGGTTGTGAGAAGGAGCAGGAGAGGTATGCCGGAATGTTTATTAAGGTTCTTTATTGAAAGCGCGCGCCTTTCCCTTCTCTCCCTCTCTCCCTCTCTCGCTTTTTGGCGGTAGTTTCACAATGTTTAAGAGTACGCAAAAGTTAGAGAATGTTTGGGCGAGCTGTATCAAATCTATAATGTTCAAAAGAGCGTACAAAAGTTTTGAACAAATTAACAAAGAGTTCCAATGACTTGGCGAAGATGAAACGAGTTTGCCAACTCATTCGAACTCTTTGAGGACTCAGGCAGTTCGCGACGTACTCATCGAACTCTTTACGAAATTAATCGAAGTCTGTGCGATCTCATTAGATATATTATAGATAATTATTCATGAGAACTCTATGAATTTGTTAGAACTTTTTGAATAAAGATGGCGCCTCTTTCCGAATCATCTAGTAGAACGAATTCGTAGAGAGTTTCTATAAATTCCGAACAGTTCGAATGCAATCTGCAGAGCTCGATAGAATCTTCGTTGGTGAGTTTTTTAATGTGTTGAAAGTACTTAGATGTTCATTTTTCCGATTCTTGTATAGGCCAATTTCGTCTACACCGCTTAAAGTATGAAAATGTTCTGCAAAAGCTTCGTTTTACGTCCTGTCCATATAATACTTGGCAATGTGTATTTAGTACATTACTTTTATAAAACCCCGTGCTGAAGCAGCTGAGTATTATATTAAAAAATTTTACTCCAATTCCGGAAATTCACGTCCTTGTTGAATCGAGGTAAATTAAATTTTTTTTAATTTTATTCATTCTTTTCAAAGGTGATTTCAAGGGTGATTTTTTTTCCATTAATCAAAGTGGATTCTCATGTCTACCCTATTTACGTAAAAGTTATAATAGGCTTTAGATACATAATAATAATAAATAAAAAGCGAGTTTTTTGATAAATGTTATTACGAAATGAATACTAACAGTCATAAAGTTGGATTCAGTAAATTTGGTTTCATGGGAATTTTCTTAGTAATTTGTAAAAAAAACTGAAATCATTTAACACTTAACGATAATTAGCCGTTTTATGAAACAAATTACTATTTAAATTCATTAAAATAACGTTTCATGAGCTTCAGAGGTCGTCACATTTCTCTCTCGCTCTCCCTTCTTCCCTGCCTCGCTATCCCTCTTTAGCACGATGATATTGATTTTTACATTTTCCCGCGTGTGTTCGCTAAATGCGAGTTGGACCCGTGCAAGTTAAACACACGAGTAAAACTTCATACTTTAAACAGTAGCTGCTTCTCCCTTTCTCCCACCCCCCTCTCTCTCTCTATCTCTATCTTGCGAGCAATAAAAACTTGATATTGGCGCATTTTATATATGCTTTTGAAACGGGAATCGTTTTTAGGTTAAAACTTTTCTCATTAATCAAGTTTGCCGAAGAAATTCATATATTAATAAATCCCCTCTAAACTTTGTAGATGCTCATGGCGGCTCTTAAATATTTATTCTTCGTCAGGGATAAATATATATATTGTGATATAATATAGGTATAGTAATAAATTTTGGCGCATCCCGTATTCGCATAAACTGTGAACTTTTAGGAAAGTTTATAAATTTATATGTTATATGTTGAAAATTACCCGACTCACGTTCCTGTTCGCTTTAATTGAATATTTGTAATTTAATATTCAATAGAAGTTTTCTTTATAAATAGGGCAAATTCTATATAAACAATGATGCTAAATCGATATTTTCATCTCTCCGCAGAATTGCGAAAAATGCACGGGGTTTATTCTGTTTTTAACCGAGCTTCGGAAATTGAGGGATTTAAAGAGAATACTTTAGCGACTTTTGGAACCCAAAAAAACTTTTGAAATTAAACTTATCTCCGGAAGGAAAGTTTACGCACTTATATTCCGCACATTTGAATATTTCTTACCTTTTATCTCGAGTTGTTAAGGACATCTAAATTTTAATAGACTCGTTAAATAAAATAAACTGGTAAAAATATCAGTTTTAAGCGAGGTTTCAAAGAGGAATAATTAAATAAAAGTTCAATTCCTTTACGAGCTGAATGCATTTTAATAAACTTAAAATCAACTAAGTATTTTTAATAGCGAAAATTTTACATACGATTTTACGAAATTTCGTGCGAAAAATAAATTATAATTGCACTTTTACAAAAGGATATCATAAAAAACAAAAAGTTTTACAACTTGATAAATAATTTGATAATATTAAATTATTAATTTAAACAGAAATTTTATCTAGTAAAATATTAATTAGCTGATTCATCGTAGACGAATAAAAAAAAAACAAAAAGAAGAGCCTCGAACTTCGTCATTTCTGTAGCGATCTCTCCAGAAAATATTTCCATCGCTGCCTCCAATTGTTATCCTCCCACTTATATACACAATAGCTGAAAAATCCACTTCACAAAAGCTCCGTTTGAAAAGGGTTCAAGAAATAGTTCCTGCATATAGTAAAGGCTTTCCGGCGCAGCTACGCCGTGGTCGTATAAACTACAACAAAAAAAAAAGAAAGAGAAAAAGAAAGAGAAAAAAGAAGGTAAAAAAGAGAAGGAAAAGGGTTCCCGCCGCCGCACAACTCTCGACGGGCTTAATTTTGCGCATTTAAATCCACGGCCTGAAAGAGCTCGCGTTATATATATTGGGGAAAACGATTGGATATACACTATGGATGACGTGTCTTCCTTTATTCTATTCTTACAATTTCTAAATCGAATATTTTAAGCTAAGGCGTCGATACTCCTAATGGATAATTAACGCTAATGTATAATCTAGAAACCTTATTAATCAATGTATATCAACGTTGTCAAAACTTCCAAACGATAAAAGTTTTGAGAGCTGTACGTGTGCAAGATAGTTGAGAACAAATTAACATTCGTATTAGCAAGTTTTCGTTACTGATTTTTTTTTACAGGATTAAACAGAGAGAGGCAGAGAGGAAATTCAACTTTTACACGAATCTGGACGTTATTGACTTTGCAGTTCGTTCAAATTCATTTATGAAAAGAAAACTTGAAATAATCGACTCTCTCTCTCTCTCTCTCTTTTTCTCTCGAAATCGTGTATTTTCATTCTTCATAAGTGTCGATATCCAAGTCAGGTCAGTATTATTACTGTTAAGCTATTTTCAGCTTTAATGCGCACAGGTTAAAAGATGTGAGATTATCATTGTTTAGTAGAAAAAAAAGGATTATTTTGAAGAATATATACTTTTGTCTATTTTCCGCATATGCGTTCGTTAGTGATTAGCTGTAGTTACAAAAGAATTAATTAAATTATATATGAATCCAACTTTTAACTGTCCAAACCTAAAATAATTCGTGAAGTACCGAGGGGAGGGGAGGTGCAATATAATTGACAAATCATCTTACCGCTGGAGACAAAGTGGAAAATTTAATTTTTCTTCAGACCGTTGCGAATACTATCGAGAATTCGAGGATTCGAGAAAATTGGGAAAAGTTTTTACCGACCGACAGAACAGGGGGTATAGATAAAATATGATTATATGGTAAGTGCCAGGGAGATCGATATAGGTATGAAGCGCCTGCATTTTACACGCGCTTTCAAAAGTCAGTTATTTAAATTCACAATTTAATGCCGACGGTGCATTAAATATTCAGACTCGAAATATTTATGAAGCATTGAGAAATATAGTTATGGTGAAAAACAGTTATATATAGATGTAATTTCCATTAATTATTGACACTCTGAAAATGAAAAGTTTATATAATTTTAACAATATAGCTGTTTTGAATTTCTTCCAAATTTCTGAAAGAAAATAGATTTGGTTGATTTATGGATCGATTTTGTACGAGGTTTTGCACGTTCACAAAATTTAACTCAAGCTGTCGCTTCTAGAAGATCTTCTAATTCGTCATTATTAAAATACTTTAATGCCATATAATCCTCTTTCTATTCTTAGCCCTTTCTCCCATTAGCCATCCTATCCGTGCAACTTAATAATGTAATATAGTAATAATAATTTACTTAGACAGCTCTTCTATTTCAACTTTATGTAGTTTTCCGCGGTTAACTTTATTTATATATCCAACTGCATTTCAGTTATACAAGCTCTCTACATTTTTAAAGATACTAAAACTGTCTTTTGCATATTTTAGTCAGCGCTCATATTTCCGGCCTTATTCAAGCACTGATAGTTTTATTATTTGAATAAATTTATAATATTTGAATTATGTGATCTCTATAATTATAAATTAGTTTATTATACTTAAATTTTAAATTAGGTTCATATAATATTAGATTTTTTAATATTAATATTTAATTCCCTTTATATTATTTAACGTTTTATATATTTAAATTGATTGCTTGGCTCGAAAGCTCTCTCGTTAAATATTTTCATCAATCGAAATAATTCCTATTTTAAATTCTAATCTTTTCTTTTTTCCTTTAGATTTTCGGATAAAATTTTTAAGAAAACTTTCATTAGAATTTTGCAGAGGCTCGTAATTCAACATAATGATAGCGTGATGTAGCCATCGACATAAATTGTTCATTGTGTTATAAAATATAAGTTTTAAATTTAGTGTGACAATATTGATGTATTACTTTTACTTGGCATCAACTATTATGCAAATAATTATCAAAAAACGATTTATTCCCACTTTCACCGCATACATGTATAAATATATATAATACATATATATATATATATATATATATATATATATATATATATAGATTTGTTCAGAGGTGTAATACCCAGGGCGTTAGCAGTACTTGCATTGGCCAGTGTATGTGTAATAGGATGTACGATCAGACATGCAACGCACTATAGAGTGGTTCTCAACTCCTGCACCTAAAAGAGCACTCGTTAACCCGAGGAGATTTCTCTCGATCTCTCTCACTCCCTCTCCCTTTCTTCACTACCGTCATTGTCTGCCTACCCCCCCCTCTCTGTTTGCAGTTATTAGGCTTGCGTGCTTAAAGCTCACTACTTACGTGATCACCTGGAATTTTGATAATACTCGAGTATTAACTGGATTAAACTGATTTTCAGAATAATAAGCTATAGAATTTAAGAATCAATTTAAGCGTATTAAGGTTGAATAGTTTATGAAATAGGTTTCAGTTTTTTTTCTTTTTTAATAAAAGCTGAAGTAATGGCATAGGCTAGTTTTGTATATGTGAAACTTGGTAAAAGTGATACGATATCTTAGCATTGAAACTCATTGATAGCGTAAGTTGTCAGTGGATTCAACCGCCTACACATGTTTTAAAATCAGTGCTTTAAAACTGTAAATTACATTTCAAATTCAGAGCTAATCAATAATGATTCCAATATCCGATCAATTTGTAAAGGATAGTCATAATCCGTATAAGATTCATAGAATCCGAATACATCTCAATGTTCATGATTATTGATTTCAGAACAGTATTTGGAATATTTGAACACTGCATGCCAAAGGGACATCCGGATAGTTTATAGATTTATTTGGCGTAAATGATTCTGAGATCCGAATAATGCGAGTACTGGATTCAATATATTATCACCCTTTATAGAATTATAAATAAATGATTGATAATTCAGTTTTATTAGTTTATAGATTGTATGTACTTCCATATTATATTAAATATCATTATTAAACTGAATTATATGCCTAAGTTATTCAACACTTTACGAATGAAGCAGAATTATATAAAATTCGATAAGCTAATCAAATAATCTTACTGAAATAAATTAAGTAAATTGCAGTGTGCAAAACTAAAAATTTTTTGAGCATAAATTTACTTGAAAAGAAGCAAAGAAACCAATTTTCTAAGTAATGAAATTTATTTAACCAATCGAACAGCCTTTTTGTAAAGTGAACTCGACTGAAGGAGCAATTTGAAAATAGTTGCTAAAAGATCGATTTACAGCAGCATATATATCTGGAGTACTCACTCCGGCGCGCGAACTCGATAAATCTATGATAGTTTCGGAAGTATTCGGAGAGGCTCGGTGGCGCAGAAAGATTGTTTGGAATTCTATCCTTTACGATGGCTTGCGAAGTCGTGTCGCGCCCGTTGCCCACGCCGACATAAACTTTAAAGAAGTATACTTATAAACTAACTTACGACGAGGGCTCAACTTAAAATCTTTTTCAACATTTTTTACGATGCAATCAATTTATTTATTTAGGATGGAACTGCTTTTCTATTACACAAATTTCTCATTTGCATAAAGTTGTTTTAGCGCTCTTTAAATTATATTAAGTGAAGTTTATGAGCTTATTGAATTCCGTATTATAATTAACCATAAATATGGTTTAATTTCTCATTCGATGAATATTCAGTTATCTCTAAGTAATATTTAAACTGTGGCATGAAAATATAAAAACAAATTAATATTCGTAAGTAAATTTTTCCCTTTGGAAGTCAATTTCAATCAGTTCTATTATCGGACACAAGGTGGCGAACTTCATTTTTCGACTATTATCACAAAATAACAATCGTCAATTATGAATGGTAGGCGGTTGTACCGCCCATAATTAGTTCATTTTATGCCATTTTATCCTACATCTAAGTGACAGCAATATAATTTGCAGCACGTAAGCGACGTAAGGTGCCTTTTAAGCATTGTTTTTTTTTTCATTAGCACGTTTTCATTGAATCTCATATTTTTTCTAATTTTTATTTACGATAACTATATTTTCAATTATTTATAAATTTAACTTTTTTCTCTTATTTGCTAAGCAAATATATACTTGTTTTATGCGAAGGAATCGCAACGTCTCAAATAAAACAGCACGAAATTAATGAAATTAAGCTGTAAATTTTATTCCCGCACTCTAGAATCGAATAAGTAAATATCTATTTATTTAGATCAATTTTATTGTATTCATATTGAATCGCTAGTTCTTCTAATAAGCATTTCTCTACTGTACAAATATTGAATTCATTTCATTCTACACGTTTTGCTAATTAATGTATGTTATACTGGCGCCAAGAGATGTAGGATAAATTATATATTAATTAATAATGAATCTAAAATATATAGAACGATTAAGTTTACAAGCTTTTAGCGTCCCTCGTAATATATGATTTCAAGTAGCTGAACGATTGAAATTCATATAATTTACTAATTCAAAGCGGGTAGGAACGGCACTGGAAACTTTTGCAAATCCGGAAAATCAATAACGTGGTCGCATCGGTTAAAGTGACTTTGCGCGTTGTAGTTAAAAGTTAAAACATCATAAATATAGACGCCCCAATCCTTACCAAGAGAACTAATCTTCATCCGTAATACGTGCAAATATTGATCGATCAATTTAGAAGCGGCTCGATGCACTTGTCGTCCACGGGTGAGAAGATAGGTTATGTATGCATACGCATCCTATAGATTTCCCTCGTACACTACTCCAAAATTCTAGGCAATTGAAATTTCCGAAAATTTCAATAACTTTCAGTTTCATTATGTAATAGAAAATTTAAATTAAAGCTTTTCATAACTGAAAATAAATTCATTTTGTTTGAAAATCATTCATTAATTTGTGAGAATCGATTTGTATTTACACGAAAGATTTTGCGTATCTGGAAAAAAGTGCAAAGTTATAACCTGTTATAAACCTTTGGATGTAGATTATTATATGCGAAGTTCTGGGTTGTGCAAGGGGAGCAAAAGATAAAGCAATAAACATTGTTAAATGTATATGGATGAGAATAAAACAAACGTTTATTATAATAATTTTTTTATATTAAATAACTCCTCTGAAAATATAACTATACACTTATTATAGTTTCAATAAAAAATAAAAATTATAAAAAGTTAGTACATAGTTTATTTTCAATCAAAGTCATTCGAAAATATTATATTATAGAAATGATTTTTAAGTATTACATGAATATTATATTCAAGTACGAAAATCAAACGATGCTCAAGTATACAGATTATTATTATTTTGTTCTTGATAAAATATAAATCTATTATAATTGCGAATAATATAGAAGTTCTGAGTAAGATAAAAATTCCTCTGCACAAGCATATTTATCCGTAAATTTAAAAGGATTCATTTGTTGGCTTGTTTTCCAGAGAGAAAGGGAAAAGCAGCGAAACTTAAATTTATCCAATGCTGTACAAGCCTCATAAACAGGTCCCTCATTCCCGTAACTCCAAAACTATACTCGACGGTCCAACTTCTCGTTGAAACTC
Source organism: Sycobia sp. Sy_11 (assembly GCA_018907035.1). Taxonomy (NCBI): domain Eukaryota; kingdom Metazoa; phylum Arthropoda; class Insecta; order Hymenoptera; family Epichrysomallidae; genus Sycobia; species Sycobia sp. Sy_11. The sequence goes on from JACCIC010000109.1 coordinate 714,927, forward strand.
TCTCGCTTGCTCTCTATCTCTATATCTCTTTCTCTCTCACTCTCTTTCTCCCTTCTTCCCTCCCTCCCTCCCTCCACCCTCCCCCTCCTTCACACCCTCGTCCTCCCCGGAAATTTTCAACTGGGAACGAAATCTCTCTGGGAAATGCGCGTGAGCAAAGTGTCGCCGGGGCGACGCACACACGGCAAATTTCGTCGTATTAAAAGCACGTCAATCTCGCTTCGATGCGGGCATGCGAAACCTTATTTAAAATGAATTTCGAATTATTACACCGTAATTATAGGCCATCCCAAACGAAATGGACCTTTTTTAACGAATAGCAAGACTGCTGGCGTCCTTCGGTCGGTGGTGTTATGTATCAATATATGTAGTTTAAAGAATATTCCAGATTTAATCGATAATAATTGAAATTTCATGCGAATAAAATAATTCTTACGATTGTAAAGTAGAATAAATCTTTTGTCGATTCGTTCAAATATATTTAGACAAATATGCCAATAACATTTTACTCACAAATTCTTGTAATATTTTACAGCAATGTATACATAATTTATACGATTTGCAGGCTTGCTATTGTACAGTTTTCAAGAGCATAAATATATTATCGTATTAAATAAATAAATCTTGTAAAAAAAACTATTTACGTTGTAAATAAAATTTATTATGTGTATAATAAAATTAATATAAAATAATACTCTTTGCTATTAGTTAATTCGACAATAAAGATTATCCATTTTGATCAGAATGTAAAATATTGAAAAAAAAATTTTATATTTATATTATAAGTTAAGTAATTTTGATTAATCGGGATTAATACATGCATAGTGAAACTGACTTTAATTATTCCTTCTCTACTATTTAAACCAAATAAACTTTGTCATATAACAGCAAAATTTTATTTGAAAATCCTAAAAGCTCTCGATAAAAAAATGAAAGTCTGGATGACAATTCGTACGTTTACGATGGATCAAAAGCAGAGTAACCATTAGCTAAAATATCATCACTAATCGTACAGAAAAAATTCGTTTTCTATTTTTGTTATCCTCTGTTCTTAAGATGTTTTTAGTCAAAAAAAAATAAAATTCATTCCAGAGCAAAACAATAACATAACAACAATATTCCAACTCCATTATCAGAAATAACATTTGAAAACAAAGACCTTTGACGCTCTAATGCCTAAATTGTCCACTAGCTGCGCTTGTACCAGTTTTATCTTCCTTTATTTGATTATTTTACTACCGCTTGGAGCCGAATATGTATTTCTATTATTATAATATATAATACAAACATGGTATAATAATCAGAGATAATAATTATTTGATCGTGCTGGAGCGAGTGCGCGAGCTTTATAATAATATTGATTGGTGAATACAAATGCTGAAAATATTATTTTGTATTCTAAAGAAGAAATTTAATTTATATATTTATCTTTATATTTATGTTTTTCCAAATTCTCTTTAAGCGTATGCAATTATTAATTTGCTTATACAAACTATAAATATGAAAATTAAATAATTTTTATATAAAATTATCGAGGAAATTCTTGAATAGCAAAGTGTAAAATTTTCACTCGTTCTTGTATACACCTATATATACATGAAATTTCTATAGACTTTTTTGTTATTAAACACATGATATTGTTTGCAATTATATTCCACTAGCGATATTCATGAAAACAGTGATTTTCAAGCTTTGCGAAAGTAAATTTTGATTATTACATAACTTTAGATTTAAATGGATTTGTAAGTAAACAATAGAGAATACAGTCTTTTGGATGTAAATCAAAAAGCGAAAATTCTCGGTAAGTTCCGTGTAGGGAGGGGGGATTACTGTTAATACGAACATTGATTATATCGGATTATAATATTGAGTTTCATTAACAGGCCTCGCTTGGTTTTACACGATAATGTTTAAATTAATCCTTTATTATGCTATACAGATAACAAGCATCGTATTGTTTGGGCACAAACGCTGTAATATTTACATCGTCTGATCAGTCGGCTATATTACCGCAACGACAATCGATACATTATGCAGGTATTCATATGGCAGTATACGAATAATATAATTCGTTCTGATATTACCCGACAGCTTTTATTAAATATTGGTAGCTCATATTATTTTCTGCACCGTTTGCGCGCGGATTCGCAAAACGATATGAAAATAAACTGAAGGGAATATCGTGAGTTATTAATTGGCGAAAAGTTACATAAAGCATTTCCTGCCGCATACACGGATAAAATAGATTTATTAATAATTTCAAATACAAAAAACTAAAGATATTCGTTCTTGTAAAAAAATGATGACAATTATTTGTAGCTGTTTTTTTCTTATTTTATTTTTAGCTATTTAATATAGTAGCGGGACTTGATAAATTCGAGGATAAATTTCTATCTTAGCCAGATTATATATTTATACTTTCTTAAATTTTTTTATCGTTGGCCGATAAACCTCTTGTTCATCGCTTCTTATTTTGTAAGAAATACTTAATTTTTTTTTGTTTTGTTTTTTTTTGTAACAAACAACTTAGTTTGCAGAAACGTTTTTTAGAAAGTGGAGAAATCTGATAGGAAGTAGTAGCACGAGCAAAATATTAGATAACGAGCGGTATTTTTATTGAAGATGATAAAAAAAAGGTTACACTTTACTTATAGAATCTATTTTTGTCTATAAAACTATATATAGGCTAAAATATTTTCCCGGTTTTATATCTTGCAAGGTTTTTTAAAATAGCTAAGTAAAACTTTATTCCCGTATAATATAATTATTATTGGGATTTATCATTTTTAATAAAAATTATAAAACAGTACTCTCACGCCGTAAATATTAAAATAGAAAATGTTAAACGTATGCCGTCTCCCTTTATTATTTTATTTTTTTTATCAAAAGGGACGTATTCTTTTTATTAGCCTTATCGGGCACCAAATATCTTATAGGACGGTCCTGGTAATATTACGCTTATATAAATACATAAACGTCGAAGTACGCACGAGAGTATGTACATACACTATATGCAATATAATGAGGAGATGTTAGTGCATGAAAAGATGAGCTGCGCGAAACATTTTAAAAGTACACAATATTCATACATACATACATACATACATATATATATATATATATATATATATATATATATATATATATATATAAAATTGCTAATCGAAAAGAAGTATTAAAATGTAGAGGGAAATGGTTAAATATTCCGCGCTCGGGATTTATGAAAGAGCCGGCGCATAAAGGGATGAAGAAGAAAAAAGAATAGGATGAAACAAACGTAGAATGTAAGGAAACGTATAGTATAGGAAAACAGATATATACTTTACAAAAGAAGGCTCGGCGTTGGACACGCGGGGGAGGAAAAAAAAGGGGGAGAACGCGCGAGAGGGAGGGAATATAGTAGGAGTAGAACATGAATATGCTAAAAAGAGCATGGAACGCTCCATAAAAGGCGGGTGCCGAGGGTGAGGAGAGAGAGAAAGAGAGATCAAAAGGTAAAAGTAAAAGAGCGGCCGTAAAAGATAAGCTAAAAAGAAGCGGCGATGCGTGTACACGTGCATGTACAACATACGGATGCGAGTAGAACTTTGCGAATGTATGTGAACAGGGACGGGGAGGGGGCGAAGTTTCGCGGAGCCGTTAAAGAAGCGATATTGTATTTTTTGCCTCTGCCCCCCCCCTCCCACTGCTAATAAGTACATTTCGATAGCGAAAATGGCTCGAGACTTTGGAGGCGCGCGATATACGTATGCGGAGTGCGCGAGTGCCGCCGATTGCGACGCGTTTGAAGAAGCGCGCGTACACGCGCAATAAATTATTAATACTCTCATCTCGTATACGGACTTTATGCGGTCGGTTTGCCTTTTTATCGGATTTCTGGACTTATCATTCCGGAGCGTCGTAGGTGGTGGCAGAATTGAAGCGAATCTACCATCTCTACCTTCTCTACACGCGTACATAATATTCTTTCAGATGATCTCGATGTTGAACGTAAAACAATGCCGATCTCGATCGTGGCTGAGGTTTTCCTAATTTTAACATATCATTTTTCTTAATGAAAATGCATCAATCTTCGATGATTTTCTTATATAATAAACCTTTTTGAATCCTATATAATTCACTACGAAATTGTTATTAAATAATAAATCGTATTAATAAAATAAATGATGATATACTATCCAAAGTCATAAATCGACACATTTTTGATCTCCATATATATATCTCAGTATCATTAATTATTTTAATAAGTTTTTCATATTTTGAATGTTATAGATTTTAATTTTTCATAACATATATTTTATAGTTATTTATATTTTAGAACATTAAATAATGACTGTAAAATAATTTTTAAACTAATATTAGAAGACAGTAAGTTGAAAAGTTTTTCGTAAACGTAATCTTATTACGATAAACTTTTAACAACGTCAATAAATTTTCAATGCAGGTTCAAATTTTCATTTAATAATTATGCATAATATACACATCTATTATATGCACATTATATAACAACGAGCATAGCAGTTAGTAAATTTTAATTAAAGAATTAATTATCTATTTTAATTAATGTGTTTCATTACACAATTTTTCACCGACCTACCAACTGAACAAAGTGATACCGAAGAAAAACATCAATTTGTTATAAAAAATATAATAAAAGCCATTATAATGATTGAATGTTACATCCAATATTATTTAAAAAGCAATGCGTTGCAATTTACAAAAAGTTAAATTATTTTGTCAAATGGAACTGGTTACAATATTTATATATGCGCTAAAATGAAATAATTATAGTCGCAAGAATTAATCAAAAATCTTTTGTAATGTGTAAAAATACCTTTCATTACATATTTATTAAGCCTCATTTTTTCTTATTTCGTACAGCAAATTATGAAATTTTTTATAAATATGCTCGTTTCGATTTCCTAAAAGTAGAGACAATACTTTTAAAAAATAATTATTTAAAAATAAAGAAAGTTTGATATAATTTCCAAAAAATAATATTTGAAACTAAACGAATAATTTACAATATAATTATTTTTATAGACTAAATATGATATACTTATTTTTTTGGTATATGTCCAGAGTAGTATCCCATGTATATCTATAAATTATTCAAAATTTCCGACTGTCACTTTTTGTACAGGGACTAGGCCGGTGCTCCGGGCTCCAAGCCGGAATTCCTTAAGCAAAAATTAGAATTTTATAATTTCATCTGATTTTTTACGAGACGTAACCTCGGCTAAAGGGCGGGAGGGGATAAAACTCCTTCGTTTACGACTTCCATATTTTTCTTTAACGATTCGAGCTATTCGGACTAAAACGGTACGGAACAAAAATAAACATAATGACAGATAAACGCGATGTGACAAGAATATCATTGCGAACTTCGTTATTAGAGGCCTCCCCCCGGAGGGTATATAAATTCTAATTATCTTTTGTTCATTTCTTTTCATTTTGATTTCGTCCCGGTGTGCCCGAGCGTGTGCCACTACATAGTTGTTGATATATATATATACACATACACTCATCCACGGACACGTTAATTATGATTAAGAGTTTGCAATAAACTCGTACGCCCATCAGAATATCGTTAGATTTATCGCCCTATGTTATATATATATATATATATATATATATATATATATATATATATATATTTGCCAAACATTCCACTAACATTCGAGGGCCTATATCAAAGTATATGAGCGTTAATAAGACACAATTATTATTTACATCATTCACCGACCGACAAGAGTTTTTGTCGACACTCAATTTGGCTTCGGCGAGGATTATAATGATATTCTGCTAAAGTAATATAATTAGAAAATGAAAATGTGCGCGATAAATTGGCGCATAAAATATCCATCGGCATATATATTGACTACTTCGAGCTTCATTCCGTTCTTTTATCGATTAATTTTATAAAACGCTGTCGTTCTGCTCTCAGAAGAAAATATAAAAATCTTTACGTATAAATGTCTTACTATCATTGTCGACTACGGCGGTGCCTCTTTTACAAATAGTTTTTCGCAATAATGTCCTTAATTTTTTTTGCACATCTTCCTGAATCCTTTTTAATCAAAAATAAATTATATAGCACATTGTTTTATATAAGTGATACATCATATAGATCTTCATATTATTAAACAAAATTTAATTATTTTATGTAGTTTTCTATCTTGGAATAAGGGAACCTAATGAAAACATAACACACACACACACACACACACACACACACACACACACACACACACACACACACACGTGCATAAATAAATGTCGACGTCATAAATAAATGCCACAACAATATCTAGGAACGACTAACAAAAGAACCTTAATCTTGTCTGTCCCCACAGGACGAGGTGCTGACGATCTCGGAGAAGGTGGTCGTGCGCGTCCACGACCTCGTCACCTGGCTCTCGCCGACGCTCGAGTGGTCATGGGGCCGGGAGGTGTCCTACCCGCCGACGCCGAGCTCGTCGCCGGGCGGCAGCCCGCAGCCCCAGTCGCTGTCGGACGCGGGCCTCGACTTCTCGGACGTCGAGCGCCACCAGAGGGACCTCGAGGCCCTCGCGACGGGCGGCTCGTCGACCCGCCGGGGCGCCGTCACCGAGGGCTCGTCCGCGGCGGCGGCGGCGGCGGCCGCCAGCCAGCAGGCCAAGGTCGTCGTCCTCTCGTACCCGAGGTACTGCCGCTATCGCTCGCTGCTGCGGCGCCTCGAGGGCTCCGAGCCGTCCTGGCTCTGTAGCTCGATCGCCGCGGCGCTGGGCGGGTTCACCGCCCTGCCCGGCACCAGGGTGCTCTTCTGCAGGGATACCTTCGATTATCCGGACCTCGAGACGCACGAGCTGCTCTGCAATCATCTGGGTAAGTCTGCTATTCCTTAGAAAACGTTATGTACCTGTACGAATAAACACAAAGCTTAAGCGTCTTGGCGGAACTAAAGTGTCTTTCTACAATGCGAAAAGTGTTGTAAAGCAAGCTTTCGATACTGGTCCGTATAAGTGAATTATTTGTCTCGTCGGACAATTTATGTCCGAGCGAAGTGAGGGGGGTGAAGCTCACGAGGTGAAAATGAACCTACGTATCATTTTTGGCTCGTATTTCATACCACGAAAGCTGAAAAATCATGTCAAAGTTACGATTTTAAGGTTAGAGAGGTGTAAAATTAAATTATCGTGCTCGCGATTAATAAAAACTGCTAATAATTTTTGAATTTTAAAAATAAAATGCATGGAACTTATATTATCAATAAGCTATATATTCGGTATATATAATGGAATAAACTTAGGAGATTGTAAAATATAATATTGCTAGATTATTATTTTATCAAAATGCAAGTTTCAAAAGTACATTCAATAATTTTTATTACTACGATCGTATCCTCGAACGTATGAGTACGATTTGACCATCGGTTACTAAATACGATTATGCGAATAGTTATTCTCGCAATTATTACGGCTTATATCAGAGGCATCAGACTCCTATAATTATCTCCAATAGCTTGTTAATAGTTTTTAGGTTAAGTTTATGGCCGAGTTCCTTTATTCAAGAAATATTTTAATATTGAGCAAAAATAATTGCTGTGTTGGAATTATTCTTTCTGACTACACGTAGCATTATTATGATAAGTTTAACTATTAAATTTGCTCGACTTGTACAACTTGTACGAATAGGCTACGAATACGAATCAGCGCGACCTCAGGCTTGAAAAAGATGGGAAGGAACAAACCTAATGAATATATGAATTATTTCAAGCCTGTTATGCATTCATTTACTTTTTTCATTATACGTAATGAAAATTTTACAATAAAATGAATGTAGCACCCTAAATTGTTTTTTCAATAATACCTGTTAACAATGATTTCATTTTTAGTATAATGTAATCTATAATTTTTTAAAATATAAACGTAAGTAAAAATATTTTTTTGTTTTTAGACATCTTGTTCAATAGTACTAGAAATAAATTTTAGATAGAAAAAATATAAATTACATATAAAACATTTAATTTACTATGTTTAATTACATGATCACCAATGATAATTTGGTTTCAAATTACCTACATATGTTTTTTGAGACGATAACATGAAAAAATAATATATTCTTTTAAAACAAGTAATTTCAATTCGTCGTAAATTGTGAGTTCGACGAGAGTTTCGCAGTAATTTAATGTATTTACTTACCATATTTAGTCGATTAAGATCTTTATTAAACTGTATATAGATAGATATATATAAAGTTAAATTTTCATACTTTCGAAAATTTCCAAAATGTCATAAATCTCGTAGATACTAGAAAGGCCAATGAGAATAGTTCGAATTATTTTTTACTTTTACTGAAACGTGTATTTGTTTTAAAACATTTTGTATTATGTTCGATTGAAAAGATTTTTCCGCAAATGAACGAGTTCATAATGTATTCTAGACGGCTTTTCTGTTTGACCCAGATTTTCGTAATAATATTTTAAAGAATGAAAGGCAATTTGCATAGATCCACAAGCTCGGAATTTCTTAGATAAGAAAATTTCGTGACTCCCCGTTTAAAAATGAATTTGCATGCTTCAAGGAAGTTGTACATTTTCGTTATCCTTCCCTACCGCGATTTTTATCCTAAGCTTCTAAAATAATGTAGCTATTTTTTACGACTTGAACGAACTAAATTTAAATTTACAAAGAAAATATTGTACGAATTGCGACGAATTGAAAATAACTAACGTGATTAAAATTAAATAATATTATACTCTGTAATAGAATGTTCTTAAATGGGGTGTTACCTGGTATTATTTGACATTTTCTTAGAAGCTAGTTATTTATGAGTCGTTTAAAAAATTAAGACTCTCCGAATTCGAAATACTACGACACAGCAACGAAGTCGTAAATCTTAAAAATAGCGCGGACAATGCAAAATATTCTCTGCCATTTAAAAATCAGGCTTCAGATTCGAATTGCAGAAAATGGAGGTGTTATACGGTTCAGAAATAAATATACGGCTCGGTGGATATTTTTACCGTGCTTCTTTGTCCCCGCGCTAGATATTTTTTCCATTAGTAGGTTTTATTCGGTTTTGCCAAAAATGTTGGAAAATGTCTATCCGCACTGTGCAAGTAATAATTAAATATTTTAACAATTTTTTCACCTCGCGAATACTCTGCTGTTTGCAACATCGAGGGTGTGTGGTCTGTACCGTAATTCCATTACATCGATCTTATAATGAAGATACTTAATATTTAGAATTTTTTCTCTATTTGTAATTGCACGCATATAGATATTTGTGTTATAGTATGCGTGCCTATTATATTTTTAGGAAAATTGTCCGCCCCGAGTCCGCCCATTAAATTTATAATATTAGGGTTCTGAATTTCTTGGCGAATTCTATAAATGCATTGAAATGCATACCAGTTTGACCGTGCAGATATCAGATTCACGCAAGGAAAATCCTGAGATATTTTATTATATATTAAAAAGCTTGGAAAAATCGCTGAAAATCGCTCAAAATCTAATATATGTTTAGCCCACCGGCATTGACAAAAAAAAAGAAGCATCTTTTTCATATATATATATATATATATATATATATGTATATATATACGATGGCTGAAGTTAAAGCAAAAACAAGAAAGAAAAAAAAAGAAAAAGAATCCCGCACCCAGTTAATCAGAGACGCGCACCGCGCCCCGCGCACGTGCAGCGCTCTGGCCGCCGACACAGTGCACAGGCAGTTACACACACACACACATATGCATACGCACGCATACACAACACGTGCCCGCGCTTGGTTTTCGAACGCCCGTCGCAGTCGCCGATTCGCTCCCGTTCGACCGGCGCGGTCACGTGGTCGGCCCCCTCCTCCTCTGCACCTACCGCGAGCTCGTCGCGCCGCGAGAGGGGGGGGGGCGGAGAGGAGCCACGAGCACGTGCTCCGCCGTGGCGCTTCTCGCGCGAGTAAACCGTGTATATACGCACGATAGTGCCTATATACACGCTATGTAAATTATTACTCGGGCCCATTTTATTATAGTAATACGTCTGCTTTATTATTTTCGAAACGAGCGCCGAGCGCCCGTACGTGTTTATTAGAGGGTCGGGAAAGGGGCTCCTTTTCTTCTTTTTCTTTTTTTTTTTTGATATGTTTTGTTGTTTTTTTTTTTGATCATTTTTGATTTTTGAAATGGGCTTTTGCGGTTGAACGCGTCCCGTGCACACTCGGTTCTTCAGCCAATTTTCGCGGTATTGTCATTATATGCAAGGATTAGAACCACCTCAGCGGGAGGATCCTCGGATTCGTTAAAGTGCATCGAAGATGGTAATCGTCATGAGGATCAGTAAAAATCGGATTGTCAAACTGGAGATTGGCGAGTACGAGACAGGAGAGGATTGTAAGAATTGAATTACACACACACACACACACACAAATATATATATATATATATTTATTTATTTATTTATTTATTTATTTATTTATTTATTTATTAAATTTTTTTGATTGCTGTCAGTGTCAGCTTTCGGACCTAATGGGGGACTGAGTACTGGCTCAATTCATAAGTTTGTTACTAGAAAATATTGGTGAATTAGGACAGAATTAAAGCAAACAATCGTATTAATTGTTCTATAGTCGAATTTTTTTCTGAATTTCGGTAAATATACCTGTATCATCAATTTATTATTAATTAACGTTCTCTGGTAACGTATAAAATTTTTTTTTTCATTTCTGGATTATTATATACTACATTTTTATTTTTATTAAAAATTTAATTGAAACTTTTAACGGATTTTTGTCTCGACCTATTCGATGAAAAAAAACAATGTTCATTTTAATTATAATTTGAAAAGAAAACTTTATTATAATACTTTAATTTGTATAAGATCTGTGATTGAATAAAATGACAAGATGAATTATTTTAATAATTATAACCTAATTATTATACAATATTATATTTAGTCTAATTGAAAATAACCATTATAATTGAATATTGATCTGTTGGTTCAGTTTTGTAAGTTTTATCTTGGATTTTATTTTTAATTTGAAAGGTTAGAGCAACTAATGTTTTTTCTGTAAAATAAGAAATACGCATTGAATAAGTAAGCTTGCACAAGAATATTGTGCATCAAATAATGAAAATTATTAAATTAACAATATTCCAATTTTTACAGCAAACGCGAAGCGATAATAACAATGGACTAATCCCTTTAAAATAACATTAGCGTTGTTCAACAGTCGCTTGAATGAAGTATAGAATAGAACTTATTGGTTTATTATAGAATCAAATACATAGGTTTAATAATTGTTAAAATACGCTGTCAGATATCACTGATTATTAATTCCCGGTGTGAATCGTATACACCATGCAATAATTAACAGTTATCTTTTAATATAATTATCGAACGTTCGCCTCTTCTATTTCCGAATACCATATTTCAGATATTAATTTCGTCGATAAAAGCCAGTTAGAATTATAAACCTGGTAATGTCGTCTGGGTTTTTAAATTCATTATCCGCTAATGATCTATAAATAAGCATTGACACTTGCAAAAATTATAATTGAAAATTCATTCTAAAATTTATAATAATTAGGCTCGCGTCTTACTAACGTGGTGATGAAGATGAAAAAATATTTAATATTTGTATTTACAGCGATTATATACCAAAGGAGAGAGTTTCGAGAATTGCTCATAAGTTATTGCAATGACAAATCGGCTAGTTTCACATAATAATTGCATTAAAACGTTACTGAAACAAAAAATATAAGCCACGTACGATGGCGCTTGGTCGAACTTCCGAGAACCGTCTATGGCTCTCTCCCCTCCCCCTCATACCGGCCTGCTACATTGCGATCTCATTTCCCGGAAAAATAAATGAAAATAAGCTGATTTTTGCTTCTCCGATGTTTTGACATATTTCTAAGACCGGCTTCTTTAATGATTTGCATCGTGATATGCAGCCTTGCAGACGTATCGAAATATGGAAAAGAATTGCGTCTAATGCATTTTATTATATCATAGAGAAATTATAACGCGTACGCTAATGTTCTAGAATGCTTCTTAAAATTTTGCTCTACGTGGCGATCGGATGGGTGAATATGTATATTCATCCACATATATATATATATATATATATATATATATATATATATATTTTGCTTGTTCCACGTTTAATCGAAAAATTTTTAATACGAATTTTCTGCATTAACTGCCAATGATAATTATTTTACAAATTCACAGGAACGCCGTAATCTCGTGCATCGTTTCGACAATTTGAACGATTTAGATTCAATAAATATTTACGTTCCTCTATACATTATTATCGAAATACCAATACAGTAAACAGCAAGTACTGTATCGTTCGTAGAGTATCGCCTGATGAAATTATGTAGTGCACCGATATTCTTCATATGCCTGTTGTTATGTACACGACATAATTTAAAATATTTGACAAGGCTCGATAATAGATTTCGGTGCGGATAATAATGAAAGTAATTTTATTGAAATTGCATTGAACAATTTTCATTAGCGACTATTGTGATTGCAAAAAAGTAAAATGAACTCGATTGTAAACAAACAATCACGATCAATCAAGTTACGCTGTAATTATTACTGTATTAAATATTCTAAAAGAAAACAAAATAATATTGTCATTGTCGTTACCGATATAATCGAGGAATGAATTTTAAATAGTTACCTGTGAATATTAAAATTTAATTTTAAAATTAGATTCATAATCCGCAATTATAAGAAGATTCTCATCTGTAAATGTTCCGTAAAATCATTGTCTGTTATAATAACGTATAAGCTCGCTAATTCAATATAAAATTCTGGATATCTATCTTATTGCCTGTTATTGGAAAAGAATTATTTAGTAAATAATTAATTATCATACTTCACTTTAAATCTCGGAACTAGTTATTTTGATTCACGAAATCGTGCGTAATTATTAATCCAATGAAAACAAAGTTATTTTTACTATATGAAACTTTTTTTATCGGAATAAGTATAGTTTAATACATTTGATTGCGTTATGGGAATTCAACTACAAGCAACTACCATATTTTAAACATAAAATTTTCTGTTTTACACAGCTAGAAAAAGATTTTTTTCAAAATTTCTTCATTATTGATCGCCACAATAGTCTTGTTATCGAAAATAGTGAAAAATAATTTTGATCGTAGTAACGTATAGAAAGAATTAGAGCCTTAAATCTACTAAATTATATTATGACTCGCTTATTAATAAGTATGTAAATACTTTTTCAGTGAAAATAAACATATCTTTAAAGTTTATTTTTACATTTTTGGTAAAACCGGCTATTCTGCAAAATTACTGCTTTTGAGAAAAACTTAAAAAATTAATCGTATTTAGTAATGTATGGTCCAATCAATAAGTGAGTACGATCTTATTCATAATGGAAGCTTGTTATTCTTAGTAATAGAAATCGTCGAATGTACTTTTAAAATTTTAGAAACATTATATCTTTCAACAAGTCTGAAAAAAAGGTTCCGAAAACTACAACTCAGGAGCTTATCTGCGAAAATGATAAAGAAGGATAAATAGACTCGAAAGGGCTGTCGAGGTAAAAATTGACCGTTATAACGCGAAAAGGATTTTTCTCGATCGACCAGTGTTTATAAGTATCGTGGGTGGCAAAATACCGTTAAGCCAAGGTAACTACCATCAAAACAAAAGAATCGATACCACCTCAGCTCGCGCTAAATGAAAATTCAATCCGAAAGTTGCCAAGTATACGCCATTTAATTACGGACCGTTCCAAGCTCTCCGATATCCCTTTAAGGCCCAATCCAATATCGCGACATACATCGGCCCCCCTTATAATCCAATCGATATACACGTCCCCCCATACTCCAGTCCCATCAATCAAATCACGCGTCACGTACGCTACTCATGGTCGTCATTTGCTTTTTCTTTCTCGTTCCAGCGCCCAAGCTTAAAGGGCGGCCTCGGAGGAAGCGCAAAAAGCGCAGCGTCTCCCCGGGCGAGTCGAGCAACGAGAGCGAGGCCTCGGTCGCCTCCTCCGCCGCCGCCTCGACCTCCAAGGGCTCGACCTCGAGCTCCGGGCAGTCGAGCGCGGGCGTCGCCGCGGTCGCCGGGGCGGCAGCGGGGACGGGGGCCGCCGCGGGGACGGGGGCAGGCGGGGGGCCCGGGGCCGCGGGCACAGGCGGCGCCGCTGGGGCGGCCGCGGGGGTCGGCAGGCCCCCCTCGTCCGCGGTCAGGCGGAGCGAGCGCAAGACCAGCGCCGAGGAGAAGAAGTTCGTCAGCGACGTGCAGAGCTTCATGTCCTCGCGCAACACGCCGCTGGGGAAGATGCCGCTGCTCGGCTACAGGCAGAGTGAGTATATTTTTGCAATGTATATTTCTCTAGTATATTATATCTATATCGATCCAAGCGGCGTTGGATTTTTCATTTTCTTCACGGGATGATGGTCAATGCCCGTTCGTCGCGTGCACGGAGTGATAGTTAATGCGAGGGTCGCTCCGGTAGATTAGCGCCAATTGTTCAAAAATTGGTCATTACTCGTGGTTAAGTTTTCTATATCGAAATGGAAGGCCGTTTTGTATATATTTATGATAAACATATCCAATGAAGGTATCACTTATTCGACATGGATTGGCCAATAATAACGAATAAACGGTGACAGCTTTGGCCTGAGCAATTTTTAACGAGCTTCTCTCTAGGTTTTACCATTGCCAATAATTGAGCGTTTGAACTCCTCATTATTGTCGTTCACTGGATTTATTTGTCATTAACATTTTATCGATATTAGCTTGTGTATAAAACCGTCCATTGTATACGGGTCATTATTTGAACATTTTTTATGTACGAGGCATAAAGTAAAGTTACTTTATTAATTGTAAATAGTAGCACGTTTTATATTAGTTTATACTTTGAATTCAGTCATTATCTGCTTTATTTTTCTAAGCTTTATGAATTTACCAATGTAAACAATACTTTCTGTTTTATTATTTTAGTTATTTTTGTCTTCGAGATAACAGAAAGTAAGATATTATTAATATGTTCGCTATATAAAAGAATCCAAGGAGTATATGTCTTATCTTTCTTGAAGCGCTGCATTTGATTCATATTATAGATCGGGAAATTATTCACTTAATTGCAAAAGGTTAAACTGATTTTAAATGATTATCTATAATTTCTTGTAAATTTAATCGATGTCATAATCATTCTTTAAGAATTGTCGGATGAATTCTCTCCAGTGAATAGCTCTTCCTAATAAATCATATCAATTATATGCAGTAGATATAAATCTGTGGATCAATAGTTCAGTGTGCAAATGAAATATGTAAAATAAATATTTATGAAAAATACGCGTATTATTTTTGATTGAATCATTACTTTTTGAACAAAAATTAATTAATCAGCAATGTTCGAACTTCATTATTGAAGTATAATATACGAATGAGTTGGTTATAATTTTCGAGCAAATTTTCGATATATACTCCTACAATTATCATAATCATATAAAATGTCAAAAAAATACTTTATATAAATAATCAATAATTTATAAAAGTTATTGATTAGTTGAGCAAAATTCTAACGAAAATTTGTTTTTGTATTTGATAATATTAAACAATCTGCAATTGTATTTTTTTCAGTTGATTTATTCCTGTTTTACACAAAAGTACAAGATTTTGGCGGTTATGACAAAGTAAGTGCAAACCGTCTTTGGAAATCGATCTACGACGAAATGGGTGGTAACACAGGTTCAACCAGTGCTGCGACGATAACGAGAAGGCATTACGAAAGGTTAGTGATATGTCGCAGTTAGTTCTTTTCTAAATTTTCAATGTTCTGAAACGGTTAATTTTTCACTACGATTCTCGTTCATTATTAATTTACGCTATGCTTTAGGTTGCTACTGCCATACGAGAGAGATCAGAAAGTCGAAGATACAAAGGTCAAGCCCAATAATAACGGCAGACGTATCAAAACGCCCAGTATTTCGGACGTGTCCGAGTCAGATTCCGCGGAAGTTAAAAGGGAGGTTGATACTCCACCTCCGACTACTGACTCGTCAAACAGTACCGCAGTTACGTCCCCTCCTCCACAGTCAATTCTTTCAACTTCGGTAATGTCCTATTATTAATTTAATACTGTATGAATATTAAATTTTATTATTACTTACGTTTCGCGTATTTTTTGTATATGTAAAATTATAATTAAAAAAAAAACTTGAATGAACGAGCTAGCATATGGTCACCGTACTTGGAACCTTATCTGTTTTAAATAAAACGAATTAAGTAAGACAAATCCTTTAATAACTTCAGTTTTTCGAAAATGGACGAGAACCATAACTAATAAATAATTATCCACTCTTTTCGGATTAAAAGATACAAGTATAATCATCCAGTTGTCTGTTACGTTACAGCCATTCCTGTCGGGCGAGAAGCCACGGACCGAGAGCGGGAAAACGTCGTCCCTGCGCAGCGTGCGCGTCAAGCCCGAGCGCCTGAAATCCCTGAACACTATAATCGCTACCAGCAATCCAACAACTGCCAACCAGCAGCAGCAGCAGCAGCAACAGCAGCAGCAGCAGCAACAGCAGCAACAGCAACAACTGCCCAGCTCGCCGACGTCGCTGCACGCGACAACGACCGCCTCCTCGAACACGACCTCGTCGTCGGGGGCCTCGTCGCCCGTCGGCACGCCACCGGCCTCGAACACACCGACCAACGGAAGCCAGCACAGCGTCCTCGAGAGGCAGCTCAACAGTCCTTTGATCACGCAACAGGTGCGGGGCGCCACTCTTACTTTTTCACTCTCTATCTCTCTTTTGCCGATGTCTTTCGCCTTTATCGCGGACTTTTGTATGTTCTTCTCGTTTCTCGAGCATGTATTTATGTCTCCCCCTCAGGTGCCGACGTCCGGCTCGTCGCCCGGATTGCCAGTGGTAACAAACGCCACGACCGTGGTGACGCTCACCCCGCCACCGGAGAAGGACATAAAGGAGATCAAGCTCGATTCGAAGCAGACGAGCCTGATGGCACAGGGCAAGGAGAACATACCGCTCTTCGAGGAGAAGGGCCCCATATTCGTGGACAAAACACTCGGCGCCCCTCGATCCCCCGAGGTCATTGACCTCGAGACGGAGACAGAGACCGGCACGAGGGACAAGCTCATCATTCCCAGCTTCAAGAAGCGAAAGCTCGAAATACTGCGCGAGGGTGGCTTGGAGGTTACCCCCGTTGAATTAGGCAAGTTGGTTAAAGTTCGTCCGAGTTACGCGTTCTAGATTGTAATAAAAAAGAAATTAAAGCGCTACCACTGTTTCAAATATTCCTTGTAAACGAATACGAATACTCGGAAGTTTCGAAAGAAACTTTCCGAAGCAATTACAGAGACATGTAATAAGAATCATAGTAATAATTCCTATACAGCTGTATAATAATACCTTGTTCTCTGAAAATTTCAGACTCCCGACCTAGCGTGATTCAGCCCACAACGACGTCGATGGCGACGACGACGACGACGGCGTCGAGCAACTCCGCGCTGTCCTCTTCCTCGTCGTCGACCACGCCTTCGCCTTCGCCGATAGTGATGCACACGACGTCAACCTCGCCGTCGCCCGTAAAGGAGGAGAAGACGCTCACGATACCGTCCTACAGCCTGCCGCCAACCGTCATTCCGAAGTTGATAAACGTGACCGTCACGCCGGACATCGGTCACATGCTGCCCCGTTCCTCGTCCACCGACGAGAACAGCCACTCGGCGATGGTGCCGCCGACCCGTCAGCAGCAGTCTCACCAGCATCAGCAGCAGCAGCAGCATCATCCCATCACCCCCGTGAAGCAGTCGACCAATAGCAACGGGACGTGCCAGGGCTCGCCGCCTGTCAACAGTCGCGTCATCAACCTGGGCAACTCGAACAACGCGACGCTGCTGCAACTCTACGTGAACGCCAACGTGCCCATGCCCCATAACTTGGCCGCGGCCGCCGCCGCCGCTCAGGCCAACAACAATCAGCGCTTCGTGCCGCCGCAGGTGTCGAACAGCAGATCGCCCGTGCCGCCCAAGGTCACCCAGTCGAGGTCGATATTCGGTAGCAGCGAAAGAATGGTGTATGGGAACCCGAAGGACATAATTATGGCGCCCAAGTACGTGCCGCCTCCCGTCGCACAGCCGCATTCGCCCAGAATTCCAAGGTTTATCTGCAATTTTTATCGGCAGCTTTCAGATTTAAACATTTTATATTTAAATCTAATGCGAATATATTACTCGTTTGATTAATAAACTAGGCACGCAAATAGATTCACGTAATTTATATAATATCAATATTTCGTTACAGTGTTGTGACGGCTCCTATGGTAAGATGCGGTAGCAATAGCAGCGATTCGCCACACGCCGGCGGTGTGCTCGATCTGAGTCAAAAGATGTCGTCAGGCCCCGAGAGACCAGCCTACCCCCGATCGAATCTCGAAATAATGAGGGTGCCAGTGGTTCCCAGGCCGAATCCTCTGAATTACGAAGCTCGCAACCTCGAGGCCCATCATCGCGGATCAATAGGCATGCCCAGTAACCTCATAAAAGACATGAACAGCGTCGGTGGCAACAACGTCATCGCCAATAAGCCGATGGCGGACGCGCTTTCGCGGAAAAATCACTTCATGACCGGTAGCAGCCCCTCCAATCTCGGTAATCCCGTCTACGGCAATGTAATCGACAGTCGCACGATGGCCACAAATAATTTGGAAATCACGCTCGTAAGTCCCAGGAAGACCACAAGCGGCATAATCGACGTGCCCGAACACAGCCCACCCATGCGAAATAATAATGCGGTATGAATGAGATGCAGTTTGTTTCCATGTGCTACTGTGTTACATTTTGATTTCTTTTGCATGTTCTAAGTAATTGTAGTAGAGCTTATTTTATTTTTCATTATAATAATTAAAATGCTTCTAGGACTTGTCAAATGAAACAATGTCACTGTAAGTTGGAAAATTAAACTGCCCATTCTAAAACATTCAGGCTCTTTGAAAATCAATTAAGCAATACTTATTTATGTTGTAGAAATTATTCGGCATAATTATGTATAATTGATCGTGTAAAAAAATAATAATAATATTTTTACACAATTTGTTTAAATTGAATTTCTAAAACAAAGCATTTGGTACAGTTACCGTAAACACTAAGTAGAGCTTGATAGCGGGTAAAGTAGGTTGCGCTGTAGGAAATGCCCATGAAACATGCGTAGGCAGGCCGGATATTTAAGTAATTATCATCTTTTTTTTAGACACCAACGGTACCCGTACAAAGGAGACAGGGACCGTCTCAGCAACAGCCACCTCCATTGCCGCAACAGCAACACCATCTAAATGGAAAATATCCATCCAGGCTCCCTGCTGAACCTATTACCCCCTACACACCTAGAAAATCCATGAACATGGGCAGCGGTGGGGGTAACATCCATCACCCTGTGATACCTAACGTACCGAACCTGAGCCATCTCAACGCGAATGCAAATTATGGAAAGGTCAATCACGTTAGTAATTATCAGCAACTAGAGATGGAGAAGAGGAAAGCGGCAGCCGAGGCGTCGAACAAGGAACAGCAGCGCAGGATAAGCGAGGGCGATAAGGTTTCGTTGCAGCAGCAACAGCAAATTCAACAAAGACTCGAATCAGGATCTGGCAATTCAAAACAGCATCAATCTAGGTTAGTTACAAGCAGTGTTCGTCGCGATAGCAAGATCCGTTTAGCAGCAGAATAAATGTTATTTGAATAAGTCTCTAGAAAAAAATGAATCCATTTTTATTTCACAATTGAATTTATTAAATTGGTGTTCTTTGCATAATAATTGATCTGACAGAATGATCTAAAAATTGTTCAACATGCACTATTACAATTTATAAAATACATTTTTATAATTTACGATAATGCGTCGTTCGTCGTAAATTTTTAATTCATCATAACAAAGAAGCTGTCAAACTGACGTTTAATTAATTTTCTAGGGATAATGACTCGCGGCGACATAGCTTGCCCAGCGTGCCGACGGGCTTCATTCCAACGATTCCGTCTGGCAGGCCGCCGCCGGCCTTCCTCCCTCACCAGCTCGCCAACAGTGGCAGTAGTAACAGCAATAACGCCTCGGCCGCACCGGCCCTGGCTGCCGCGGCAGCGGCCGCGGCCGCGAGCGGCAAGTTCCTGCCCTTCATCGACCCCATGTACTACCAGGGCTTGTACAACGGTCTCTATCCCGGCCCGATGGGAGCGCCGAACGCGAGCGCTGCCGCGGCGGCGGCCGCGGTCGCCGCCAACAGCCCCTTCCTGTCGCCCGAGTTCAGCGCCTACTACAAGGAGCTGCTCGCCTCGTCCTCGATGCAGCAGCAGACGAGGCTGGCGATGGCGGCCGCGAGCCAGCAGCACCAGCACACCGCGCCCACGTCCAAGTAGACGGAGCCGCGCGGCGAGCGCCACGTGCCCGAACAGAGGATCTCAGAGTGTCGATAAAAACGATATGGTTGAGGGACAGCGCGCGCATTCTTCATTCTGTAATTTTTTTCTTGTGCATCGTCGTGGATGTATTCGTTAACGCGGGCAGTTGTAAGATATGTAGTCATACGCGTTTTTTTCTTTAATTTTTGTTTCACTGTTTTACGTGAATGATGAGTTTTTTCTTCATTTTTTTTATAATTTTTTATTACATTTTTTTTAAATATTTGCAAAAGCGATGAAATGTAAAAGAGAAGAGGAAATTGCGGACTATATATGTTATTTTATACTAATTTTTCAATTTGTTAATTGTTTATTTTACCTCTGCGGCGAATGGCGATTGCTCATCTTGACTTTATATCGTAAAAAAGCTAGGTAATGTTACGTCCATTATTTCAAGCGTTTTTTTTTTTAATTTAAATTATAAGAAAACTGACCACTTATTTAATAGACAGGAAATAGTTTATAGATTGTAAATGTGAATATAAAAAGAAAGAAATTAAAATTTGGAATGGTGTCACTTCGAAAAAAATAGTTGAGATTAAGAGTGTGAAAATAGCGAAATTATATTGATTTAGAAAAAGAAATTGGATTTAACAGATATAAATATCGAACTTATATTTAATCTTCACGAGATAAAATTTTGTAGTCGAGCAATCGTAATTTAACTGTCTTTTTATTTCAATGAAATAAAAATAAGTTTCTGAATTTTGCTCATATGCTTGAATAATCAATATTTTATTAATTTGATTTTGCTTTCAAAAAATGGAAACGACAAAGTTCTGTGAGATTCATGCGTAAAACAAACTGAAGAAGAAAAAATTTAAATATTTTGATTCATGTAATTACACGATAATAAGAAAAAAAGAATAATAAAAGAAACAATGTTAGTTTTCTGAAGATGGATTTCTTGTGATTAGAAGCACTGGAAAAATAGGAAACAATGTAAACGCGTAATTTACGGCTAATCGTACTTTAGAGCGCATTATTTCCTTCAAATTTGTTTTACATGCGCTATGTGATAATATTATGTATTCGTATAGTGCGTGAGTGTCACGGGAACGTCGAGTAAGCAAAATGTTACAGGAAAAGTGACGTATCGTTACATAATAATGTATATTCATTATCTCCGCTAAAAGACTCGCACAAAAATCCCGCGTACTCCGCTAAGTAAGTTAGCCAATTTTCACCGACGACGACGACACTCAAATCATACACTCACACATAGCATACACATCCGCAATGATCGTAGTTTATAAATAATAGTTATAAAAAATAAGTAAAGCAACATTGATGGGAATAAAAGATTAAAACAAGAAAAAATAATATGAAAAGCAAACAATATTGCATGATTTTGTTTGATTTTTTCTCCTGGAAGAATAGTGAGACAATGCGTCGCAAATTAAACAAACAAAACATTGAATGTGAACTGTATGATCATTAAATTGTGGTCCTGTACATAGTGTACATAATTAAAAAATAAGGTCATTCATAAGTCGCGACGAATAATCTAGTTGAAAAATAAATCCAGCATCGTCTTTGAATATTACGTAATCCCTGTAACAAAAATTATTGATTCAGATTTTAGATATGTGTGTACAGGCCGTCCTGAACCTCGTATATTGCGAGCTTCTTATGTACAACGAAATTTATCGGTAGATTTTTGTTGCGCAAGAAATTCATAAAAAATTTCGATTCATTTTGAATTTGTTATTGTGCAATTGTTCTTGCGATTATTATTTGAATAGTTTGCTATAAAGAAAAATTGGTTTAAAAAAAAATAAATAAGTATTTTGAACATTCTAATAACAATAAAAATTATATATCTGTTACATTTCATTTTTTTAAAGATTGGATTAGTTTGAATTATGAATGTAATAATCTTAGGTTGTAGAATCTTTTTATTTTATTGAAAGATTTTAACATAAAGAATATTGGTGTTTAATATCATATTTTGTAGAATCTAATGTTGATTATAATTTGTTTAAATATTTTCCTGTAAATACAAAAGAAAGCTACTTCTACCATAAAATTTAGAAAGATTAAGTATTACCTTTTTTAAATAAATTAAAGGCTTGTTAATATTATATTTGGTGTATATTCATATAATAAAATATACGTCTTTTGTGTTTTACTTAGAAGTAGCGTAGTAATTATATAACATGCAAAAAATAGGAGAAATATACGCAACAAATTTAAGCCGAGAATTTCGTTAAAATTGTACGTATTTGCGCTTTTATCGTTTCTTTAAACGTCAATGGCGTCTATGCGTATAAAAAAATGGATGCGCCGAAAAAATCTCATAACTATGAGAGAAAATAATAAAAACCAAGAATCGCGATCGCGTGCGACTTATTCAAAAAACAAGAGTCGGCCTTCGCTTTTTGAGCATATTTTTCAAATTTATTCTTGCGGCAATATGTGGGATTTGAGAAAAGTGCAACATCACTTGCAAAATTTCTTCATAATTTTGACGTTCTAATTGTATAAGAAAGGAAATGGAAATTTATTCTTTAGTAAGATTTGTAAAATACAAACCATTTTATAATAGCGATTACTAATTATTATATATTCGTAAATAGATGTAAATCCGAAAAAATGAACCCTTATTAAACGAAAATTTGTTGACTCTCAATTTTATAGAGTAATCTATAAATATAATTTAGTACGATTTTTTATACTCTTGTAAAATTAAAATTTTTTACTTGAAAAAAAACTTAAATGATTTATACGTTTTTAACATATTCTAACATTCATTGATTATTTAAAAACAAATTAGACAGATAAACTAGTGGAAGCTTTTGCAAGTTGATGATATAAAAGTAAGTTTGAAGAATAGTTGACTCAATCTCGATATATCCGTGTTAACCGTAGCTATATTATTAGAATATGCTCGTTTTAGGATTGTGAGACGGGTAAACGAAAACGCAGTGAGTTATATCTCTTTTCTGAGGTAACGTTGGCAAGAAAAGATATCTTTGAGACGATCCTGTTCAAATGAACAGATCAAAAGCTTAGCCAATTGAAATTTTTAAATATTGATGTCTTTCACGCAGATCTTGCGTAAAATTTTGTAAAGAGGCGCTTCCGTTGACAATCTACCGTGTCATCAAAATTTAAGTTTCCATGATTTTATGGCTCTAAATTCAACGTACAGCAGAAATGAATTCTTTCAAAATAATTGAGTATACAGTGTATGTTGTCAACGGAAAAGCAATGTCTACCTACGAAGAAAGAGTATTAAAGCATAAAGAAGATAGAATGTGAGTAAACACGTTTAAAGTTTACGTGTTTCCAGCTTTGTTACCTGCGTTTTCAAAGTTTTACGATTCTTGTGGTTTGTTATATACGTGCGTTCGAATTTTTAAAAGATATTGTAGAGAAATATTGTAAAAAATCCCGAAAGATGAATAGGAAAGTAATCAATCAGTAGATAAGAACAGCGAACTAAACAAAAAAAAAGACAAAAATGATAGCAGTATGCTGCCTGCTCCAAAAGATAAGCGCTGGACGAAGAAAAATGTTGCAAAGCGTTGGAGGGAAGAAAATATATAGCACCGCTCTTTGTAAATTTTTTTCTCGATATTGTGAGGGAAAATATAAAGTAGAGGCGCGGTCGTCATAAGTAAATGAGAAAAAGCAAATGATGTATAACACGCATAAATTTGCGTGAAACTAATTGATTCACATGCGCACCGATCGTCGCATTCGCTGGTGTTTCTTTTCCCTCAAAGAAGTCTCGCACGATAACGATTCATGATTATTAATGACGATTATTATTAATGATAATAAACAATAACTCTATTAATAATAATATTAATAATAATAAATGAAAAGTGCAAGTTCCGCGAGGAAAGTTTTATGTATCATATATTAAGATATTTCTTTTCTTCCTTCTTAGCAATACCTGTATTTCATTTTTTGCGTGAAGTTTCTTTTTATTTACGTATATACCTGTGTTTATGCGAATGAAAGTAAGCGAATATTTGAGATGATTTTTTTTATTCAGGGCTAAAACAAGATAAGATTTTTATTTTCGCCCGTACGTCCTTTTTTAATTTTTAAGTGCGGTTGTTTTTTCTCAGCGCAAATGATGATGTGAAAGTTTGCGACGACTGATATTTTCATTGGAATGAAAGAGAACTAAAGAAGTTTATATTCGTTTTTTCGTCTTTTGTTTAATCTTTGTTCATTCTCGATGTCCTCCGGTAAACTTTCTTTTGTACAGTACTTTATTTCTTAAAAAACAATGAAAACAAACAAACGAACGTTTTTAGCATTATTCCTTCTTATCAAACAATAATTATTAATATATATTTTACTTCCTACATTGATACATTCATAAACACACAAAATTTTTAGCTAATGAATGTAAAATGAATTTATATCTTACACTTGTATAAAATATAAACTGCTAATTTTTGAGGTATTTATATTATTATTAGCGATTTAAAGGCTGTGCATTGTTGTATTTTTAAATATCGAGTCGTAGATTAACTTTGAGTAAGACTGTAAATTGATGAAGCATCTAGTTATTGTTGCTTTCGCGACCTAAAAACTTGGCAGTATATTACTATATAAATAAGAAATAACTCCACCAATTTGTATTATTTTTAAGCAGTTCGATTATTTTATTTTTGATACGATATTTTCATTTAATCCAAAGTAAATTGTTTCTATTTCTCTCATATATTAAAATTTTATTAATTTTTTTCTATTTTTTTTTCTATTTTTTATAAAAGATATATAAATAGAAATATGAATTCTTTTAGCGTAACTATGATTTCAGAAGAGTGTTATGTTTTAATTTTGATTATTATTCTAGTTTTTAGTATCGTTTAAGTATACAACTACTTTGATTATAAATGGTATAATATTTGAAACAAAGTACAAGTTCTTACGAGGAAGAAGAGGAAGAAGAATAATTACTTGATATAGTTTTTCCGGCCCAGCAATTTGTTCGACTTTATTTTGGATGATGCTACAACTGTATTTCATGCACATAGTATTTTATCGAAGTTTTCATCACCTTTCTTTTGAAAAGTTTTGGCAATCAATGCTCAGAGTAATTTATATTTTATACACGTTTTTGGCAAATAATAGAGAAAAGATTTGAAAGTTGTTCTTTAAGCATTTTACAATTCTAAAATAATATTGATCTAATATTGATTTTTGCGGTATGAATATTTTGTTCATAATATCAATCCATGGTATTTTTTCACAAATATACTTTAAAAAATTTGTTTCTGCACTTTAACATAAGTAATCTAGAATAATATTTATAATAGCAAAAATTGTCGTAAAAAAATATTATTAGATAAATAGTTATTCAAGAAGATTAATTATTCTCTTAAAACAAATTATTTTATCATGTTTTTGGTTTTTTTATATTTATTTTATAAAGCAATATTAAGTAATATTTTTTTAATCTATAATTCATACAAATACTATAGATGTGCCAAGTGTATTAAAAAAGAATACTTTATTTGCCTAATCGATTATTTACATAATTTCAAAATTTGTGAGATTAGTCATGAAAAAATAGTGAAATGTGTTAGTCCACACGGTCCTACCCGTAATAACTAGCAATTCTTTATTCAGTGACGTTAATTGTTATTTTTTGAAAACTTTATATATAAATATTTAGAATTTTTATGAAATACAGATTAATTTTGAAAAAATTTAAAAAGTAGAGTTTATTAGTCGTCGCTTCGAGATTTTAAATTCAATGTTAAACGAGGCTCAGGCATAAAAATTTTTTTCAAACAAACTATATATAAAATAATCTTTTTTCAGATTAATAATTATTAATTAATAAACCACAACTGCAGAAAAAAAAGATGTATTTTTATAATCTTACGTAAATATTAAAAAAATTATATTAAAATGGAATTATTAATCAATGATAAAATATTAAAAAATGATAAACTGTTGTGACGTTCACCATCGATATATAATAATGGTAATAATAATCATTTCAAAAGTTCAATATATTTTTTAATGCTGTAAATTCTATCTTAACTATGATAATT
This sequence comes from Sycobia sp. Sy_11, assembly GCA_018907035.1. Taxonomy (NCBI): domain Eukaryota; kingdom Metazoa; phylum Arthropoda; class Insecta; order Hymenoptera; family Epichrysomallidae; genus Sycobia; species Sycobia sp. Sy_11. The sequence goes on from JACCIC010000109.1 coordinate 741,413, forward strand.
TTGGATTTTCATGATACTTGAACATTGGGTATAAATTTTCATTTATACACCAAACAGGAAAGATTGCAATTCGTAAGATCTTCGATTCGCGCGAAAGAAGAACGCGACTTTAGTTATGTCAGATATAAAGGTCGATAATGTTCTATTTCAATATGAGGTATTAATGAAAAAAACAGTTTTTCACGTGGATTGAATGGAGCTCCTGGCAAAAATTTTGTATTTAAATTGAATTGAAACGTCTAAAGGATGCAAAGCGCATTGAAGTGTATTGAAGCGTATTGAAGTATTAGGAATCATATATCGATTTCGATCCGATCAAATATTGCAGTTCGTTATTGTCCAATTCAATCCGTTCGAAAATTATTATAATGTCACAACATTGATATTAACGATTGAATTGGATGGAGATGGATATACGATTGAATACGTTTCAAGTCGCTTCAATCCATAATTTTAACCATCAGAGCCATTTCAATCCATATCAGTGAGATTAAATTTAGAAACCGATTTCAAATTTTTCTAACCACTTCAATGATGCGTAAATTTTTGTCACGCTTAAACGGATCGAATAAAATGTATTCAATTCGCTTTGATATGGCCTCTGTCCTCGATTCAATTGATTTCAATCCAAATTTTTTACCAGAATTATATATCTAACAAACTTCATTCTGTTCCGGACGCTGTTTGGTCCTCGTATGAGCCGTGTGTCTTCATAGTTTTCTCGTATTAATCCGTGCAACAACAAGACATTATTTACATAACGGATCGCGTAAAAAGTTGAAATAAAATACATTTATAAAAAAAATAAAATCGACTTAAAAAAATCGGTCGAAAATTTGTAGAGATGAAATATCTGTTTAATAAAATTGTGCGATAACATACGGATCGTCTGCCAAACTACTGCAGTGCCGCTAACAGGGGCAAACTAATTTTTTGACAATTAATATACCGTTGTCATTGTCAGAATTAAATAGCCTAAGTGGCTAGTGTTCAAGATACCAGTCGCAGAGAGTCAGTTCGAGTTTCGGGATTCGGTGCCGCATATTCCAATGTGACTCCTCAAATTCCAATAAATTGGAGAATTAATGGGTAACGCACATTCATTCCGCCTTTACTAATGTCGCTCGATAATTATTTTTTTACTGTTGTATAGTTATCCCCCTTTACTTATCTACAATAGTCGTCTGTTTTTTTACACGATACCCTTCCGGTAATCACGGTATTATTATGACGTTGCAATTCTATTTCGATGTTGTTGAAATATTCTGAAATTGTATTGGAATGGCATTTAAATACAAATGATATTGTCATGATATTGTGATATAAACTCCATATATTATCGCAAATATGTAGTGATCATGCTGAATATATGCGTAGAATCGTTATTGATGAGATGATCCGGATTGGTAAAATAAATGCCACAATTTCTAAGAATTTCGGTAGTTAAGTTGTAGGGTGCAGCACGGAGTTTAAAAAGTCAAATTCACTTTTTGTCATAATCTACCTGATTGTGACAATACCAAATGTATAATTATTATTTATGGAAGTAGCATATTTTAATACGCTTGTGGAAGTCTTGATTATTTTCTTCCTTAAATAGTTTATCTCGGAATGAAGCGAAGAGAGTAAGTCCAGCCAGACAAACATCGATTTACAGGCTAATATGAGAATATTTTTTTCACCGCGAAACCCGAAAAAATGCGCTAAATTTGTGATTTTGAGTTAAGGATGGTAAAAAATTATGTCCCCTTTTAGCGCCGCTGCATATATTTATCCAACGATAATTCATCAATTTTCACAAAATTTTTTTTTAGCTAAAAATAAAAATTTAAATATTTCTTCATACACAAGAGAAGCAATAAAGAATTGCAATAATTTATTTTGACATCATATTTTTACCTGAAGTATTAAAATCTCATCTATATAATATTGAGAATGGTTGATAAGATAATTATAATCTTAGTTTTCTGAAATAGTTTATTTTTCTAATTCAAGGTTTGTGCTACCATCTCTGGAGAAAATTTAGTTCAACTTATAGGCTTAGTTAATGTTTTTACACAAATTTGATATATTCCTGCATTTATCAATGATATATATATATATATATATATATATATATATATATATATATATATTTGCACTAACTTTATTATATTTGTGATTTGAAAACTTTTAAATAAACAACAATATTCTATCGCGATATGATTAGAATTTTAATTATCATTATAAATTTAAGATTATAACTAATATTATACTATTAAGTATTGCAATTTGGTATATGCAATATTATTATTATATCGTAATAACCTTGGTTACTACCTAGAATCTACTAAGGTTTTTTTGTATTTTTCATTTTTTTTATATATAAGTAAAAATTGAGACAACTAATTTTGATAAACAAATAAATTTTAGCTTCTCATCTATTTTACAATAAATAAATACATTTTTTTAATTTAAATACAGTAAGTTTGAAGACTGTAAACTTTATTGCTTAGCTTTGTCTAGAACTCTATATAATCCTGTGTATAAGATTCATTTAAGCTTGAAAATATAGAAGCGAGTAATTTTATTTTTTTATAGAGTAAATAAACATTTATTTTTAAAATACAGTATTTATATTTATTTTAAAAACCATTATAGTATATTTAATTGTTAAGCAATAAAAAAGGAAGCGAAAATATGGAGAAGCCATAGGAGTTTGCAATCCTGAGCTCTTGCTTAAAACAAAATTTCATAATTTAATTCTTTTATAATTTATTATTATAATAACCATATTTTTTGATGATTTACACGAATAATGTATAGTGTAACGAAGTTTAACTTTTTTTTAAAATTTCATTTAAACAGTGCGTAAAACTACATTTTTTGGTTATGTATCATCAATGAAATAACAAATGAAATTTTAACATATACGGTGATGTACATATTTGACAATTAATCGAAACAATGAATTAGTTTTACCGACGCTCATACTTATGGAATCATTGAATCCTTGCGTCACTCGAATATAAGCCTGTTCGTCTTGGTTCCTGATTGATAGATGATGAAGACAAGCGAATCATCTGCTACATATAAGGCATTATCGATGAATAGATCGAATACTTCGAGAATTGCTAATCAGGTCTCAAGCTTGAAGATCTTTCATTCGATATTCTCGTTGGATTTAGAAGAGATTCATAATTTCAAAAGAAAATTTCACATTTTGCATATACTGCCCCCGATATTATTTGGAGGTGTGCTAATAGTGAAAGTTTCACTGTTATTCAATAGGACGATTTATTATAAATTAAGTTAATTTTAATCAACAAAGATTTTGATTCATTGATTAAAAAATGATTCTCCTTCAATAGGATTATTAGTTCTGCTTGATTTACTTCTCATATATATGAACCAATGAATGATCAACAAAGGTTATAAGAGATCAGAATATTGCAATTCAACAGGACACAGCTAATACATATCTTTTCTTTTCTCAATATACATTTAAGCCTATATTATAAATTTGCATGATGAAATTGGACAACGTTAATTTAGTATATTAAAGAGCCTTATTGTTTCGTCTAATTTAATATATGTATTAAATCCAATATTAATTTCATTATGAAATACTGCTCATAACTTTATTTTTACAATTATTATATAATGTAGCAGTTCGCTATACATAAGGATTTTTATACTTAATAAAGTGTAGTCTATTTCCATTTATTTATTTACACGTATTAACGGGTTATCAACTGCTTTTTTCATATGGATTGAGTAAAACATGTTATATTTTAAAGAGTATTTTGCAGCAAAAATTAAATTATTCCAGTAAATTTTTAATAAGCTCTATAATGCCTCTGATATATTTCAAATCGTTTTCATTTTCATACTGTCGGATATAAACTTTCGAGAATCAGCCGCACCCGATTCTAATTTGTATACTTACATTATTTTGGGGCACTGTTCCCGACTATCGTAGTGACTTTTGGCGGAAATTAAAATTTTCATGGTATAATCTATATGGAATTTATCTCAGAGAATACGAAACAAATCAAAAAATAATTCAAACACAAATTGTAGTTATCGAAATAGATCTTTTTATTCTACACATTTTTTCGGTACAAGCGATATTTCTGGAGAAAATTAAACCATTTCTCTCTCTATCTCTCTTTTTATACTTATTTATGTAATTTCTTCCCGAAGATCCACTTGCGGATAAAAAATGCATAGAACAAAGAAGCTGTATTGTAAAATTATATCTATCACCGCGATGTTTATAATCAACACCCAAAAAGCTTACGCAAATTTGAATGAAAGTTAGAGGTGCGACTTTTTCGAAGCAAGTGTTTTTCTACAATACATCAACAAGACGATGGTTTTTAGGGGAACCTGAGACTTTATTGCAGAATTGTTCTCGAGAAATATTGCTCGCAGTGAAAAAATGCATAGAACAAAAAATATGTACATTGTTGAGATCATCAATTTGTGCTTAAAATATTTTTTGAAATTTTTGTATTTAAATCTTGTACGTAAATATAAATTCGAAAAATCGTTGTTTTTTTTACGACTTTCGCAATGAAAATTCAACTCCACCAAAAGCCATTACAGTAATCGTAATTAACATTCCAAAAAACAAAAGAGTGCAAATTTTTAGAAAAATCGGAGGATGGGTACTTTTCGGAAGTCTGACCGACTAAAATTTGTAATATTAATTATATCGATCGGTAACAATGGAATTCGATAATCTCTTAATTAACCACAAAAATATGTAATAGTTAAGCCGAAAAAATAATAAGTATGCTCGTATCGATGCCTTCTGCAATTTATTTTGATTGCGCCAAAACAAATCGCATAGTTTATAGGTATATTCTGGTACAATATATTGTACACAGCTTTCTATTCATATTTATTTGGTAAATATTGTATTTTAATTATTTATTTATTTGAGGTATGATATGCTATTAGGTACATTTATGCTCAAAGAATAAAAGCTGTGCAGAATATAATATATCAGAATATTCCAATGTATATGCTGTGACGCAATTAAAATAAGCTTTTTATAAAATCAACCACATAAGACAGTAATAGAAAGTTTATTTTTGAGAGTTAAATTAAGAAATCGTCGAGATTAACTGTTACCGATCGAGACAAAAATTAAACGTAAAATAATTACAAATTTAAAAACAAAAAAATAAGCCTGGCAACGTTTGGCAAAATAAATCTTACCACAGCGAATCTGTGACTGAAAATTAAAAAGGTTAAATGAATATTTCTTAAATTTTTGTTCGTCCATAATCCCAGGTTGTTTCATGTGGACCTATTAATAAATTTTCTTGATACGATGTACTTATAAATGATAATAACTCTTATAATAAGGAAAAAAAACATTTTATACTATTATATTTTTTCTAAATGCTTCAATACTCTTAGATGTAATTTTGAAAAATAAACAAGACAACAAGTAATAATAATAATTTTAGAAATTTTCACTACGCCGTAATAAAGCACAGAACAATGACAACTCATTACTTACAATAAATTAAATATAAAATAAGAAAAATATAATATAGAAAATAAACGAAAGAAAAGAAAGTATGAAGGGAAGAGAGTAAGCAGAGAGCAACCGGCTTCTTTCTCCCTCTCTCCCTCTCTGTCTGTCTGTCTGTCTCTGTCTCTCTCTCTCTCTCCTCTCTCTCTCTCTCTCTCTCTCTCTCTCTCTGTCTCTCTCTGTCTCTCTCTCTATCTCTCTCTTCGAACGCGTGGAATGCACGAGCATGTGCCGCGAAATTTAAAATCGCTTTACAGGGGCTATAAACTGATAACCTGTTTAACCAGTCCGACAGGAGCGTTTTGCCTTGCAAAAACGTTCTCCTCCTTCATTTTTTCGTTTTCTTTTTACTCCGTTCTTCTTTTTCCCTCCCCCTCTACATGTCCCTCCGTCTCTCTCCACGTCTCTCTCTCTCCCTCTGTCTCTCTCTCTCTCTCTCTCACTCCCTCCCTCTCGTTCTTCAACTTTGGTCGTCTCATTTTTTCGTTAGCTTTTGCTCGCGCGCGATTGCTCTTTTTGCCGTGCGAACTACGCTTTATACCGGGCGATCCAAAAAACGTCCAAAATGTTACGGGCGCGGTTGTTTTCATTTAAGGCGGCTTTTCGTAATTTTACTTTTTAACAAACTTCGATTTACTTTTTTATGTAGTGTAAATAAATAAGAGTTTGGTTTAAACGCATTACAAATTATTGTTCAATATATATATATATATATATATTTTCAGAATAAATGTAACAACATACAATACCTATTACATAATCAAACTGATTATTTTAATTAAATTTGTCTAAATGTAAATATATTGAAGTGATTAGGAGCCAACTTATATTTTAATTAGAATATCATTAGTACTGTAAAAATATTAATGACCATAGTATTATATTTTCAATTTAATTTTAAATAAATATATATTTAAAAAATCTAAAAAATAAAAAGAATTTAAAGACTAAAACGCTTAGAATACATAAAGAAATTGTATTAGAGCGAATTTTACAGTTGAAAATGTTTATCTTAAATCTTTATATTAGGTAATTTTATTTATTTTGTTTCTGCAAATATATATATATATATATTGTCATGTTATAATAGAATATTTTTTAAGGTTTATAATTAATTTGTTTTTAAGTTTAATTAAAATTCTTGACCTTATTATCGCTGTAGTACTTTTCTAAAAATGTGCATATAATCGTCGAGCCATTGTATTTACATTCCTTCCGATTCGTTTTCCATATTATCGTACATCAAAAATCTTTGCTAAAAACGGAAGTTTCCTTAAACTATTGTAACATTATATCTTTTATTGTTTTAAAAATTCGTCGTCACACTCTAATCGTAAAATTTACATATGTTGATTGATTTGCTTAAGTACCTAAGAATAACTACGCATATAGCAAACAGGGGTGCGAACAATTATGCTTTATTAATATAAGTATTATATATTGGACTTTTTAAAACGTGTCTTCTTTAAGCTAATTTAATCAGGTGCATTCCTAAAGTCGACACACTCAATTTTCTGATGGATTTCGGAAGTTATTGTAGTATAAGTTTCTATAATATGGATAATACGTGAAATATAATTTCAAAAGAGGGTTATAATTAAAAAATGTTTCTGGCAAATTGTGTAATAATTGTTTGCGATTATAACATTTTGATTATTTCCTTTTAACATGTACTGTTTGAAACTTGTTTTCTTAGCAATTTAAAAAATTCTTAGCATATTATGTTTAAAGTAACAATTTATTAGTTAAAGCTTCTTAACATAATTTTTACCATTATCTAATATTTATATCTAATCTTTGTGTTGCAGGATCACCATTATGATAATATTTCATTTATAATTGTGTCGCAACTTATACGAGAGTTTAATTATTTTTACGCAATATAATAAACTTCTAATAATACGAGGCTGGATTGATAAGTTTCCGACCTGACCAAGAAAAACAACGTTTTTAAGAATTTTTTTTTATTTCTCAACATAATCTCCTCCAAGGCTGATACATTTCTCATGGCGGTGTTCTAGTCTAGTAATACCATCTCTATAGACTGATTCATCAAGCTTCTCAAAATACTCATTTACAGCTTAGATTACTTCTTCATTGTCAACAAATCTCTTACCGCCAAGCTATTTTTTGAGGTTAGGAAACAGATAATAGTCACTCGAGGCTATGTCTGGAGAGAAGGGAGGGTGTGGCATCAATTCAAACTTCAGATCGCTGATTTTAGCCATCGCAATGATTGACGTGTGCGCTGGTGCGTTATCATGATGAAACAAGATTTTTTTCTTCGCCAGATGAGGTTGTTTAATTTTCACTTCGTGGCTCAAATGTTGCAACAAGTCTGCGTCGTATTGACCAGTGATAGTTTTACCCTTTTCAACCTTACATATGATATCTTACAGGTCTCAGCTATCTCACGCATTTTTAATCTGCGGTCTTCCAGCACTATTTGATGGATTTTTTCGATCATATCTGGAGTTGTGACCTCAATTGGGCCTCCTGAGCGAGGCTCATCAGAGGTGCTCACACGACCCTTTTTAAACTCGGAAACTCACTGCTTAACGGCTGAATATAATGGGGAGAATGTCCCCAGTGGCGAGTCCATCTCTTCTTTAATTTCCTTCGGCGTTAACCGCTTTAAATAAAAGCATTTGATGACAGCACGATTTTCCAGCTTTTCCATTTTTACGAAAAACGCAGAGGCGTCTTGTTCAGCGTGCTCTCAAACCTAAACTAACATGGCGATTGGACTGAAATTATAGCTACAAGATATCTAAGGATAATACTATAGAACGCCGCCTCAAGGTAGGCCTAGTAGCGCCATCTCTTGGTCAGGCCGGAAACTGATCAATCCACCCTCGAAAAATTAGTAAATTTAATTAGTAAATAACACATCTAGATAAAATTCTAAGTTCTTTTAAACTTTTATTGTCTCTCTTTATTTCATAATATAAGTAATTTTTCTATAATATATTGTATTTCGAACTTTTTTTGTTCAATTTGTGTAAAACATAACAATATTCGGTTGTACTTTGAAACATTCGTTATCATTTCATATAGGAATTTTTATACATCAACGTTCATAATATCCTCGATTAATTTTTTGTTGACAAGAGTAAATACATATAATAATGAATACCTCAAACAATGATGACCTCAGCTCATCATTGTTTGTGTTTAATTTGAAAGAAGAAAAATGCATACAGATATAGTCTGATTTATTTTTATTTATCGAGACGATTAGCAATTTAATATAAATTATTATCATTTTTTAATTAAACTTTTCGAGAATTAGAAATTAATTTCTGATCGTTAAATGGTTCTTACACGTGACACTTTTAAAAATAAAATTAATCTAAATGTACAAATAGAGCAATGACAAAGCATTTCATAATATAAATAATCGATGAAAAAATTCCACAAATTAACAAACTACATTATTTTATAAGGACTACTGTAATATCGATAAAAATATTTGTCAGTCTAATTTACAAGAGTCGACATAAGTACAATTAACATATTGAAAAAATTTCGTATTTGTATGATTTTGAATGAAAGACAGTTACAGTTGAATAATTAGCCAGAAGTAAACATTACGAAAGATTTTTTTAATTTTGTGGCTTATATACGCACTTTTCATTAATTCGTTCTATATACCTTTGAATACTTTCTATTTTCTATACATTGACAGTTTCACTTTCCATTTTAATTCAATCCAGTGTATTAAAAATACTATATACATAATCATTAAATTCATAAATGTTTACACGTTTTTAATAATACGAAAAAAACTAAACAAATCTATCATTTTATATCGGGAATGCGGTTTCAATGCAAACGATTCAATTTAATATATCTGAAGAAGGTGCTATTAGTTTTTTTCATAAATTCATTCGTAAATATATTTTAAACGTTCGACATAAATGTCGTTTAAACGTGAATTAATATTATTTTGATTTTGAATCTTCATAATGTAAGCAATAGGCATTATTTAACTCTTTCAATCAAACTTTATTTCGCAGCTTTCAATGTCTTTAAATCTTAGATAATATATGTATCTGTAATATAACAAATATTAGGTCGATTAGAAAAATCAGTTACCGGTATTTATAAACGTTATATACCTTGTAGAAATCGATTCCATTTTTAAGTCATAAACAAGGAATTTTGCTATGAATAAATCTAGAAACAAGGTTGTTATTTATGCGATGGTAATTAAAGGTATATGAAACATTATTTCTGGCAATTTCAAACCAATTTAAAGATACATTTTTTCGGTATTTAATACCTATAAAAGTTAGTATCATTTTTTACGCAAATCTTGAAATCTACTTTAAAAGAATCTTGCGACGGTGTAGATCCATATGTAGCTCCGTTACAAACAATTAATATTATTATTTCTTAATAAATTATTTTTAATATATAAATTCTTATATAATTTGGTTCAATATATTATTCTTATATAAATTCGTTGGCACTAATCATTATTGTAATTTATATATTGTACTTTTTTATCGAGTCCAGAATCTCAAAGATAGTTTAAAAATTCACGTACACTATTATACTTGTTAATTATAAACTATAATACTTTGTAATTTCGTTTTATTATTGTATAAATATGAATTTTCTCGATTGCATAGTAATTAAAACTTACATTTGAATATGTAGATATGTCCGGTTCTTATAACAATTGACAAAGACAACATTCACCGCGTGTACTAGCCGCCAAAGCATACAAAATGTCAGCCCTGAGTGTACAAATAGATATGGAGCACACTTATTTTTTTAATTAAAAAATAAATACTTTCTACATAAAATATTTCATAAATTTATAAAATTTAAATTTTGTACTAAAGGTTTTTCTAATCTCATAGCATGTTAAAAATCAGAATCGTGTAATCTAATTGTTTTCTTTACATTTTACTTAAAACCAATAATGTAATAATAACTATTATTACTGGCGTAAATTACGGTTTTCTTATCGCATTTAATTTTTATTATTTTGGTCCACTGTTTATGATTGTTTAGTATAAGAAGTACTTAAAGAAGTTCGAAATTCTACTAACTTAAGCAATGCTTTCGCGCACTTTTTGTACATTCCCGGCTGCTTTTTTATTTCTGCTCTCCGACGCTAGTATCGCATATTATATTTAAACTGTTAATCAGCCACAAATCGCCAATGCATCAAGGGACCCAGAGCGGGCCAGCGCGGCAGGTGTTCAACACCTTGTGACAATGGGCGACTCCAGGGAAAGTTTATATTATATATATATATATATATATATATATATATATATATATATATATATATATATATACAGATTTTTTGATTACGTACAAGAATGGTTATTATGGCTTTTTTTCTCGTCTGCTTCTTTAATACAGAAATGAAATTATAAATGGTTTCGCTATTTATAAATTGTTGAAATATATACATATTATGTGCTGAGTCGAAAAACACATTTTCGATAAAACCAATTATTGTAAAAAATATGATTTTCGAGAAAGAGATTTCAGAAACGATTAAAAATGAACTGTAGTATTCACATTAATTTTTTTTTATTTTATAATGTCATTTTTATTATATACGCGATGTGCTCAAATAATAAGGTGATTTTTTTATTTTTTCGAAAAATATTTATTTATTAATCAATATTTATAGTGTCCCATTTAAAGTAACTCCTCTCAGATATAATACAATTGTACCAACGCTTTTTCCAATCATCGAAGCACTTCTGGTAATCATTTTTTGGTATAGCTCTGAGTTCTTTCAACGATGCAGTTTTTATCTCCTAAATTGTTGAAAATCGATCTTCTTTCATGGGTTTTTTCAGTTTTGGGAACAGAAAAATGTCACTGGGGACCAAATCTGGTGAATATTGAGGCTGAGACATAACTGTAGTGTTGGTTTTAGCCAAAAAATCTCTCATAAGCAACGATTAATAAATAGATGCATTATTGTGATGAGAATTGTTTTTCTAAAGCTCCGGACGTTTTTTACGTATCGCCTCTCGCAAACGACGCATAACTTCAAGATTGTACTCCTTATTTACCGTACGATTTTGTGGTCAGAATTCTTGATGCACTACACTACGGTAATAAAAGAAGAAAGTGAGCAAAACTTTGACATTTGATCGAACTTGGCGTGCTTTTTCGGTCTTGGTTCTTCTGGGTTCTTCCATTGGAACGATTGGACTTTAATTTCGACATCATAACCCATAATTCATCACCAGTTATAATCCTTTTGGGAAAATCAGCATCATTATTGACTTCAATCAACATCTTCTGAGCTATGGTCATGCGACGGCTCTTTTGATCAAAATTAAACAGTTTTGGAACGAATTTCGCCGACACACGTCTCATGCCTAAAACATCCGAAAGAATAGCATGGTATGAGTCAACCGATATGCCAACATCTTCAGCAGCTTTTCTAATAATGATTCGACGATTTTTTAACACAATATCTTTCACTATTGAAACGTTTTCATTTGTTGTTGATGTGCTAAGACGTCCAGGGCAAGGTTCGTCTTCGACATCCTCTTGGCCTTCTTGAAACAAATTGTAGCACTTATACTCATTCTTTTTACTCAAAATAGACTCACCATATGCAACTGTTAACATTTCAAGAGCTTTAGAGCACTGGATTGCATTTTTAACACAAAATGTAATAGAAACTCTATACTCCATTTTTTTCGTAAAAGAAAATCGCCGAGCACACGAAACACTTATAACTTTGTATGCCTGTCAAAAACAAAGAAATAATGCTACAGAGCTAAAGCCGTGAATATATGCTCGGTACACCTGTACCAACACAAAATAAAAAAAATCGATAATCGAACGGACATAGCCCTCGATATTTGTAAAGTCACCTTATTATTTGAAAACACCTCGTATTTCATTATAAAAAAGAAACAAAGCTTGTAAATGAGCTCTGCAGGTACATATTATAAACATTTTTTTAAATTAATTTTTACTATAAATTCCTAAACCAAATTATATCTTCTTTGTCCATAGTGTACACTTATACATAATTGTTCATTGCAATTTAGGAAAGGTGTTAATAATTAAATACCTTTTTATGAGCATTTAATCGAAAATTGATAAAAAAAGTAACGTGACGAAATAACAGTACAAAGGTGGAGTTTACTGCACGTGTGTTTTGTAATAATGTGAATGTTATTGTTAAATGTTATTGTTATCTTATTGTTAGAAACATTTTTAGATTTAGTTATCTGTATATGAATTTTAAATTTTCTCACAATAAATAAAGTTAATAATTGAGGAAAAAATTATTTCGTCATTTTAAATTATTTACTCTTGAAAATATCATATAAATGAAAATTCCAGGTGATCAATTCCTTCTACCCATTTTCCTAATATCTTTCTATGTAAAATTTAAAGTAGCGAGAAAAAAAATTTGAAATCGTGGAACTTCAAAGTTTCGAACAGTAAAAAAAATTATAATTGTAATCAGAAAAAGTTCAGTTAGCATCGCAATTCTTCTACAGAAAAATCTGCATTTTCCAGTCCATTTACGACTGAATTGGAATGTTTCATACTCGTAAGCGATGGAGAAACCAACCTGATAAGTATTCGAATCTTTCATATCTATTTTACAGGTTCAGATATCCACTATAGAGTCCAACAATTCTAGTGACTTGAATTTTTTGTTCTAGTTCAATACTATAATTATATATTTAAGTTCTACAACTCTGTGACAGATTATATGAATCCAATACTAACGTTCATTTTAAATCTTTACGCATTATATCTACACATTAAATTCAGTTAAATTAATTGTAAAGTTTGTGTGTAATTTTACTGTAATCAATTGCAATATTTACAGGAATTAAAAAAATTGCTAATATAATAGTTGCTCACAAAAGGAAACCAAAAAATAGGAAAGCTTCTATGTCCTTCTTTAATTAATTGCTTTTCCCAAGAATAGCATAACATTTTCGATTCAATTTTCTATGATAAGAGATATTCTACGTCAAAAGGTGAATTATATACAATAAAATTTTAGTTGGAAGAGACCTATTGAAATTTTCCTGCATTATAATAATGAACAGGTTTGAAATTTCATTTCTGTAAAACTGTAGTAAAAGGACGTAACTTTAATACACATTTTTTATGTGATCACATTGCTAGTATGGGGAGAAATAATTATTGCGTATGAAGTATAAATATCTTTTTTGATGTTATATGTTACAGTAATATAATGTTTTCGAAGTAATAATATTTTATCAATAAAGAGAATAAGTCTACGATGGTCTACGATGGCTCGATCGCTAGTGCGAAGGACTAGTAACTTGGTGATCCGAGTTCAAATCCCGGTCTCAGCCGATTGACACAAGCACCGCTCTAATAATAATTTATAGGTGCTGTGTTTACAAACACATCGTAGACCTCCGTCGCTGATTAGCACCAATATTTCGAAGCATAAATAGAGCAACGTTAAATAACATAAAAAAAAAAAAAAAAAAGAATAAGTTCTGAAACAAATAATTTTGCAACTATTTTGATCGATCCAATTATCATGTTCGCTGCAAACTTTATTAAAAATTGCACAATTGCTGAAGACAATAACGACAAAATTATATATAAAAAAAACATGTAAAAAGTATTAAAGAAAAGATGGTATTAACAATTTATATATGAATACTTCTATATCTATATCTGTATAAAACGTTTGGAAAAATTTTAATTATTCAAATATTATGCTCCATTAACCTTCTTTTTCTTCTATTGTATTAAATGTAAAGATTCAATCTTATGACATTCTTAAAGCGCGTGAAATAATTGACGACTTACAAAATAATTAATTCTAAAGAAATTAAGATTACATTTAATAGAAATCCGGAACTGCTATTTAGAAACGTAATATTTTGGAATGAGTCAGATAAAATTGTTTACTTTAAAAACATTAGTATTCAAAATCAAATTAACGAACGAATTCAAATGATGATCTACTTCCATCAATACTATCTACACATAAGCATTTACTGCAATCTAATTTTAAATAAAATGGATATTATTATTATTATTATTATTATTACTCAACAACTTTCTAAAAAAATTTTAACAAACTAATGAAATGATACAAGAAAATCTAGTGGATTATCGTTAGTTCACAATATACATTAAGAGTTAGAATTTATACTTCTCCAATTATAATTATACTAAAAAATAAATAAAATGCCAAAACAGATAAAATAAAACGATCGAGAAAAGGCCATAATAAGGTCACATACCAATACTTAACTTTTCCAAATTCAGAAATTACGTAACTACTGGAACGGAGGGGGATAGGAAGAGAATTTTAAATTTTGAGTAGAACGTACGGAAATGCTATCCTAATATTATGAACAATTCATACAAGTACATTTGTGTCAGCTATTTGTACATTTTTATTTTATTTAAAACATCTTTTTTCGTTGCTATATTTATACGGAAAAAACAAGATAAGATAATTACAAAAATGAGGTCAAGTATTTATAAAACGGATTTTTCCTTTATGTTTATTTAATCAAATACAGATCATGCTTTATTTTCTAACAATGGCATGGCATTCATAATGTTATAATCAATAATGATTTAAATGAACGTAAGAATTTTTAAGAAAGTGGCTTGAAAAAAGAGAAAGGCATACAGCTATCATGGAGTTATAAAGTTCCAAAAATGTTTGTTATTGATTTACTTTTTATTATCAAAAAAATTTGCACTTAGAGTATCGTCTTTTACAAGTCTGATGTGCATACATAATTTAGTAAGCCTTCTGCCACGTATTCATCTTGCTCATCCTGGAGTATTGCAGAATATATATATATATATATATATATATATATATATATATATATATATATATCATGTAGACTCTTGAAATCCAGTTGAAGATGCTCAAGTTATTATAACTTAGTCATATTGCAATTATTAAATTAATCCATGTGTTTTCAGTGCTAAAATATTAAACACTTTTTCTGGACACAGCAAATGTTATCAAAAATTTTCTAGTGATTTGTTTGGTATTTTTTCAATTCTTTGTTCAGAAGCATGTCATTTTTCCAAAATTGAATTTTGAAAAGATCCTACACTGTGGCCAAAAAGTATCATTATGTTTCGAAATCTTTCTGATTGGAATTTTTTTCCTAAAATTGCAGGAGTTATGGATTCAACAACATACCTAAAACAAAGCTAGATATCTATGGCGAAATGCCATCCAAAATCACCATTGTTTTATATACTATTAAGATAAATTTTCAGCTTCAAGAGTAGTGTAAAACCATGGTGTTAATTCTATCCTGATAATATCTATAGGATACTTTTGAACTATGACTTTCAGGTTACTCTACTAATTATAATTTAACTTGCGAAAAAAAAATTATTATGCTATGCATTTTATAGCTTGTAGCTCGCTCTTTCTTATAATCATTATGTAAAATTCTAGAAAAACATAATCTAAGATTCCACAATTATCTTTCATTTTGGTTGAAAACGTGATTTTTTATTTAATTTTTTTTAAACCCCAATATTAGACTTTTCATTAGAGTTATGAGTCCAGGAGTTAGTGAACATTTTATCCAGTTCATTTGCATACAATTATGTATTTCATGAATTGCTTTAAACGAAGTAAAATACATTTTTTCTGCACACCGATCCTGGAACCATCGACTTTAACTTGTCTTGTGTCCTTTACTATAATTCTTGACGCATATTCATTTTGTTCAGTACTGCCTAATTATAGAACAATGATTTACATTATATTTAACTAGAAAAAGTTTATTTCACAATCTAACAATGAAGGAAAACTATATAGTTGTATCCTAGTCAAGGATTCGGTGATGTATTGCTTGAACGTAAAATACTGAAAAATGATGATTTTGTAGTGTATTTAACTGGACTAAATATTAGAAAATATAAGGATAAAATTTGAACTCGTTATTAAAGTGTACTCCGCGATCAGAGGACAAAATTAGGTTCGAGAAGATTTGTTAAATATTAAAATCAAAAGTAATTTTGTTAGTAAAGGACAATTTGACTTTCTCCTTTTGAAAAGGCATCCCTGAAGTATCTAGATGACTCGAAACGTTGGGAGTTACAGATGGGAAAAAATTTTTGATCACAGGGTCATTCAGTTAAATCATTTGCTAACAAAGTTAACTTTGATTTTAATATTTTAAGTTTTCTATTGCAAATTGTACAGGAATGATTATAAACATGTTATCTAGTTTGTTAAAATGACTATAAGACCTATAAAAATATTTAACGATTTGATTTATATCTATGGATGGAAGTAGAATTCATAATTGTAAATATAACAATATATCATATATACTTATGGAAGTTTTTGAATGACTTAAAATCGAACTATACATTTGCTGAAATATACTTTAATTATTATCTTTTGCATTACTCCAGTCTTATTAGTGTGTAATATTAGTGTGTAAATAATTATTTCTTTTGCGTTAAATACAACCCTGGCTCTCCTCAGGGCGTAAAAAGTGATGAAAAATACTATTGAAAGCCGTACAGTTTTTCCATTCTAAATAAACATTCAGTCCTTGGTTCCCACTGACTTAAGATAAGATTCTCGTTTATCCTGATCCAACTCATTTTTATAATTTTATTCATAGATACTTTTGACGAATGTTAAAAGCATGAATTAAATGTTAATTCTTTTGTGCAAACATTATAATAATGCCTTATGTGTATTCATAGAGACATAAATATACGCAAGCTTCTGTCTTTTAATCAGTTATCTTTCAATAGTTACTAGTATATATAGAGAGAAAAAAATAATTGGCAAATAGAAATTGTGAATATAAAAATGGTGTTTTTTAATTTACTTTTATTTCTTTTTGTAAGTTTTACATCTTTATGTACTGGCGATGGTAAGACAATATATTTCAATTTTTGGTATATAAAATATTTCAAGTAAAAGTCTTTTGAGCACCGTTTTACATTAATCAAATTTAATATCCATACCCATATAAACTTTTTCAAAATTGAAAATTTAGAATAACAATATTGATTCTATTAAAATAAATCACTTTAGATGTTAAATGAAAAACATGGAGACTATCAAATTAGGGATCACTCTTGAAAACTTTGAAAATATTTCTGTGAAGAAGCTTCAAAAACTATATTGTCAGATGACAACTTTAGGGGCAGTTCAAGCAGTGTATATATGTACTTTGGATTTTATTCAAACATATCATGTCTTTCTTGAGCATCTAATGCTCTATTTTCAAACATTTCTTCTTTGCTGTTCTGTTCCCGCATTTGGTTTTTACTGTTATCCATCTAACTTTCGAACATTTTTTCTCTCTCAAATACTTAGGTACTTCTTCTACAACTAACTTCTTATACCTAATATTACACATTGATTTCATATGGGGATACAAAAGCTATTTTCGTTCTCATGATTTTTTAAATTAAACCTACAAACATATAATAAAACATTTTCGTGAGTAGTAAGGGCTGGACCAACTTATTAATCAGTTCCGAAAAGCTCTAAGGAGGTAAAATCATTCCCAAACATATAGATCCAAAATTAAAAATTCTATAAAAAATTTTGAAATGTTTATGAGACAATATAAAACAATTGATTTTGTTAAAGTTTTGATGGAAAATTATTCTTATTGCTGAAAAAATGTAAAAAATCCTTATTTTTATTTAAATTTTCAAAAAAACAAAAAGCAATGTAAATGTGTTTTTCTTATTTTTTTGTGAAATATGCATGTGAATATGTTGTGAATTATATTTTGAAATAAGATCATGAATATCATAGTGACTTTTGAAGGAAAATTCAATTTTGGGTCAAAACAGTTTTAATACATTTATATTTCAAAATAGAAAAAAATTTTAAAATATTTCGCAGAAAAATTTTACAATCCATCGAAGTAGACGTTTTCTGTTGTTTATATTGTGTCTCTATAAAGTGACATTTTCTGCGAAGTATGAATTCAAAGATTAACGCTTCACTTGGCTTCGCCAGTAAGAGAATAAATAATGGTTAGTGCATTGATACTTAAATAATAATTGATAGTGCATTGAGACTTAAATAAATGTATATAATTTTTGTTCAGTCTATTTTATTTGTACTATATTGTCTATCTAAAAGAAATATCTATATTTGTAAATGCGATTTAGATTTTGAAGAATGATATGAAATAGATATTACTACTAAAAATAAAATTCAATTAGATTAAAAATTAAAAATAATACAATTACTAAAAAAATAATAATTATAATATAACAAAAATGATAACAATAATAAAAATAAACTACATTCTATATTAGCAACGGACAGCCTGATTGCCTCCACCACCTTAAATTAAGATGCACCGTAGTGGTTCGAAACGTCGCACATCTAAAGGTTCACTGAAAAATATGATTAAACATTTAATGCTAAATATATTAATGCTATTCAGATTTTGAGATGTCTATGATAAAAATACAATATCTGCTGTGTTATACGGAGAAACGGTTTTTAGTGATCATTTAACGAATTAGTTTTATAGCTTTCAATATGATAATTAATTTTGTAGTTACTCTCAGTTGTTCATATTCGTATTAAATGTTTATTTATTATACAGAAAAATATACGCTTTCCTTCGCAAATGTACAATAATATTTTATACGTCCTATCGATGAGGCTACAGTACATTAATTAAAAATTAAACACACGTTGCTCCGATTCTCATGTCGTTAAAGTTATAAGTCGAGGTAAAATAAAGAAATTCATGTGTTGGTATTTTTATCTAATCCATCCTGATTTTGATTTTTGTATTCTATTTCTCTTAAGTGCAATATATATTTTGAAAATTAATCAGATCAAATTTTCCAAAGAGGCATCTTAAAAAAATTGGCACTCGCGACTTTTCAGCCACGTTTTATAGACAATTTTAAACAAATAATTTATTAATTATTGACGCTGATCGGAAAAATATGAAACGATGTAAACAGAAAAAAAGGACTGAGTCTACTACTTTTCGGGTCGAAGAATCAACAGGCGGATAATATTCCGAGCAAAGAAATTTTTAGAGAATATAAATGACTTATCGATTGTCTCAAACACGATTAATTTATTACCACAAATTTTGATTAATTGTATGAAAAGTGTTTTATAAAAATCATTAAAAAATTTTACTGCAGCATATACTTTATATATTTTAAGTAATCATTTTAGATTGTTTAATATATTGTAATGATCGTTTTAGATTAGATTTCATATCGTAATAATATCCAAAATTAGATTGACTTATTTGACTTTAACGATGAATATAAAAAAATGAAACTATGATAATACGGATAAAATCATAATAGTTCTTATATATTTTATTATCATTATTATAATTATATAAAGAAAATCTTTATTAAAAATTATTGTAAATATTCAATAAAATAACCCTGTATAGAGCACAAGTTTATATATATATATATATATATATATATATATATATATATATATATATATAGCATTCGATAAAAACTCATTTGTGAAGTTTTATACTACAACTATATATAAACAATTTTATAACAATATACTGTATATCCAGGTTCAAATTTTAAATACTATAGTCTTATTTTATTCTCTTACCGAAAATGATTATCTGCGTGAATAGAAATACAGCATAATAGAAAAGTACTTTTGACCCATTTTATTCGATATCATTTGGAAATCCCAATAAATCATTAGAATCGGAAGATTATATTACAATGAACGCGTATGAAGTCGTTGAGACAAATATATTTGCAACAATTAAATGTTTTATCAACTATTTAAAATTAAAATTAGTAATTTGAATCTTATTTTAATATATGTGGTTATTTCTTTTAATAAAATTTCGAGCTAAAGAAAGCATTCAAAATGTAAATTAAAATAAATGCAATTATTTTTTATACAAACTGCTAAAAAGAAATGATAAGAGTAGATTAACTGTTAATATTGTCTGATAAAGATTTTAATTAATTATATCATACTTAAATTTTGCCATAAGTTCACATAATACATGCCGAGGATATTTTATTCTATTTCCAAATAATCTGTAACTATTGTTTCGTGCGCATCCCCAAAAACGGATGCTATGGTTCACATTAAGTGCGCTTTTGTGTTTGTATCAAAAGGTTTTTGGTTACCATTTATCGCTTATCAAACGCAACGACACAAATCGTGTATAAATAATGTCACCATTGTCAAATTTTATGCAAAACTTAGACGCTAATCCATACTGTTCCTCGTGTATGTACAGAAAAAACGTCGTGATCGCTTGTGCTTTAATTGATTTTTTCCGTTTTGATCGATATTGCATCACGTAATGTCAGACAGAACCGAAGATTATAATAGTAAACTGAAATAAATATGCCTTGAGAAGAACAAATATAGTTAGATCCAGTTATATATCCATATTATATATATATATATATATATATATATATATATATATATATATATATATATATATATATATATATAGGATTGTGATATACGTAGAAACAATCGATACTATTAAACTTGGAATCACTTTTAGCAATAATCATTAGAAAAATTTCTACGTTGTAGAAAAGTTTTGAGAAAAGTCATTGAATCATTTAATGAAAAAAGACGCTCTTTCAAAGTAGGATTAGCTAAAGTTTATATTTTATAGACTTTCGAAATAAAAATATTATATTACATAACGATTAGGTTACCATGTGGTATTAAAAAATAATTATTACAATTAATTATGAAATTAAATAGTAGAGTGGTATGCTAATAAAATTTCGTATATAATTTAAAGTAAATGAAAATTTTCATTTGTCACTTGATTCGTTGAATAATTATTAGCGAAAATAACTTTTCATGTATAACATTACACTCAAATAATGTAAAAAATTTTGTACACTTTTCAAAATTGCGGAAATATTTGAAAATTTAGAATGTGTTAATTTGCGTTGAAAACTTGATAAAATTTATAATTAATCGATGGTTTGAAATACATTTCAGCAGTCTCTTTTTATTAAAAACTCATTAGAATTCATTAATTCATCAAAAGTTAAATCATCCTTAATAACAATATGTTTCGAATGGAATAATATCATACTCTTTACAATATGTATCCTTCTACTTTGCATTTTTGATTGTGTTCATCAATTCAAGCACTTCTAGGTCAAAGGGAAGTTAGGTTCAATTATTTGAATAATTATCAGCGAATTATACCTTCATTGTTCTCTTGTCAAAAAATAATTTGCTTAAATGTTACAGCATTCATTGATACAATTTTTCATCCTTTTTTTCTATACCTTCGAATGAATAGACATTCGAACAGTAACAAACCAGTGAATTATATAATAAAAGGAGAATATCAATACAGAACGTCGAAATGAAAAGTAAATTGACTGACAAATCAGTTCACCGGATGACCCCATAGATAATGGCGATCTATTTTTCCATTTTTACTAATTCACTGAGCACCATGTTTACCATGTTCACGTTTACCATGGATGGCCATGAAATAAATTATAAACGCCATAACTCTTCAAAGTAAAACATTTACGCTTTATCTATTATGTTAGTCAGATCAAATACTTCTGGTACCTCTTCTTTTTTTATTATTACTTTGAACTGTATTTTTTATCAGACTAGAATCATGAAGAGGAAACTAGTTTTCATAAGTATATAAATAAATATCGAGTTCTTTTGTGAATTTCTTTAATCGACATATTAAATTTTTCTCACTGCTTTAAATTTTATTAGCTAATTATTTGATTTCCTGTATTATTATTTTATGATTTCAAAAATCGATTTTTGTATATATAAATCAAGGTTTAATGATTAAATTATACGATTATAGTAAATATGTACACAGACGTATTTATGTCATGATATAAGGATATTGTATTAGTAATCTGCTGGTACTGCTATATAGAAACTTCCATATTCTGCAAATATGGAAACTATAAGCCAAAGAAAATGTAACTTATTTGAATGCTCCGATACAGTTGTTTTTAATGCGACCCTATTAAATCATTAGAGCTTTTCTTTTTTAAGAATTTCACGGATCAACAGCATTATTATTGAAGTAATAAAAAATTAGTAAATTCACGTAGATTTGTTTCTTAGTAGTGTGAATACATTAATATAGTAACATCGCTGTTGCGCATTTAGTACATAATAATAACAAAAATTTTGTAGTTATAACATTGTATGTAAATAGGTACATAAGAACCTACCGTGTTGCATTGAATATATGTATAATACAATACGTGTTGTAAGATATGCGTACATATTATTCACTTACTGAATAAAATCAGGGCAGAGTATTTATTAATAATAAAATTAGAATGATATATAAGAATTTTTGCAAGAAAGTCGCTATATAAAGTAATTATGCGTTAATTGCTGTTTGGATCTGAAAACTCCTGAAAATAATTGTCATTAATTTTTACGTATGCTAGCTTTATCCGTGGAAGGTCTCAAAAGTCCATATCTGGCAGAGCCTCAGAGTTTAACCTATCAAGTTGCTATTATGGGCAAGCAAAATGAGACTGACGAAAGGACCCTCCGATGCGGCGGTGGAATCGTAGCACCGGACAAAATATTAGCTGCCGCGCAATGTTTCGTTGATGAGTACGGCAGCCACAGAGAATTTACGTTTTCGGTTGTTGTGAATGAGACCGATTTAGAAAATAAGGGGAGCACCGAAATAGCGATCGATCTCATCTATTTGGTCAATGACGCTTCCTTTTACACAAATGATATTTCCGTGGCCAAGGTAAATGTATTATATTAAAAAATTATAGTTTCGGAATATTTTTTATAATTTTTTTCCCCTAAAATGATAAATAATTTCAATGTATAATGAACTTATATCACATAATTATCCATGCAAATTTGAAAGTGTAAAAGTAGCCGAAGTGTGAATATAACTTATTATATCTCTACGCTTATAATATACTATATATTATATATATATATATATAGTATACACAAAAATATATATACGTGAAATTCTTGCCTATGTCAATATTTTTCCTTTATATAGTTAAAGAAATAAACTAAATAAATAAAGGATTTAAAGTTGCCAGAGACTTATACCGTACTACAGAAGTAAATTTAAACTCGTACTTCAATCTGAATGTTAGTTATAAGAGTTATAAACATCACATGTTTTTCATTAGGCTTACTAGTTTAAATTTCTGACTGTCAAATAGATACTCCCTTTTAAGAAACCTTTAAATATTACGTGTACAAATATTTGTTAAAATATGAATAAAAATATTTTGGAAATAAAATTTTTCGACTTTTGTACGTGCACAACTTTCTGTAATAGATATCGCAAAATAACTGTAACAACAACAACAATGATTATATGTATTTATTACAACAAACCTAAAAATAAAACAATTGAATAATTGTTCACATTACTTATGCTCTGCTCTAGCTAGCTAAATCATTAGATATTGATGATAACAATCCATACTTGAGTAAACTTGTAATACCGTCTGAAGGATCATTTTTGACGGAGAGCGGCACAATAGCTGGATATGGATTTACTTCTGTAAAAACTGCGTTTAGCCATAAACAAAACACTGAAATAAGAATAAATGGAGAATCAGATTGGAAACTCAGATTTTCAAAAGTTTATATTACTGCCTCTAGGTTTTGCTTAGAAACGGGCCATCTTCATAATCCATTTCATATTTTCTGTGGTATTATAGTCTCCAAAGATGATCAAGGAATATGTGAGGTGAGTCTGATAACTTTTTAGAGTATTGTCTTCTTTTATATATATATATATATATATATATATATATATATATATATATATATATATAAACTGATTACAATGTATCTAATTAGCCAATAGCAATTGAATTTGTGTGCTAGCACTGAAAATCATCTACAAAGTGTTGAAAAATATATTTTATTATTTCTACATAATGAGACTTAGAATCCGTCTATATTAAATTAGTTCATAACTAATAATTTCAAATTCTTTCGGATAATATAAATTCTTGATTTACCTTTTATACTCTTATTTATATTTAATACATGCTGGCTTAAGTTCAAAATAGAAATTGTTTGACATTTCAGTCATAAATAGTTTTTGGTACATAATTTTTGTATTGTACTAGATAAAAGAATTAATTGAAAATCAATTATTTTTAAACGTATTGTCACTTCTCATTGGTTAATGACAAGATATGATACTAGAATGTTAAAGTTTTTACAGTTCCATAGAAATAACGTGGGCAAATATGTATGTTAATACGAAAATAAGATTTCAAAAAAAGGAAAAATGTAATAATTAAGCATAGTGGAAAAAAGCCTCTAGAAATATTTATTATATTCTTTTCCATAACAGAAAATAAAAGTTATAATAAGATTAATAGGCATTATTCAACAATTAAATTTCAGCACTTGTTATGCTATTAACTCTCTTTCCTACTTCGTAATTGAAAATAAGTAAAAACTTTTATATTTTTTAATAATGTCTCAGATACCAAAAATAGCTATCGAAGTGTAAATCTTCAGTATTAAAAGTCTGTGCTCGACATTTTAGATTCAAAAGACACAGTCAATCTTCGAGAAATAAGACTTTTTTAGATATTTTTTTTAATTTATTGAGCTAGAGGATATTATCAAATTTCATGGTTCTTTTGTTGGTGAGAGTTCATGACTAATGCCAGCTTCTTACCAAAGGTTGAAGAAAAATTTTAAAACATATTATAAAAATTTAATTTGTGTATTCTTAGATTAGAAACGTTGTAACAATAGTTGTGTAATTCTTTTATTTTATGCGTAAATTTGTATGCAAGATGTAAATTGTGTAAAACTTTCTGTTACATGAAAATTATGTATTTCAGTACGATGCTGGCAGTCCACTTGTTATTAATTATCCAGAAAATAATACAGTTGTGGGAGTGGCAAGCTCCAGTAATGTTGATTGTAATGATCAAGATGCAGGTGGCTTATATACCAGGGTAGTTCATTTTGCAAGCTTTATAAACGCAATTATTGCTGGAAAGCCATTGGATGGAACGATTATTTATCCAAATCGGCCTCATATAGTTTAGTAAATCTTTTAGTGAATACTTATGTTAAATATTAAATAACTATACGTATTAATTTTTTATGTAAAAAGTGTATAATAATTTGTTTTCTTACATTATTGATGATCTCATTTGACTTTCAATTATTACCTTTATCACATATGAAATAAAGAAAAATTTTAAATATTTGCTAATTTATTGATTGTATTTAATATTATATGTGTAAACTGTCAGATAAATATTAACCAAATGCACAACGTGCTGATAGTTATTATCAAATTTTAAGGCAATACTCATAGATGAATATATATCTGTAAAAATATAATAATTTCTGATATTCCATGAACTTAGATAACAAGACTGAATAGTGTGTGATTCTGAACGAATTTCGCCGTGGAAAAATCAACTTACAAATCCTATTTGCTCTTTGCATTTATAGGAGAGAAGTTCTGAAATTTGATCGATGCCTCGATCGAAGCGACCATGATTGTTCAAATATTCTGAGCCCTTGGTAGAGAGTAAATTGGAGTATATATTTTTAAGAAATATGAAACTAGAGATCTACTATCAATTATTAGGATAGGAATAGATAAGTCTACCGTATTTCATGCTATCTAGCTTTGCGCATATGCTATGTAGCTGTCACCCTATACATATACACACATGGATAACCACCGAATAGACAACAAGATCTAAATGAAGTTAACAAATTATGATCGAGTACCTTCGTGCGTCAGCATTTATGAATCTAACATATTTCTTTAAACGTAGTTTCTAACTATTATCGGTATAATTCTTTTATTTTTATATTAAATGTATTTTTGTAAATTATTTATATATAAATCATATGTTATGCTATCGAAGAGTTCGATTCATTTCTGACCATTAGAGAGAACCTCGGAAAATGTCCGAAGAGCATAATTCATGAAATCTAGATCAAGAAAAAGCTTTAGATTAGACATTGATTAAGCAAGAGAGAGAGAGAGAGAGAGAGAGAGAGGGAGAGAGAGAGGGGGGAGAGGGGGGAGGGAGAGAGAATAACGATGGAAA
The DNA here is from genome assembly GCA_018907035.1 of Sycobia sp. Sy_11. Classification (NCBI taxonomy): domain Eukaryota; kingdom Metazoa; phylum Arthropoda; class Insecta; order Hymenoptera; family Epichrysomallidae; genus Sycobia; species Sycobia sp. Sy_11. The sequence continues at coordinate 768,027 of JACCIC010000109.1, forward strand.
TACACAGTAAGATTGAATATTGTTTGCATAATCACCCTTCTTTATATTCATTTACATCATGTGATATTATATATTTACCATGAATATTTATCTATAATAATTAAGAGCTTTTGATCGAAAATAATATTTACAGTAATTATAATGCACTTAGAGACAATATTACAGAAGTATATGCATGACTGGTGGAGAGAAAGCGCTATATACTTACTGGCACTATCACTTAATATACAGAAATCAAAAATTTCATGTAATGATATGAAATAGCATTTTATACATTAAGCAATTAGTACTTTCAGAACAACAAATTTTTCTGAAGTGTTCTTTTTTCTGAAGTGAAATTCTAAAGACCAAAGGATTATTAAAAAAGCCCATGGAGTATCCATTTCTCTCACAACTTGAAAATAAATGAGAAAAATGGAAAAGTCTGAGTTTTGTGTATTGATAATACATTACTTTTTTTAGAAAAAATGATATTATCGCTTTAAATGTAGTTGTAGAGGCACAGAAGATACGAAACGCCCGGGTCGCTAAGATTCAATGATTCGTTCGGAAAACATAACAGATATCAGAAGTCAGTCTGTTCATATTTTATATGAACATTTTTAATATTTTCGAATGTACATGAAATTTTGTTCATTGATTACCTTGAGAAAGACAAAATAATCAACAGTGGATGTTACATAGGATTACTAAATTTATTGAATGATCAAATGACAAAAACGACCTCAAATTCGACAGAAAAAGGTGTTACTTCAATAGAATAATGTGCTGTGTCACAGGTCTATGAAATCGATGGTCAATCGAATGAATTGCGTTTTCACCTCTTTATTATCTACCACACCCTCTAGATCAGAGCCCCCAATGACTACCGGATATTTGCGGACGTAAAACAGTTGCTCAAGGGAAAGAGGTTTACCTCCAATGATGAAGTGATTGTCAAACTCGAAGTCTATTTCGAAAGAAACAACAAATATTTCTCAGAGGAGTATACTGGTCTATATAAATACACACACACACACACACACACACACACACACACACACACACACACACACACACACACATATATATATAACTATCATCATTCAAGAATTATATCGTGTTGAATAAAGTTAAACTTTTTTCATATTATTAGTTGTAGGCCCAGAATTTCTTAAGCAATGTGTTAAACTGAAAATAATATGAAATATTTTCCTTACACAGTAAACAAAGTACAACGGATATTTAACAAGTAAATTTTCTTAGTTTTATATTTCTTTCAAACATTACCTAGCGCACTTGAACTGATTATAGTTTCAGTTTAAGTTCTACCAATAAGAGCTAAATTATTTTTGGTGGTCAAAAATACTTTTATCATCGATACGAGCTTGACAATCATGGAGCAACCAGTGCAAAATGGATCTGATTGTGAATTATGTGCGGTTATCCATTTTCTAACTGCCAAAGGATTAAACCACTTCATAGTGGAAATAATTTATGGTAAGGACTATATGAGTGTGCAAATGTTGGGATGATAACGCACAGATTTTCTGGAAAGACGCCTAAAAAGCTCCATTACAGATGCTGTGATTGCAGCGCTTCTGTAGTTATTCTTCAGTTATTCATGAAGACAGACAATGGACTATATTGATGATATTTTGGAAATCATGCATCCTGAATATTCAATTCACCTAACTTCAATCCATACAGTATTGTCGGAGAAACTTGGTTACAATAAAGTTTGTGCAAGATGGGTCCCACGAAATCGAAAACGTTAAATCGCGGATTCAAAAACAGGATACCCCATTTGTTATGGAAAATTTATTTTTTTTTAAATACCCTTTGTATTATATCTAAGTAATAAATTAAGAAATTCAAATCAAGTGAACTGACAAATATCAGTTTATATATTCACTTAACTGGGTATAAAGGAATATAACTGAGAAGTTTCGTGCTTGGACGATAATACGTTATGCGATTTCCAGGTGTACTCAGATGACATCTACATTGAATTTCGCGTCCGAGCAGTAAGAATCGATTTTCAACTATTTCGGACGACTTCTCAAAAACTGCATGATTATGTATGTATATATATATATATATATATATATAAGATAAGTAACAGAAATCTTGAAATTTTAGATTCTTATAAATTCTTTTTTTTTATATTATAAAAAATTAAGATTATATCAATTTCATTAAATAATACAAATTAGAAAATCAAATAATAATAGTTGTTACCAACAATGTGGTGAATGCGATTAATTCTATAGAATTGATTGATTAGATCGCGGAAGCTGTTGATAAACAATGATCATTGATGACATTACAATTAGTTGTTAACAAAGTACTAAAACAATATATAATGAAAAATGTGTACTTTTTAAGTAAGTAAAGTATGTGGCAATTTGAAAAATTTACAAGTTCAACACATATTTTATTACAAAAACAATAGCAATTAGAGCTTAAATTTGCTACGCTACTTCATGATTGACAGATTTTTTAAAAATAAATATTTAAAATGAAATAAATATGAAATTTTTAATATTATCCAAAATATCAATTTCTAATATTATAAAGAGATTACTGTGTTAACCCATTGTGTCAAAAATGTTTCAAATATTTTACGAAAATGTAAGGCTTTAACATTTTATATAAATAATTTAAAAAATCAAGAAGTAACATGTTAAATAATTTTAATCCTCTTCTTTTGAATGTAATTGTTTCAATTATCTTCGAGTTTCTCTGAAAAAATTATAATAATTTTTTTAATAAAAAGTAAAAAATTTGCACCATTTTATGCTGAACAATGTTAGATTTTAAACAAAAAATAAGCAGAGCCCAATCATCGAAGATGTAACAGATGATCTAGTTCAAAACATCAAGACTATAGAAGATAGCTCGAAGATAGCTTGATATGATATATGTTATTATATCATATCAACTGATTTGAATTTGAAAAAATCGTACGGCATTTTAAAGAACAAATATTTTTTAACAGTCGTATTTGAAATGGTCCCGCTTTACTCAATGATGAAAATTGTTGAATTTGTTAATGAAAAAGAAATATTTATATACTAATTTTAAATAACCACATTTATTTTACTAATACTTCAGCCTATTATTTGTTGCAAGTATATAGTGCAAGTTGGATCAGAGACTGCTCCGAAAAACGCTAATGACTTACGCTAACATCGCCTGTGTACTAACGCATATAGAGAAAGGAGAGAGCATTTAATAGTATGAGTCTATGACCAGCTCTGCCTCTCGCATGTTTTACTGAGTATAATATCAGTGTACTACTTTATAATAGAGTTTTTATTTCAACTTTTTTAAAGTAAAATTATAGGTCAATTTCCATAACAGCTTTTGAAAGAAGCTTCAAGCCATAGGAAATAATATTTTCAATTTTTCTTAAGAGCGTATAAAAATAATTGTAGAATTGACATTTCGGAAAAAAATTTTCATATGGTCGAGAGCCAATCTACTGGTGAAACAAGGACACTGCAGTTGCTCGTCAGGAGTGTTTTTGAGCAAAAAATGATATCAGATGCTAGTTATGAAGTTAAATCATAAACCACAAGCTGAAAAATTAAGCAAATTCTGGGAACAAAAGAAACGCAAACTCAAAGTAGCCGTCAAGACTGCCAAGAGAAAATACTGGCAAGTGTTTTGCAGGAAAATGAACAATAAACATTGAGAAAGACAATAGAAAACGGTAATGCGTAATATAAAATCTAGGGGCCTATTTGTACAATTTAATCGAATGTTTCTCAAACAGGTGGTTCTAATTAACAATAGCTGAAATTACGGTGACTGCTAAAGTGATTGGGATTTTTACAACTCCGCCACTAGACGGTATACTTTGGCTAACCAAAAATATCAATGCTTGTTTAAGGGAGGTGATCCTTCTAGCACAGTGGATAGTACAAACAGAGATAAATAAGGCGAGATTGACGATGCCATATACGTCGGGATCGTACCCCATCGGCGACGTATTTATTTATTGCAAAATAGGAAAAATAAAAGCTCTTTTTTTACTTTTTCTTTAATAGTTTAAATAATATTGCTCTAATCGAAAAACGTTTCGTATAAAAGTTGTGCAGGAGATAATTCTGAACAAAAGTACGTACATGAAAAACTTAAAAAGTCGATTTTTCTATTGTTAAATAAATAATGAAAATGGAAAAATTTTCGATATTCAAAGAACTATACAATTTGTTTAAACAATTGAAATTCAATAATAATGGCGTAAATTGATGTTTTTTCATCTACTTATACTATTTTTCAAATTACAAAGTGTACTTTCAAAATGGCGACCAGTTGCAAAATTATTTATATTGCAACTTAACCAATGCGAAGTTTACCAACGGCTGGGAATTTTTTAATGCAGTAAAATGCAATCATTAGAGGATATTAATAGTAATCAAAGCTGAAAAGACCAGATTTTTAAATTAATTTTTTATATTGTTTAAAGTGAAAAATGCGGTTGCTAGGGTCGATATCTCGGAAGTGTTTAATGCTAGAATATTGAAACAAAATGCATTTTATTACGCTTAAAAAAAGAAAAATTTTGAGCCCTTGGACATTAGAAGTTGAGAAAATTTTTGTTTAAACTATTATTTATTACTTGTTACTGTAGTAAAATAGAATATCTTTACTATAAAAGCAACTATTTTGATGATTTTTTTTTAATTTAACTTTATTTATTCTAAACCTCATAGTGCTCTTGGTTCTAATACGGTAATTCTATTATATCCAACGTATAATAACATTAATTAATTCTTTTTAATTTTATATTGGTTTATTTATTAATTTAAAATTATTTTACTTCATTTTTGTCTTGATATTATGATATTAACGTAATTCAATATTCGTTTTCCCTCTTTTCTGATAAACAATTTTATTATTTATTTATTATTATTTTTACAATTTTTATTTTTATATTGGTTTATTTAATAATTTAAAATTATTTTACTTCATTTTTTGTCTTTATGTTATAATATTAACGTAATTCAATATTAGTTTTCCTCTTTTCTGATAAACAATTTTTATTATTTATTTATTATTATTTTTACAATTTTTATTCTTATATTGGTTTATTTAATAATTTAAAATTATTTTACTTCAGTTTTTGTCTTTATGTTATAATATTAACGTAATTCAATATTAGTTTTCCTTTTTTCTGGTAAACAATTATTATTATTTATGCATATTTACGCTGTTTCTTGTCTGTGATGCACTCAGCGCTGAAAATTATTATTTTTAATAGCTTAAACTAGCTTTGTATTTATAAATCATTTACACGATCGATATAAATATATAGTGCATGATATCATGTATTTGTTAACCAGTACGTGATGAATTACAATAAAATTTTCAAAATAACGACAATAAATTATTTAGAATTGCTTAACATCAATTACAGTAACATGTTCTATTTTCAGTGTTTATACAATATTAATGTACATAAGCATTCAATTCTATTCGTTGGAGAGATATTCTCTCCTGTGGTTCTAAATATTTTTAATTATTTCAATTATTGTAAAATTCATCATTAAAATGGTTTTTCTACTTTAATTTTTTTCAACAATCATCACAGACAAGAAACCGCATAAATATGCATAAATAATAAAATTTGTTTATCAGAAAAGAAGACAACTAATATTGAATTACGTTAATATCATAACATAAAGATAAAAAATGAAGTAAAATAATTTTAAATTATTAAATAATTTTTATATACCGATACTGAAGGTACTTCGGTATCCTTATATACCTGATATAAGGATACCGAACCTAGGCAGTCTTGGCCGATCTGTAAATCGCGAGTTTACTACCTAATTCATTAATTGACTTCGTCTATATGCTCCCGTACTAAGATTCTTTTCCCACAGTGTTGTCTACTAGGACGAAAGGAGTGGCTTCCGTGTACAGGACTACGAGAGTCCCACCCGTTTAGCCTACTCAGCAAAACTACAGGAGCGGCTTCCGTGTACAGGACTGCTAGAGTACCACCCGTTTAGCCTACTCAGAAAAATACAGGAGACTGATATATATATATATCGCGATTAGGTTTAGTGGAGATTACGGACTAATAATGTTAATAAGAATAAACGATAAATATTGTTGGTTACTTAATATTTATTTACTTCTTTGAAATACTTCTTATACAACCGTATAATATATAAAAATAAACTAGATATAGGTCGGGTATACAAAGTTAACACGTACGAGATGAAGTTCGAGAAACACGAAAAATTTCAATGTCTGAAAAATACGAAATATTTCAAAGGTTAAAAATCGCAAAAAAAATCTAGGTCAGAAAAATCCTAAGTCCGAAAATGCCGAAAAAATTCTAAGGGTTATAACTACCGGATCGATCCGACCTAGTTGAAATCCCGATTGGAAGTGATTGTTCGCTTCGTTGGACTCATATTTATATGTGGTCCGGACAAAGTAAAAAGGACCGTCTAAAATTTTCGTGGAAATTCATCTGAGCGGTCGTAGGGAAAGCCAATGAAGGAGTCAAATTTCGTTTCTAATATAAACTCCTTCGTTCGCTTTCTTACAATATTTAATTTTTAAATATAATGTATCTACTGTGATCATTAACAACAAACTTATAACAACATTATAAAATACGATCTTTAATTAATACCTTAACCGTTTGTTACGTTTATAATTATTAATTTTACATAATCTGTTACTCTACTATTCAACTTATTCTAACATTTTATGTATTTTATAAAGTATATAACTACTAACATTCTAATATTATTAATCTTAATGTTTCAGTAATTTTTTATTATTAACTAAACTAATTTTTATACTATAAGTTAGAAATTTCTTAGTCTACTATTCGATTTATTTTATATATTTTACAAGTATATTGTTATTAACATTCTATTAACATAATATCGTAATTGGACTAACATTATTAATCTAAATGGTTTGGTTTTGTTCTACATTTTACAATTATTAAGCTGATCTTTATATCATACTCTAGTATATGTTAAAAGATTGTTAAACCATTATTCTACTTATATTAATTAATATTTTATTAATCATACTTAACATAGTAACTAGTCTATCAAAACAAAAGTACATGAACATGTATATGTATCGATGGCATAACATCCTTTAATTTATGATTTAGTCTCTACGTTCTTTTGCAAATTTTAAAAATTACAAATTTAATATTAACGTCGATCGTAATGAGAAATTTCGACAGTTTCGAGAATTTCCTCCGAGGTCAGCGTCGACGCTGTTACCGACAACAGGGTGTCCGGTTACTCTCCGTGATAAAAAAAGGCGCTTTTACCAAGCCATGAAAATTGGTTCAACATTCGTGTGTATATATATACACCTATACATACATATATATATATATATATATATATATATATATATATATATATATATATATATATTGTTCATAACGTCGCAGGACGCGACAATAGTAAAGATATTCTATTTTACAACTAAGATCGAGAGCGACGTAGCCTGAGCTGTCTGTGACGCAGTAAAAAGTAATAAATAATAGTTTAAACAAAAATTTTCTCAACTTCTAATGTCCAAGGGCTCAAAATTTTTCTTTTTTTAAGCGTAATAAAATGCATTTTGTTTCAATATTCTAGCATTAAACACTTCCGAGATATCGACCCTAGCAACCGCATTTTTCACTTTAAACAATATAAAAAATTAATTTAAAAATCTGGTCTTTTCAGCTTTGATTACTATTAATATCCTCTAATGATTGCATTTTACTGCATTAAAAAATTCCCAGCCGTTGGTAAACTTCGCATTGGTTAAGTTGCAATATAAATAATTTTGCAACTGGTCGCCATTTTGAAAGTACACTTTGTAATTGAAAAATAGTATAAGTAGATGAAAAAACATCAATTTACGCCATTATTATTGAATTTCAATTGTTTAAACAAATTGTATAGTTCTTTGAATATCGAAAATTTTTCCATTTTCATTATTTATTTAACAATAGAAAAATCGACTTTTTAAGTTTTTCATGTACGTACTTTTGTTCAGAATTATCTCCTGCACAACTTTTATACGAAACATTTTTCGATTAGAGCAATATTATTTAAACTATTAAAGAAAAAGTAAAAAAGAGCTTTTATTTTTCCTATTTTGCAATAAATAAATACGTGGCCGATGGGGTACGATCCCGACAATTTAGGGTCTCATTCTATACATCCTCATCTATCATTTAATGCAAAAAAAATAGGCGTTGGAGAAATTGTTGAATCAAAACCCTAATTCGCCTGAACTATAAGTCATAACATATCTAATATGCGCACGAGCATCAGAAAGCAATTCAGACCCAAACTGCGATGCCAGCTTCATAATGCAGACGAATTTTTGATTCTACAGAATATCAAGACTTTCCTTTCTTCCATTGTAGAAATTTCAAATCGAGTCTTATGATTTTGTGCTAAAATGGATATTCCTTAATTAGTTTAAACAATTTAATTTTCATATTTAATGCTTATATTCTATTGTAGTAAATAACGCGTAGGAAGAAAAAGAGAAAATCCATTAATTGTCTCTAATATTAAGCATATAAATAATAATATAAATCAAAAATAGAAAATGAAATTCTTGCTATTAAATGCTACAATAAAATAAAAGTATAGAAGTTTTTTTAACTAAGTTAAAAAACTAAGTTTAAAAGTTATACGCTATCTAAATTATAACTACAAGATATAAGATTTATATTCTACAACGTTTTACAATAGGATAGAATTTAAAATTTTGTATTTTTTACAATATGCTTTATCAATAAGAAATGTATAAGTATTTTAAATAATTATAAGTAATGACATGAGCTTAAACATATTTTTAAAAAATACGAGTATGACGTAGATTTTAATGTTAACGTTGTTGATCAACCCATGTCTCTAATACTACATACTAAATATAATTCATAAATCACATACATTATTCCTAGTTTCATTTCATTTATTGTTTACTGTCGCTTCCCCCTTGCGGGTATTAGCGACAAACAATACATAAGTGTTACAATTATCATAATTTGGTTAGAATTGTTTACATTGTACAATTTTTGTTATCGTAGGTTGTTTATACATGGATAAATACTTGCTTTGTACTTATTTTAATGTTATATTGATTTTCGCATTTGGATTTTGTCTATGAATAATATAGTTCTTTTACATTGCTCCGTTGTTCCTAGTAGATCTTTAATGTTGCTTTTCATTTCAAGCTGGTTTCTTATATTTTGGTGTTTCAGGCATTCTATTAGTAAATGTCTTACACTATTTGGTGACTTGCAGTTGCCACATAAGTTGTTGTATTTTTTATCTAGTAGATGTTGATGTGTACATTTCGTGTGCCCGATGCGTAGTCTAGTGATTATAATTTGGTCTCTTCTTGGGAGATTTAATGCCGGATTACTGTCCTGAATGTTATGTTTAATTGATTGCAGGGGGTATGTCTTGGTATTATTTTTCCATCGGTTATTCCATAATAAATTTATTTTATATTTTACAAGTTTACAAAAATCTTCTTTAGTGGTTCTGTGTTGTTTATAATTAATTAAATTGCAGGCAGCTTCTGCTTTTTTTGGCTGTTTCAGGAATGCAATTGCGATTTAGCGGAGTATAACATACTAAAAATTTATCTTTGAATTGTGTCATTCGTTTATATATTTCATTAGCCAGAGGTTGTCCTGCTTTGTTGGCGTAGATCTGTTTTGTAAGCTTAAATAAGTTGAGATGTATAATAGTTTTTTTTTTAGATTCTTTAAGAATTTTCATTATTTCTAGTACTAATAGTGCGAGGCATGTATTATTTCTATAGTAAGTTGGAAATTTTAACATAACTGTTTCGTATTCGTTGATGATAGCTACTGCACCGATTGACTCCCGTTTCTTTACGACAGCTGTAGTTATATTTTGGGAACTTGTATACAGATGTGTAGTTTCTTCGAAAGTTGAATTTGGATTGCAGAGTAATTTTTCTTCATTTACGTATTGTTTTTCCCAATACGGTGTAGTTCGTATGGTCTGTGTGAATGTTTTTGGTTTTTCAATTCCCAGTTCTTTTAAATATGTATTTATTCTATTTCCAATAGATTGTATTTTATCATTTTTTGTGCTGGTGTAACTATTGATTTCATTTTTCAAAATTTGGTACATTTGATTTTGCGGGCTCGAAAGAATTTTAGCTGCGTAATTTAGTGTTAGTTTCATGCGTCTCATGCCTAAGGGTATGCTATTGCTTTCACATAGTATGCCTATGATTGGGCTAGTAGTGAACGCACCAGTTGCTATTCGCATACTAGTATTAAGAATTGGTTCTAGTTTTTTAATTATACTTTTTTTTGCCGATGCATATGCTATACATCCGTAATCTATCTTACTTTGTATCAGTGCTTTGTATGTGTTACACAGAATTTGTTGGCTTGCTCCCCAGTTTTTAGCTGCTAGTGTTTTTAGCAAATTAATTCTTAATAAACAATCGTATTTAAGTTTTTCGATTTGTGCTTTCCATCTAAGTTTAGTATCGAACGTGAGTCCCAATATTCTAATCTCTTGTACGATTTTGATCCTTTGATTTTTTATTTTTAGTTTAATTTCCGCATCATTAATTTTATTTTTGCTGAAAATTATTGCTTGCGTTTTAGCTTCAGAGAATTTAAAACCTGTTACGTAAGAGAATTTTTCTAGTTTATTTAACGTGTGTTGCATGATTTCTGTGTTACTCTTGATATTTTTCCCTTTCACGTATAGCGTTACATCGTCGGCGAATATTGTATGTTGAACAGGGGCGTCAATGTTTGTTGATATTTCATTTACTGCTAATAAAAAAAGGGTTACACTTATTACGGATCCTTGAGGGACTCCATTCTCGATTTCGTGTTCATCGGAGAGCTTGTTGTTAATACGTACTTGTATTTTCCTATCAGCCAGGAAATTTTTAATAAAATGGAATATATTACCGGTGATTTTGTAATTTTTTAATATCTGTAAAATTCTGTTTCTCCATACTTTTTCTAAATCTAAACATACCATTAGTAGGTTCTGTTTTTTTTTAAATGCGTCGTTAATGTTGTTTTCAATAGATAGAAGACAATCATTTGTGGAGCAGTTTTCACGGAATCCACTCTGGGCTTTATTTATGATTTTATTTGCTTCAAGAAACCATCTTAGTCTTTTATTTACGATTTTTTCAAAGATTTTGCATAAACAGCATGTTAGAGATATCGGACGGTAATTCTCTTTTTCGAATTTTGATTTTTGTGGTTTAGGTATGGGTATTACTATAGCTTTCCTCCACAGATTCGGGAAAACTTGATTTTTCCAAATAATGTTAAAAATTTCCAGAATTATTTCCTGGGCTTTTTCCGGTGATTTTTTAATGAGAATGTTCGGTATTTGATCAGGACCTGGGCTACTATTGTTGGAGTTTTCAATAGTTTCTTGCAGTTCGAACATAGTGATAGGTACATTTAATGGGTTTGGGTTTCGATCTTCCGGTGCTGATTCGGTATTTTGATTTTCTTGCATATATATTTTATAATCGTTAAATTTTTTATCGTAATTTTTACTGCTTGAGTTTTCTGAGAATATATTTACAAATATATTGGCTATTTCAAAAGGGTCGTTGATAATATTTTGGTTTTCTTTTAGGATAATATTAGAATAACGTGTATGGCTTTCAATTGCTCTTATTTTGTTCCACATTTCTTTGCTGGATGTTTTATGATTAATTGAATTTAAGAAGGTAAGCCATGTACTGCGTTTGGCTTCGCAGATTGTTCTTTTTGCTACTGCTTTCTGCTTTTTGAATTCAATTCTATTTTTTAAAGTTTTATTTTTTTTATATTTATAGAGAGATTTTTTGGCTTTTTTAATGGCTATGTCAAATGCTGTATTCCACCAGTGTGTCTTTTTTTGTCGTGGTCCATTTGTTGTTCGTGGAATACTATTATTCGCTGCATTTATTATGGTGTCGTTTAGTTTCGTTATGATTCTGTTAATGTCAACAATTTTATTCATTTTATGGTCATTTAACATGTTTACTAGTTCATGTAAATTGTTATTAATATAATTTTGATATATATTCCAGTCTGCCTTATCGAATTTCCATTTACGAATATTAGATGATTGACAATGGTTATTTGAGGGTACTGTAGATATTATTATTGGAAAGTGGTCGCTGCCGTATAAATTGTCTAAAGCTTTCCATTCTAGTCTAGATGCTATTTCGTTACTGGAAAGGCTTAGATCTATGGAGCTATTTTGGCCTGTACACAAATTGAAATATGTAGGTGAGCCATCGTTTAGCAGAATTATGTTGTTGTTGATGATAAATTCTTCAACTATTTTTCCCCTTTTGTCAATTTTATTAGAGCCCCAAAGGGGACTGTGGCTATTAAAATCACCCAGTAAAATAAAGGGCGTTGAAAGTTCTTTTCTAAGATTTTCTAATAATTCTAGATTCAAGTTATAACGATTACTTAAGTATATATTACATATTGTCAGTGATTTTGTGTTGCTTGTTTGTAAGGTTACAGCGACTGCTTCAATATTTGTTGTTAAACTGATTTCATTGGCGTAGAACTTATTATTGACTAGTATAGCGACTCCACCACTCGCATGTAGGCAGTCGTTCCGATTTTTGTTGTAGCAGGTGTATCCCTTCATATTTATTGACTGATCGTATTTCAGGTTGGTTTCTTGTATACATATCACATTTATCTCGTGTTGATAAATAAGATTTTGTAAATAAGCGTACTGGCTCCTTAGGCCATTTAAATTCCATTGCAAAATTTTCGGTATTATATATAATAATGTTTTGAAGTTGCTATAGATTTAGTTTTCAGTGTCTGATGTATTTGGTGTTTGAATCGGAATTTTATTAGGGCTATTTAAACTTTTAATTAATTTTGTGCATCTTCTTTTAATTAGTGTATCTCTTACCTTTGGATAGATTTCTTCTTTTATGAATTTAATTATTTCTTCATAGTTATTGGTATATTGCTCAATTAATTCAGACGGATTTTTATACACTGGGATGTTTTCAATTATATGTTTAAATTGTTGGTAGTTTAATAACATATTGGGTTGTTCTAGGTAGTTTCTAATCGATGTTAGTCTTTTATCTAGTTCATCGATATCTTTTGCACAGCGGGAATCTATTGATGTTTTGTCTTTTTTATTAATGTGTACTATCTTGTCTAATTTATCTTTTTTGTTGTTTCTTGTTTGATTTTGGGTAATATTATCAGTAATGGTGGATTGGTTTTCGGATTCGGCTGAACTGATTTCTGAATGTGATCTCTTCATTAAAATAGTTGTTTCTGCTCTATTTTTTATAGGATTTTTCTCTTGGGTGGGTCTGTCTACAATCAATTTATTTAACTTATCGTTTTCTGTTTCTTGATTTCTGTTTTGTTCTTGAGTTTGTTTTGCACTTTTATGATCCGAAATGTTTTCACTTAAGTTAGTATTAGTTTCTGTAGATTGAATGTTTACATTGAGATCATCTACCTTGGAGCAGGTTCTGGCCAGATGCCCTTCTGATTTACACAGAAAACATCTTACTACTTCTGTACTAGCAAAAACAATATAGTCGTGCTCTTCATAATTTATTTTGAAAACTTCTGGAATGAGTTTCACTTCGTCGTTCTTAATGTATACCTGCCTTCTAAAACTAATGACATGATCGTAACCTTCGCTATTAATATTTGCTTTAAGTGTAATAATTTTTGATGTAGGTTTAATATTAAGTACAGATAGCACATTTTCAATAGCATAGTTCGGAATTTCTGTTGGTATATTCGAAAATATAACTTTTTTGTAACGAGATTGTAGTGGCCTTATGTTCACTTTCGCTTCATTAATTATAATATACTCGTATTTACCTGTTATTTTGAGTACTAATTCCTTTGTAGCTACGTAAATGCAAACTCTGTTGTTGGATATTTTTGAGGCACTGATAATGTTGCTTTTATCCACAAGATCGCCGATGGCACATGTATAATCTGTCAACGTTAGCTCGTTAACGCAATCAAGGACAATACCTTGATCTCGCTTGACTTTCAGTACCGTTGCTTTAGCGTAGTTTATTTCAGATGACGTTTCGATTTTAAAGGTGGGAATGTCTTGATGAATTTTTTCTTCAGTTATAGGAGCCATAATGCTCGGTTTGTGGCAGACCCGTATAGGGCGCTGCCCTGTTCTCAATAGCGAACTCTATATTACAGAATTGTTAGTAAACACGTCTGTACACTGTGAAGGCTACACGGGAACTGAGTATTCCTAGTTTCCTTACATTCAAACAGCATACTTTTCATTTATATTTAGTATAATCTACTCTGTATTGTTACTTATTGATATTTTAAACAATTTGTGTAATTCCGATTTAACACAAAGATTGGTCTAAGGAATAGAGCCATTTTCTGTATAAACTATTAAAGAAATGATTCTGTTTGTTTATTTATAATATTACTGTGATTGTGGACATAACCTCACTTATGATAAAATTATCTATTGATGAAATTGTTAAAAATACATTATATGAATTATTTATGTATATTATAGAGTAATTGCAACAATTTATTCTATTCTGAAAATTATAGTATAACATTGGAAAGACTATATAATAAATCGTTTATAAGATTAAATCTATATTATTTAATATCTATAATTGAATACAGAGTTGTTTCGAAAAATTTGTCAAATTTATATAAAAAACTGATAAAAATTCTAGATAGATAGATTACGTATAGATTTTGATTCGCTTGCATTACAAATATTATAGAAATTGATAACAAAAAAGTTTTTGGAAAAAATTGAATAAAAAAATTATAGATGAGATCAATATATAAAACTTATCTTCCATACAATTTTTCTCTAAAAGAAAACAAAGCCAAATACTAAGAGATCATTTCTAAAAGAAATTGTAGAAAAAAAATTGGTAAAAAATAATGATAAAAACAATTTGATAAAAATCAAACCAGTTTAAAGAACATAAGACAAAATCCAGAAAAAATTAGTTCAAAAAAATAAAAAAAATAAGTTTAAATAAAATTAGTTCAAAAAAGGTAAAAAAGAAAAGCAGGAAATATCGATACGCTATTACTGTGGCGCTAGAGGAGAAAAATAATTTTTCGAGAAATAATATACCATTGATATTATTACACTCAAATGGCCTTAGTGACAATATCTAAGATATCTCACCTGAAGAATCAATTCGATTTTTCGGAGTCAGTGTCAAAAATCCCAATTTAACTATATCAATGAATTTCTTTTCACGCGTTCATGACTTTTTGATTTATAGAATTGATTAAAAAGGGCTTGGTACGATAATATGGTCAAAAATACCCGAACAGTATTTGTAATAAGACTGTAATTACATGTCACATGTAATAAAAAACTCCTTTTGTCAGATTTTTGTACCCCATAGTGGTCCGGCGATATTTGCAGATCCAAAAAAATCTCTGAACGTTGTTTCTAAATATCGTAGCTTCTAAAATAGCTAACGGAATCAGCTGTACATAAAAAATTTTATTTTTAAAAGATCTA
Organism: Sycobia sp. Sy_11; assembly: GCA_018907035.1. Classification (NCBI taxonomy): domain Eukaryota; kingdom Metazoa; phylum Arthropoda; class Insecta; order Hymenoptera; family Epichrysomallidae; genus Sycobia; species Sycobia sp. Sy_11. The sequence goes on from JACCIC010000109.1 coordinate 783,575, forward strand.
TCAATCATAAAATTTTATATGAAACATCAGTTTTATTCTATTAATTAATGTCGTTTATTACTATTATTTTAACTAATAATAATACATTGGTAGATTTTTAATCAGTAAACTAAAAATATTTATATATTTAAACCATTTCATGGAAAAACAAAAACAAATGTTTGTATATAAGAACAATATTCATATAAAATATTTTTAGGAAATAGTCCGAAGTAACTTAATAAAAAATAAATTAAAGAGCATAAGACAAAATTCAGAAAAAATTAGTTCAAAAAAATAAAAAAAATAATTTTAAATAAAACCAATTTCAAAAAATAGATTGAAATAACATTAGTTTTCAAAAATGTAAAAAAAGTACGAAATATCGATAGACTACTGCCGTATAATAAACTGCTTATTATCTCTGACTAAACTAAGAGTCTAAAAACTCGTATACATGCTGTTTTTTTATTAAACTTTATGAACCTCCAGCGAAGGTTATTTAGCTACAAAGAGTATTTACATGATATATTATTTTCAGACAATATTAGATACATAAATTACATTGTTTGAAAAAACTATAATTTATTACAAATTGTTGGACGTGGATCGATTATTAGAGATCGAATTCTGTTCGGCAGAAATATTTTTAGGCGTCTAAGGTCAGAGACAAGTCTGTACCTTTGTTCATAAAAGTGGACATTGCCAGAGAACATGATCAAGATCATGTGTTTCGTATCCGCAAGTGCATTCGGGGTTGTTAACAATATTTATTCGAGCAAGCGAGTGAGCTAAGTTATAATGGTTTGAGCGGCAGCGATTGATAGTGACTGTTACTTCTCTTTTTAAATTATATTTTTGAAACCATGGAATATTAGTGTTTTTATCATAGTATTGAAAAATTGAATACCTTTAATTTGTCCGCTTATTTGTAGTTTTCCATAAGTTGCCTTTTTTGTAGTATCTTTAAAATGTTTAGATAAATTAGTGTAAGGGACGAAAAAATTTTCTGTATGCATTTTAGTGGTAGCTGCTTTGGCGAGGAAATCAGCATTTTCATTTTCACGGATTCCGATGTGGGCCGGTATCCAGATGAAACCGTTTTTTTTTCTTTTTGAAAATGTTAACACTTTTTCTTTTAATTTATATATATACGAGTTCGTTTTTATGTTAAAATTGAGTGAGTGAAGGCTTTGTAAGATACTGAGACAATCCGTGAAAACGATAACGTTACAGAGATTGTTTTATAATGCAACATCTAAGGCTACGTTAAGCGCGATGCATTCAGCTGTAAAGATAGATGTAGGATTATTTAAACTTTTTTCGATTTTGATATTTAGAGTTTCGCAAACACAGGCTACGCCCACTGAGTTGTTGTTTATTATATTACTCGCGTCTGTATAAATTGCTGTAGCATTTTCTCTTGTGATGAGTTCGTTAATAATTGTGTTCGGATTTTTCATTTGATGTAAGTTTGCTCCGAACTGTGTGTTAACGTCGATTGGAGTGAACAGAGTTTCATAGTGTGTTAAATACATATTATAATGTTTGTTATGTTCAACTATGTTAGTTAATTTACTTATCTCTTCAATGCAATTAAATATAATTTTGTTTCTTTTAAAGAATATATTGGGGTTTGATAGGAGTTTTTTAATAGATTTGTGTACTAACAGGCTTTCGTTTGTCATTGTTTTAGTGAATAAATTTAAACACATGTATTTGGATCGGTCTTATATATAAATTAATTTTGATTCTGCTAGCAGTATGTTAGTAGGAGTGCTCGTCCTATATCCTAATGCAAGTCTAATTGCTGAAAACTGTAATTTTTCTATTTTTTTTTAAGTTTTTAGCACTGCAGAGGTAGATAAAACTTGCATAATCGATGATAGATCTGATGTAACTCTTATAAATAAGCAATAGCGTTCTCGGATCGGTACCCCACCAAACCCCTCTTAAAAACTTTATCAAGTTCAACGCTTTGGTACATTTATGTATAACGGCCTCGACGTGTTGACCGAAAGTAAATTTATAATCGAAGGTTACTCCAAGATATTTAACACATGCACTAGATTTTACAGTGACGTTGTCTATTTCAATGTTAGTTTTACCTGGTAATACTCCTAATTTATTAAAATTAATAAGTACAGTTTTTAGCGGAGATAGTTCAAGACCAATACTTTCTAAGTTTTTTTATCGTATTAACCGATTTTTCCATCAGAGAAACACACGATTTTATTGATTTCCGCTTGATTGTGACTAGAATATCGTCCGCGTATATGGATACTGCAGCACTTTTTGGAAGGTTGTCCGTTATTTTAGCGATGTAAAAAGTAAATAGAAGAGGGCTAAGAACCTCTCCCTGGGGTACTCCTTTGTATGTTTTTCTTTGTGTATGATTTTGTATTGCTGTGTCTAAAAATCTTTCATATATTGTGTGCTTGATAAATTGAATAAGTTGTATTGGAAAGTTGTAGTTTGCTAAGATTGTTAATAATGTTTCATAATTTACATTATCGAATGCACTCGAAATATCAAGAAAAGCAGCAAGATTAAATTTTTTGTTTTTAAAAGCATCTTCTACATTTAATGCTAATTCTGCGATATTGTCAATACACGACTGCCCTTTACGGAAGCCTGTTTGGTAGCACGGTAAAATTTCGTTAGTTTCAAGCCACCATTGTAGGCGGTTTTTTAATATTGTTTCGAAGAATTTACAGACACAGAAAGTAAGCGATATTGGTCTTAAGCTAACTCCGTCTGATTTTCTTACGAATATAATAAAAGAACGCTTCCAATCAATGGGATATAAACCACTGCTGTACATTTCATTAAAAATATCGAGCAAAATTAGCTTGTAATTTAGTGACAGATGTTTTAGGATACAATAATCTATGCCATCAAGCCCGGGAGAGGCTTTTATATTTCGAGCATTAAGGGCTACAGTAAATTCGAAGTATGTAAATGGACGACTGAGAAATTTATTTGCGCAACATTGTGAGAGCCAGAATGAATTTCCTGGGACCCATGATGGAGTGATTTTATTAACAGCAGCCTCAATTTTTTCTTTATTAGAAATATTACCTATAGAAGGCGGTGCTTGCACCCACTTGTTTTTTAATGTTTTAAGTGTATGCCACACATAAACACTGCTTGTACTGATATTGATGCTTTCGGCGAATTTTTTTAAATGTTCTTTTTTCTTTTTATAATAGTTTTTTTAGTAAGCGCAACTTTCTTTTTATATTCCCACCTTTTTAAGGCAGCTTTTCTTTGACGAATCAGTCTATCGCATTCTGGGTCCCACCATGCTACAGGGTTTTTAGGTTTGAATTTATCGTGCTGATAGGTATTTTTTCGTGTATGGTTTGAAATGGCGTTCGAGACTTAAGCCATAAATAAATCGTATTTCATGCTCGGAGAAGCTTTACAGAATTGATTTTCGAAAAATAACTGGCTGTTATTTTGAAGAGTGGTAGAAACTTTATCCCCATTTTTTTCTTAGATGTTATTCGAAAGGATTTTTTTTGATAAAAGTTTTTGGATACATTAATAGTTGTCAAGATTGGGAAGTGGTCTGAACCATACGTTTCGTCGTACTCAGATGTGCGAAACTTATCTATCAAATTAAGAGTAGGAATTATTAAGTCTATGTTAGATTTATTTCCCCCTGAAATTTATTTATTCCAGATAACGTATAAGTGTTGTGTATGCATAAATCTTTATTTCCAATAGCTTCTAATATCCGATTACCATTTGCATCGTTTACAGCGCAGTTCCAGAGTTAATGGTGTGCGTTGAAGTCGCCCATTATGATTGTCTGTTCGCCAGGTTTGATATTATCCATAAAAGAAATCCATTCTTGTTGAGTAGTAATTTTATCCGGTGGTCGGTAACAAGCGATAATATTTATATTAGGCTTCGTATTGTTTATTTTAATTCCTAATAATTCGAATTTCTCATTGGGATTCGTTAGACCTTTTAATTCAGTAAAGTCGAGATGATTTTTTATTAGAATTAGGATACCTCCACCAATAGAATGTAATCTGTCTTTTCTTATCACTTGATACCCTGAAATACGCAGACTCGATTCACATCGCTCTGTAGGTGAGAGCCAGGTTTCCACACAAAAAAAACATCGATATCAGATAATATTGTAGGTAGTTCTTCTATACGTTTGACGATACTTCTTGAATTCCAAAAAAGAACATTGATATTGTTATTAGCCATAATTTATATTAGAGGAAGACGACCCAGAACCACTTCCCTCTGTTTGATTTGTGTCGGTGTTACTTGCTGCAGCTAATTTACTTTTTATTCTTGTTAATTTTGATTTAATAGTTTCATTACTGATGAGAGAGTGAACTGTATTAATTGTATCCGTCATGATTGAAATATTATTTGTTAATTTTATGGCCTCTTCGTAAATATTCGACGATTTTTCATAACTTTTTTTAACAAAATCTAACAATTCACGGTAATTTATTGGATATTCATTATTTGAATTATCAAAAATGGTCGTTGCTGAAGATAATGCTTCCTCTAAACTGGCTTGCACGTTTTTTGTAGATTGTTCAGTATCTGACGTGTTGTCTTCATTTAAAAGCCTTGTCTTTTTTCTTGATTTAGGAGTTTTAAATTGATTTATTTCGACTTTATTACATGTATCTAAAGTGCTCTTGTCATTATTTGTTGTTGATCTATTTGATGGATTATCAGTGGTTTATGGTGTTTGCGTCGTATTTATAATTGAGGAATTTTCACTGTTTGTTAGAGAGAGAGAGGCCTTTTCGATGTGTTGTTAGTATTTAAAACTTCGTAAATATCTTGCTGCTCGGGAGAGCGAGGAATTCCAGTATTGTTTACTTTTTGCAGAGCGAGATTTGAATTCATGGGGCATGATTTAGCGATGTGGCCAGATTGTTTACATATGAAATACATATTAGATTCCGTGCTGAGAAAAGTCCAATAGGTTGTGTTTTCGAATGTAACGTGCAAGGATTCTGGTAGGAGTTTTTCATCCTCTTCTTTAATGAAAAATTGCCTCCGTAGAGAAAATACATGAGATCTTCCGGGTTTTAAGCTGGCGCGTAGTTCACTTAGATGGGAGACTGGTTTAATGCCGAATTTTTTAAGTTATAGAACTATAATTTCATCTGGGATTATAGGCTGAACGTTTGATATAACCACTCTCTTATTAGTGTTGACATAGGGCTTAATTGGCAGTGCATAATCTTTAACATTTAAAATTTTATTTTTTATTGCTTGAACAAGATCTTTGCTTAGATATATAATGACTCTATTCCCAGCTATTTTCGAGATATATCTTATATTGTTTACACTGGTTAATTTCTCTAAGCCGTCAATGTAATCATCATTGGACAGGCCGTCGACTGATTCAATAATTATTGCGTCTTCTTTTGTTGGTCTTTTTGCTGTAACTGTAGCGTACGTAGGTTGAGAAATACCTTGTGAGGTATACAAACCTTGTTGTGTACGGTTTGATGCTGGAATCGACTCCATCAGAAGGAGCCATTTCGATATGCCACTGCAACTGTTGCGGTCAGCTGACTGCAACAGTATTGCAGCGAGATAAACTTGTACTCTTTTCATTGAATAACTAGATTTACTAGCTGTGACCGTCTCAGAAAGTAAATAACTACGGAGCGATATGTAAACACGTCCGCACACAATAAGAGTTAAAACGAAACTCGTATACATGCTGTTATTTGTGAGGATACATATATAATGTACTTAGCCATTGGTTTTAATGGCCCATTGTTGTCAAGTGTAATTTCGTTGTATAATTTATTTTTTATTAAGTTACTTCGGACTATTTCCTAAAAATATCAGGTATGTGAATAAGTCTTTCCCGTTTTTTTTCAAATTTTGAGCCTTTATTGTGAAAAAATGGTTACAAATGAATTATTGAAAGTATTGGCCATCGTTAGCTACAAATTTTTCCCATCTTTCTGGCAACATACGAATCCCGTTGCGAAAAAATTCGACCGGTTTGGCCTCTATCCAGTCATCCACCCATTTTTTGGCTTCCTCGTAGGAATGGAAGTGCTGGTCAGCCAGGCCATGCGTCATCGATCTGAAGAGATGGTAATCAGACGGAGCAACGTCTGGACTATACGGCGGGTGGGATAGGACTTCCCATTTGAGCGTTTCTAAGTATGTTTTCACCGGCGGTGCAACATGTGGGCGAGCATTGTCATGTTGCAAAATAACTTTGTCGTGCCTGTCGGAGTATTGTGGCCGTTTTTCTCGCAGTGCGCGGCTCAAACGCATCAATTGTCGTCGATAGACCTCGCCTGTGATCCTTTCATTCGGTTTCAGAAACTCACAGTAAACCACACCTAGCTGGTCCCACCATATACAGAGCATGAGCTTGGCGCCATGAATATTTGGCTTGGCCGTCGATGATGATGCATGGCCGGGTAGTCCCCATGATTTTCTTCGCTTCGGATTATCGTAACGTATCCATTTTTCATCGCCAGTCACGATACGATGCAGAAAACCCTTTCTTTTATGTCGCTGAAGCAGCTGTTCGCAAGTGAAAAAACGCCGTTCGACGTCTCTCAGCTTCAGTTCGTACGGCACCCAATTTCCTTGCTTTTGGATCATTCCCATGGCTTTCAAACGCTTGGAAATGGTTGTTCGGTCAACTCCCAATGCTTCAGCAAGTTTTTGTTGCGTTTGACAAGAATCTTCATCAAGCAAAGTAGCCAATTCTCGATCTTCAAAGATTTGCGGCCGCCCGGAACGCTCCTTGTCTTCCACGTCGAAATCACCGCTTTTGAAGCGTCGAAACCATCCGCGAACACTTGAATCATCGACACAACCTTCTCCATAAGCCTTCTGAAGCAATCGATACGTCTCGGCAACAGATTTCTTCAAATTGAACCAATAAAGTGAAACTTCCCGCAAATGACGTCGACTCGGCTCAAATTTCGACATTTTCACGATATCAAAAATTTATGATGCGAAAAAATTTTAACTAATGTGTTAGTATGGAATTGTTGACATATGAATAAGCTTTGATTATGACATATGTAACCATTGAATACTCGCACAGTATTGGTGGCGCCATCTCTTACAAAAAACGGGAAAGACTTATTCACACTCCTAATATTTTATATGAATATTGTTCTTATATACAAACATTTGTTTTTGTTTTTCCATGAAATGGTTTAAATATATAAATATTTTTAGTTTACTGATTAAAAATCTACCAATGTATTATTATTAGTTAAAATAATAGTAATAAACGACATTAATTAATAGAATAAAACTGATGTTTTATATAAAATTGTATGATTGATAGATCTTTTAAAAATAAAATTTTTTATGTACAGCTGATTCCGTTAGCTATTTTAGAAACTACAATATTTAGAAACAACGTTCAGAGATTTTTTTGAATCTGCAAATATCGCCGGACCACTATGGGGTACAAAAATCTGACAAAAGGAGTTTTTTATTACATGTGACATGTAATTACAGTCTTATTACAAATACTGTTCGGGTATTTTTGACCATATTATCGTACCAAGCCCTTTTTAATCAATTCTATAAATCAAAAAGTCATGAACGCGTGAAAAGAAATTCATTGATATAGTTAAATTGGGATTTTTGACACTGACTCCGAAAAATCGAATTGATTCTTCAGGTGAGATATCTTAGATATTGCCACTAAGGCCATTTGAGTATAATAATATCAATGGTATATATTTCTCGAAAAATTATTTTTCCCCTTTTAGCGCCACAGTAATAGCGTATCGATATTTCCTACTTTTCTTTTTTACCTTTTTTGAACTAATTTTATTTAAACTTATTTTTTTTATTTTTTTGAACTAATTTTTTCTGGATTTTGTCTTATGCTCTTTAAACTGGTTTGATTTTTATCAAATTGTTTTTATCTCACAAATTATTTTTTACCAATTTTTTTCTACAATTTCTTTTTTAAACGATCTCTTTGTATTCGGCTTTGTTTTCTTTTAGAGAAAAATTGTATGGAAGATAAGTTTTATATATTGATCTCATCTATAATTTTTTTATTCAATTTTTTCCAAAAACTTTTTTGTTATCAATTTCTATAATATTTGTAATGTAAGCGAATCAAAATCTATACGTAATCTATCTATCTAGAATTTCTGTAGATAAAGAACAGCTCTGTATTCAATTATAGATATTAAATAATATAGATTTTATTTAATCTTATAAACGATTTATTATATAGTCTTTTCAATGTTCTACTATAATTTTCAGAATTGAATAAATTGTTGCAATTACTCTATAATATACATAAATAATTCATATAATGTATTTTTAACAATTTCATCAATAGATAATTTTATCATAAGTGAGGTTATCTCTACAATCACAGTAATATTATAAATAAACAAACAGAATCATTTCTTTAATAGTTTATACAGAAAATGACTCTATTCCTTAGACCAATCTTTGTGTTAAATCGGAATTACACAAATTGTTTAAAATATCAATAAGCAACAATACAGAGTAGATTATAATAAATATAAATGAAAAGTATGCTGTTTGAATGTAAGGAAACTAGGAATAATGTATGTGATTTATGAATTATATTTAGTATGTAGTATCAGAGACATGGGTTGATCAACTACGTTAACATTAAAATCTACGTCATACTCGTATTTTTAAAAAATATGTTTAAGCTCATGTCATTACTTATAATTATTTAAAATACTTATACATTTCTTATTGATAAAGCATATTGTAAAAATACAAAACTTTAAATTCTATCCTATTGTAAAACGTTGTAGAATGTAAATCTTATATCTTGTAGTTATAATTTAGATAACGTATAACTTTTAAACTTGGTTTTCTACTTAGTTAAAAAACTTCTATACTTTTTGTAATTGAACAATACGCTGGGAGATTTGATTATTATAATAAGAAAATAACAATGCAAAGTATATTTAAATTAAAAATTGAATTTAATAAAACAAATATGATTAATACAACAACCTTAATAAGCAGAGATCAAAAAAAGAATGTATCTTCAAGCGCTCATACTGCGCTTTTATAAACTCTATTCCCCTCTCAATGGGGTCAAATTTCGAGCGATAAGCCTCACTCGCCGAACGCAGCCCAAACTCTCACGCAGCCCGACGGTCGGAGAGCCCGAGGTGGCAAGCCGAACACGTTACCTAATTTCGAACTTCCCAATATTTTCTCAAAGCTAGAATACAACGTATCTCCATATAAGTCCGTAGAATAGCTTTTTTAACGAAAATATAGGGAAGCTCCCGTCACAGCACGGATCATTGCTTTTAGGAAGCATAACCTGTTTACCTCTTTTGAAAACCTCAAGATTTTCCCATAGCAAGTATTCGCTCACCTTATGTGTGATTCCGTATACAAGCTATTTTTTAAGGCAAAATCTTCGGTTTTCCCCTCACGGCACGGATCAAACATGTACCTTATGTGTACATATAGTTGGGTTTATAGTGAGAGTTCGCTCGCGATCGTTTCTATAAACTATAATATTAGTAACTATGATTCTTATTTCTTATATAATAAAAAATTACGAAGTAATTTTTCGTAAACTTACTATTTTAAAACGAATATCTGTAAATTTCCAATCTCTGCTGTACACTAGTTTATCATTATAATTCGCTGAATTACTGACGCACGCGAAGCCGCTTTGTCCGAAGTTTAAGTCCAAGAGATCATGTTACATTTCCCTTTTCTATATGGGACTTGTTATGACGATACAGAGAACGTATTTTGTTTATTTAAAATATATACTATATCGAGTCTATATATTATTATGCGAGAAAAGTTATTTAAAGATTTTATTTTTATCGCAATAGTTTCCGATTACAATATACTTTAAACTATTAAATTTAACTCTACATAAATACTTAACAGAATTATGATAAATCTTACAACTACAAGGTATAAATACATATATTGAATTCATGATAATTTTAAATTAAATACTATAAACGTTTCTTAATATATATATATATATATATATATATATATATATATATATATATATATATATAAAATTACAAACTAAAACATTTACGAATATAAACTTACGAACTAAACCATTTAAAAAATATATATAAAATTATCAAATAATATATTTAAAATATCTCTACAGTTACAAATTAAATATTTAAGTAAATATTACATTACACACTAAAAATTTTACTTTTAAAAATAAAAGCTCTTGTGAGTCCGTAACACTTTTATTTTATTTTAGCATTTAATAGCAAGAATTTCATATTCTATTTTTGATTTATATTATTATTTATATGCTTAATATTGGAGACAATTAATGGATTTTCTCTTTTTCTTCCTACGCGTTGTTTCCTACAATAGAATATAAGCATTAAATATTAAAATTAAATTGTTTAAACTAATTAAGGAATATCCATTTTAGCACAAATTCATAAGACTCTGGAATAAGAGAATGGAAATTTCATACTCTTTTTCTTAGGTGTAAAAAAGATGTTTTGTGGTGAAATTTAAGCGAGCACTGATACTAATCCGATTGAAGTTGTGATAATTAAGTATTTAATTTTACCATAGGAGTCGAGATAATCATACTGAATAGGATCTTGCCCATCAAATAATATTTTAAGATCAAATTCAAGGTGATAAGAAGACGATGCGAAGTTGGTAAAGAATTTTGACAAATACTGTCTTATTTTTCCTCTGCAAATATTATTTTCGATTTTACGTATAACTATAGAAATATTATAGGTTTTTTTTTAACAGATTAACCTCTATTTTAACTTTTCTCATAATTGATTAGTGCCCCTCTCTGTTTTTATGGTAGATTTGGATTTAGCAGCTTAAAAAAGCAAGGGAAATATATTTCAATTCGCGTTCATTACTTGTATTATATTATAAGCATAATGTCAAAAAACAAGGAAAAATAAAATATTTATTTTATTTTTTAAAGCGAAATCGTAGATAATAATTATAATATATAAGATACTTAATGATATTAATACAAATATATCTTTAATTGGGTAGGGGAGTAGGGAAAAAATGCGTGAAAATTACTCGTTTAATATTGGTATGATTGTGTTTATTTAAAAATAAGCGCTTTTTATACAACTATAAAAATAATTAATGTTACTTTCTTTTTACAAACATATTTATACAATAAAAAACAAATATACATTAACGAACATTCAAATTCCGCTGGTCTATTTATAAAATTGCTTTAAGGGGATGACGAAGTCAACTTTTACTGAGAGATCGTAAAATACTCTGATTTAAACAATTTTATACCGTAAAGCATTAAATTATTGTACATTTTAATTGATCATATCATTTTATGCGTATATTCTACACTGCTGTAAAGTTCCAACTATATTCGCTAAGTTTTATAGAATAAAGAACGTTTTTCAAAAATTATTTTTATGAAATTTTAAAAACTTTCTTTATTCTATAAGTGTAATTAACTCAAATTTGCAATACTTTAACCTTTAAACGTATAAATTTTTTCCAAAACGTTTTACTCAATCGGTATAAAAGAGTAGTTGGTATACGATCGATTTTTTTTCAATTATTGAAATGTCTGTATGAGAAATTCGATGAATTTTGATTATATTACATTTTAATTAACAATCCTCTACAGCCGCCAGAGCTAACATTAGTAAATCCTCGTTGCTTAAATGGTCGATAATAATGTTACAACACAAATATGGTAATGGGAAATTGATCAGATCCGTCAAATATTCCCTCGCTGATTCTACAATATAACCCCTAATGAGACTTTTCGTGAAGTGTCCTTCTATTATTCCCAAGGTACGGCGAAACTTCCGCCTTGATGCCTCGGAATTCAGTATCGACATATAATTACAGTTCATAATACGTAAATAACAGAGCTGAGGGCGTTTTTTCAGGATGTCATAGATAGTCGTAAACGCGTTCAGCTTAGTAGTCTTCATGAATTTGATTTCGTTTTGGATAAATAAAAATATTTGCTTCTTGACCTCCGAGTCGCTGTCGTTAGAGCTCTCGTCAACGTCGGACGCGAGATGATATAGAAAATCTCTGGTGTCTTTACTGACATATAGCTGATTAGTTTGCACGATTGATAAGTATTGTCTAATCTCCATAGCCAGCAATGCATATCTTTTGTTTGACAATCCGTAAACAATTGTTCGGCCATAATAAGGTTCCTTAACATTTATTAATATGTCTTCTCCTTCTTTGATATTTGAAGAGGTGCCTATAACAAATTAACAAAAAAATAGTTTTCATTAATATTTTGGATTTAAAATAATTTTATCTAATATTGAACGATATCTCTTATAAAAATACTACTTTAATTGTAAATAACTAAAAGTGTGTGCTTCGCATAATAGGGGAATGTGGGGAGGTAAGTTAAAAAATCATTGCTATACTTCATAGCTTCGATGAAAATTGAGTTAATAAATGTAATCAATCATGCATATTATAAACATTTGGCAAATATATTTTGCTTGCAAAGTTCGAAAGATGTGTTTTTAACCTCAAAAAAATGGATACTGAATTAATGTTTTAGTTGTTTCGCTCACATAACCACTTATTATATAGTAATTCTATAGGCTCTTTAACACGATGAAAACTCAACAACTTTCATAGAAATTATTTTATAATGATAAATACGTAATTATAATTGAAAATGTTGTACCAAATCATGGAATTGTGATTAGTTTTTATTTTAAATTTTTAGCCACTAGAGGTTATAGCAATGATTTGAGTTTCCAATGTGCACCGTTTTGCAATATGCACCAACTTGCAAAACTGTGAAACGTGTGAAAACCGTTCAACGATCGTCCTTTGCCGTCTAATATACGTTATTTCGTTCCGTAAGTAGTTTGTCGATCAATCGTAGTTCGGTCGTGTGTATTTTCGGTCAAGTATCTGTCGGTTCAATGTGAAATATATTTAGTCTATTCAAAAAGCATAATTATCAAATATTATGTCTGAAACACTACACTTAAATCAGTATTTCGTGAGAATAACACTATTTTATAGTTGGAAAAAGTAACTAATGTTTGGCCTGAGAAAATTTTACTCAACGACAGTAAAAAACGTGAAATGATTTTAAAGTTAGCTTTATAGAAAATATATCACAGTAATAATAATTATATTAAGTAGATTAATATCAAAATAAAAAACAAGATTATCATACCAAATTCCAAAAGGTTTCTTATCTTGCTCAGGAAATCTGCCTGGAATTGCCGTTTAAGAGTTTTAAGATATTCCAAATTGTTACCAACAAAAAATTTGATGATATCCAAATTTTGACGTCGATTTATGTGGAATCCTTTATCCTCAAGTGCTTCAAGTATTTTGAAAAGATTATCCGTAGCCTTTAAGGTAATAAGATATTTCTCATCAAAATCGAGACGATCAAACTGAATGTCGCTAAAATCAGCATTGTAATCTAAAAGAATTTTAACAACCTCGAAACTGAGTTGATTAATTGCTAGTTGCAGCGGGGTTTGGCCTTTGTTATTTTTTGCATTTACGTCAGCTCCGTATTCCAAAAATTTTATAATTAATTTTAAAGGAATGTCAATGTCTTTGTTCACTTGTAAATTTACCACTTCCAATAATTTCAATTGTCGAAATTCGTTAATTTCTCTAATAGCCAGATGTAATAGAGTATCGCCATTACCATTAGCCCGCCTAACGTCGCATCCATTGTTTAGCAGAAATTCAACTTTGTGTCTATAAGAGCGTTTAAATTCGTGAACGGTTTTAATGTTAATACAACATTTACAAACGAATCTATTAAAAACGCTATCAAGGTCATCTAAATAACTATTTTTGCATAAATAATATAACAGTGTAAAACTTGAGGAACTCAAATTATTCATCAATTTTCCGCATGCAATTTCTATACAGGCTAAGTGGATTACGTCTTTTTTATTTTTCTCATTGTTATGACAAACCGAATAAAACAATGATTTTGTAGTCGCTATGTTAAAGTTAAAGAGTGGGGAAGGGTCTGCTTTGTTTTTCAGCAGCAGATTCACGATCTTGGGTCGTTGGAATCTTGCAGCTAGATATAGAGGCGTCCTAATACGCCCATGGTCTTCGAAGCCACTATTGACGTCAATGCTGCACTTTAGTAAATTTTCTACGACACCTGTATTACCCGCGATACAGGCTACGTGGAGGTGAGATAAGCCATTATTGTCCACACAGTTAACACTATTGTCATAGTACGAGAACAGGAAGTTCATGGTTTCAAAGCTGCCCTTATATGCAGCGACATGAATCGCTGTTTGATTTTCTTCATTTAAAACTCCTAATGTGATCCCTCGTGTCACCAGATATTTAATGGTTGATGTATCGTTAAATTCCACGCATTTTTCTAAAATCCAGTTTATCTTCTTCGTGTCATTTAAAACACTCTCGTCTATCAACTGATCTAAACTTTTATCCAACTGCCGTAATTGTTGTAGTTCATCGAAGAATAATTCATAATTTTGGTTTGACATTTCGGTTGTGTTAGTTTGCCTCCAAATCTGGGTCACCAATTAATTTATGAGCTGTAAAACATATTATCATCAGTAAATAATATTTACATCTTTATAGAAAATTATAAAAATAGACATTGAGAAGCAGATGTACAATTATTATTAATTATTATTCACTTTTTATCTTGATAATTCGCGTTCTTAGTGCTATAAAAAATAAACGAAGTATCAAATATGATTAATTAACTTTATTACATTATAGTAATTAACTTGGATTAGATTATTTGGAACTCCGCCATTTTATTTAAATGGTAATTAAACACAATATTATATTGTATTAGAAATATTTAATTAAAAACTATTTTAGAATTTAGTTTAGATTTAGATTTAGAATTTTTTTAGAAGATATATTTTGAAATGTAAATTTTTTATCGAATCTTCCGATAACCCATGACTTTGCATGAAGAAGGATAAATATTTATATATGAAATTTACATTTTTTTGTATATAATTAAATTATTTATACGCAAAAATTTAATGCTACAAAAAAGAAAAGTATCAATGTAAAATACGAGTTTGAACTTCATCTGACTATAATATATATGTATATACAAAAAAAACTAAAAGACTGAAATCTAACTTTTGCGCTTTCAATAACCAGTGAGCTTGAAAAATTTTTTTTCCCACTCCGTATTCAAATATGACTCATGTATTGATAAAAATGGTCATTTTTTGAAAAATAAAAAAATGCATTATGCAACCCAATTGTTTTGATAAATAATTATATTTAAAGATTTTTTGCCAGCTATATATATATATATATATATATATATATATATATATATATATATTTTTTTTATTTATAAAATCCATGTTTTAAGCAGAAATTGCATCGGAATTACGTGCGTCCTCATTATGCTTAACAATATACTTCTAAGCTCGTTTCTAATTTACTAATGATAATAATCCAACTTTAGTATAAACCAAACTATTCATTATGAAATCAGCAAGAATCTGTGTAATATTTTTCTTTTTTGTTCAATTTAAAGGGACGAAATCTTATTATAAATTAATAACAACTTGATTTTTGGCTCATGTTGTAAATTGAAAAAATTAAAATTGACTGTAAAGAACGATTTATACTATTATTACGGTATAAATATGCTTACTAAAAAAAAAAGTTTCTAAGATATAGGGAATGTGTTAGTCAACTGTGGATGTACATGGGAAGAGATTCAGTACCATTTTGTATCAAATTCTTAGTTCTTGGGATTTACTTGGCTGAATTAATTGAGCATAATTTATATTGTTTCAAGATAAAGCGTATTTGGGGATTGAGATTATAATTTTTCCAATTATTCTATAAAAGTACTATAAATTTTATTAGATACCATATTTACGTCAATAAATTCTTAAATTTCAAAGATCTTTTTTGTCTTAAATACTAATAATATTCATTTTCTTTTTTCGGAAAATATATAAAACATCATTTTGTGTCAAAATGGACCGTCTTTCCGAACTAGGTGAGCCAACCAACTTTTTTATCTCAGACATCCAAAATTGTACAAACTCTTTTCCTGTGTACACTTTAGCTATGCTTCGCGTTCAATATGTAATTAACAATTTAATAATTAATAAATAAATCCTATATTCGTCACCAAATTGTAATTTACCAACTAAAAAATTGGTTCTAAAACGAAACATATTTGTGTATAAAATGTATTTGCTATTTTTATTGAGATTGTTCACGTTTTTCATTCTAAAATTAACTTTTTAAAAAATATTCATCAATATTATGAAATTTATTATGTTTTGATAGAAATTTAAAAATATGATATTTTTTAATAATGTCGTGTTCTTGTTTTAGGAACGAGGAGTCGCGCCCCAAGAATACTCATATACAGTGCGTTTTTATTTCGAACTCGTATCAGTTATCATTACATTTATAATATGGAAAGACGCGCATTTATATTAAAAAAACAAGCCACCTCATTTTTTAGAAAACCCATGAATTTTTACTGGGCCGTTTTCTGTTAAAACTAATAGTTGTGCATTTTGGTCTGCCTTATATGGTGAAATTTTCACCGGTATATACAAATTAAATTTTGTGAAACAATTCAAATGTTTCTTCATTTACCTGTCGCAGAAAAATTAAATGTTATATTTAAATTTACTTTTACTATATTTATATTTTACAATTATTTTTTATGTATAAATATTTATATGTTAATTTAGAACATTAATTGTTTTATATTAGTAGACAAGAATAGAATTGGAAACACGGAAAAGTGTACATCAGCTGATAAACGATAAGTAATACTCTACAGATAAAATTTATATAATAATAAATGTTAAAATTTTCCTTACCGATCGATGTCGCACATTTGCGTTCAAAATATTTCGTACTATTTCACTAGATTTCCGTATACAAACTTTAATTTGCACCCACCTCTGTTTCACTAACCGAGGAAATGAAAATCTGGCAATCTTGAATCCGTGATGAACGAAACCATTTTTTTTCCATCATACTTTAACACCTTCCACCTTACTTTCCAACCATATTTTAAAACTTATTAAAAAATATAACTAAACTTTTGTGCTCTGTCCGTATACTATATACAATACTATATACTATATATATATATATATATATATATATATATATATATATCGTCGAATATGGATGTACAATAATGCACTCGTGTCGAGAGTCACCGTACGGTCACCGTAGTTGATGGGCCGACGATCGAAACTACACTGTCCATCTCGGGAAAGTTCTGTCAAGAAAAACGTGGATGGAAAATGAAAGCAGAATTGCGGGAGGGATAATTTCAAGGTTTACAATTGGTTAAAGCAGGTATAAGGTTCGCATGCCTCCGATTCGCGTACGGTCCCCCCGCGTATATAATCGTGTAGTGCAAGTGCACCGGTGGCCGGGATGCGCTCGGCGATGACGAGACGCTACGTGCGGCCGAAAGATTTACGACGGGGCTTAGGGCGAGGCTTAGGGCCTTAACAGGCACGTATTGACAATTAGGAGATTGACTGGCTGCGGTGCCGGCGACTTGCACCCGATGCACCGCTATACCTGTTCAACTGGGCGGGGAATATTTATATATATATATATATATATATATATATATATATATATATATATATATATATAGATATATATATATATGTATAGAGAGAGAGAGAGAGAAACTTTCGAAGGTGCCCTCCTCGGATTTTCTTGAAAATTCATCTATAATATATTCGTATTACATTTTTCTTGAAGGGGCGGTGTTGACGAGTATCCTAATATAGCTTTTGGCTTGACTTAAATTGTTATGGCACAAACAGTTACAATAATGCCTTTACGCGTTTATTCCAAAGATGTAGGAAAATTTTATCAAAGGATGTTTTAAACAAAAGTTGATATACTTGAAACAATTGATATTAAAAATTATCTTTTCATAAGGATGTGGGAATGTATCACGATGCATTCAATTATGATTTTTAATATTTTTCATTACCATAGTTCTTAAGAATCGACATATTGTAAGCTTAATGAATGTAGATTACGATCCAACTCGCAATCCAAAGTTACGACCTTTATTTTTTATTTTTTATGTTATTTAACGTCGCCCTATTTCTGCTTCCAAAGACCGGCGCTAATCAGCGACGGAGGTCTACGATGTGTTTGTAAACAAAGCACATGTAAATTATTACAGCGGTGCCTGTGTCAATCGGCCGAGACCGGGATTCGAACTCGGATCACCAAGTTACTAGTCCTTCGCTCTAGCGATCGAGCCATCGTAGGCCTCAAAGTTACGACCTGTTCTGACTATTTCCCTCGTTCGTGACTTTGTAAACTTTGCTGATTTTGTCGAAACCTACCTTAAATAAAAATAATCTAATGAAAAATGTCTTACGATTTGAAATCTTTTTACACGGGGTTCCCATACCGGCTTTTTTTTATATATTAATAATGAAATAAATATTAGTGATCTACAGATAGCACATAACTTTTTCAATACATATATTATAATCTCATCGTGTGCCGTAGTTTTTCAAAATTGTATAAGCATTAGCATTTTTTTTCTTGTTAATATTCTTTTTATAGTGGCACTCAATAAATAATTTTGAAAAAGTCTCGAAATAATGTCATAATGTCTTCTTCATGAAAAATGTTGTTAATTTTTTGTCGGCCATTACTTTATGATATGTAAATATAGCTGAGAACATCGTAGTTCTTCATAATGCGGCAACATTTAAAAACAAAACATATGTATTTAATATTATAATAAGTTCCTAATGTGACTTATAAATATGTATTACAATCTTTTTCAGTTTTTCAAGATTCTTAGAATGCATGCACATTTTCAAGATTCATTTTTTTTTTGTTTATTGGGAATAAATGGTTTTTAAGAATAACGTCCTTTGGAAATGACGGTTTTGGGAATAACGGCTTTGAGATTAACGGTATTAGGATCAAGAGTTTTGGGACTAGCGGTTCACACAGGTACCCACCCCCTGGCGTCACCGTCTTGCATCCTATTTCGCATAACTACAGTATATTATTTTTCTTTAGAACTAGTTACGATGGTGTATCAATTATTTGGAATTCATATTGGTTATTGATTATTTGGTAACTACCTGGCTTAACAACGTTTTGGCATCATTATAATTGATTTAAAATGTATTATTTTGTATTTGTTTACATCAAATGTTGTGTCGTACTGTACAACTTGTAACGGTATTATTTTATTTAACATATGAAAGTTACATAAAAAATTGCGTAACACAATGATTAAATAATATTGCAATGGAGAATAATAGTACTATCGACTTTCTTCGAAATAATAAATACTTCTATCCAGAACTTGCAAATAAATTTTTGTAGTTGTTAATTATATGTTGCCGTCTTATACTAATCTTTCAAGGAAATTATTTGAAACTAGAGTTGTAACCACTTCTGTACACTGTGAAGTAAATTTTCGGATGATCAAAGAAATTAGGTAATAAGATGCCGATACGACAAGATAAATATGTAGTGAAACATCTTATAAAATTATTAACTTATTTAAACAATTTAATTTCTCAATTGAAAAAAAAGGTAATATGTTTAAAAAGAATAAGTAATAATGAATTACGCAACAATACAGAATATAGCTACGCAACATAATTAAATCTCAATATTTACCATAGTACTAAATAAAATTTTTAGTACATTTTTTATTAAATTTAGAAATTTTTGATATAAATTTATTCATTATATATATAGTCTTATATAATAAATGGTTATTCTTCAAAAAAATAAAATAAATTTTAGAATAACAATAGAATAAATTAAATATATATATATATATTACATATTTTTTGTCTCATTTTTTTCTTAAAATCCATATGAAGAAATGATAGCTGGCCCCTTTTCATTAGTCGGGCATGATTCATGAGGCACAGGGGGGCTGCCCTAGAAATTACATGTTTATTTTATTATATATTTAACCGATTTTTCATTGATGTCAGGTTCAAAAGTTATTTGTTTCGGACATGAGGACCATTTTTTGATTATAATGGTACAAAAAAAAATAAAATAAATTTTGCTAGGTAGTTCTTTCAATAAATAATTATATTTTACACATTTTTTGTCTCTTGCACTTTTTGTTATGAAGTTTATATTTCAAACAGAAAATCCGAAAAACGATTGACCTGACATTGGTTAGGTTTACTTATTTATTAATAATCAAAAGTTCAGCCTTTTCGCGGTCACAGTGTTTTTTAAAAATGTGGATGTTATGAAAAATAAGTTAACAAATAACAAATCTTTTATATGTGGTTACTTATCAAAGTAAGTTTGTTACATAGTAAAATTCATAGTATTTTTTCGAAAAGTCCAAAATATAGACATTTTTTTTAAAAATTGGCTTTAGCATAAAACTGAATCATTTTTATCCCTGAGTAACTGAATACTGGATTCAACATGTCAGAAAACCTAAGTTAACTTGGAACTTCGAATTATATATGCAGATCCTCCATCAGGCCCCGTGTGCACCCGGAATACCTTTCGCTTTCGCTATTCGTCTTACAACTTTAATTCTGCTGCAAATATCTAAGCCTAGTATATCTTCTCTTAAAGCTATAGCTATAATCTATCATTATTAGATCTAGAATTATTGCCATGCATTCAAGTAAATTGTGACAAACACTGAATTCTACCTCCTTAAATTTACAAAATGAATAAAAAGTGCAATTTTTAAATTGTTTATCACAAAATTTGACTCTTCCACCAAGCTTTGAAGTCCACAATCACACAAAGTGCGGGCCATCGAGGCCCCGCAGTCATTTCTTTATGAAATGTGTATTTTACGAAACAAATGCAAGTGATAAAAACTTGGGCCTGGCACCCTCGAAAAATCGATTTAGCGCACCGAAAACATAAAGTAACACCAAATGTCCGAGGGGATCTCGAATTTGTAGAGCAGTTCACTTGTGCGCCCGGACTACTTATAACGTTTGTTAACTGAAGAATGCTGAACGTGCTAAAAAATTGATAAACTAGTATTTATCCGACTATATGTCTATTTTTCAAGATGAGGATATATCTATAATTCAAACTTCCATTAAATTTAATAAATAAATTTAATACATTTTGAATTTCTAAATATCTTCAAAGAAAATAAAATCCAAGCTGCTTTCATGTCGGAACTGGATCGTAAAATGCTGGAAAATATGAACGGCAATTTCTAGCAAAAATATTTCGAGGATGCCCATGCATTGGTGGATATTTGAAAAGAACAACATATTGATACTACCGTAATTTAACAAAATATTAATTAATCCCTAATCAAGAAATGTTCATTTGAAGTAATATTTATTTAACGTAACATTATAAAGCAATATATCGTTGGCTCACACAAGTATTTTAATAGGTCACTTACACTGTCATAGAATAAAAAAATATTATTTAAGTACAACCGTAATTCCATAAAATATTCTATTATTCCTGTTTACTTTATTCAAATAAATTATTTTTTATTGTAATATATATATATATATATATATATATATATATATATATATATATATATTATTGAGTTAAATAAATAGTTCTTTCTGTATTAAAAAAATTTTATCAAGTCAAAAAAAAATATTTTATTGATTCAATAAAATTTTCCTTTACAGTGATATAATTATTTGGAAAGTATAAAAACTTATCAAGCATTAATATAATTTGAATACGTAAGAACAGTTTCGTATAATTATTTATATTTTTTAAATATTAGGAGCTTCGTATAATTTTTACGGATGTACTGATAAAAAAATTATTTTTTAGAAATTGATTAGAAATTTAAAGCAAAATCACCAACGATTTATGTATTGTTACAAATAAAACAAGGTTGTGCTTCAATAAAACAAAGTTTAACTTACTCGCAAAATCGGTAGCGCGAAAATAATTAATAATGAATTTTCTTGGGTAAGTTAAATAATTATCATCTGAATAAGTTTGCAAAAACATTGTATATCTACTGCTAGTTTAATTAGAAACTATTTAATTCTATGAAAAAATAGTTAAGCTTTAGTTTTCATGAAAATTATCGATGGGAATATGATTTAATCTGAATGAAATTGAAGGTATTGGGATTGTCAATTAGGGTATTTTTATACAAAAAACTTAGAAATATATATTCCAAGCGTCACATAATATAACCAATGTATAAACCAACGAATGAAAGAAATAAGTCTATTGTTTTATTTGCTACGTAGTCGAATATCTCCTTATATGGTTCAAATATGTTTAGAAATAACTTATGTACAATAGTAACAAATTCTGACAGGACAAGGCTAACAAATGAAAATTTGCACCATTTTCTCCCGAATCTGTTTATTGTTTCATTATTTAACTGCTGCGACACATAAATTGTACAGACACTCGTTACTTAAATAACTAAAGATTTGATCACAACACAAATCTGGCAATCTCATGTTAATCAGAGTCGTCAAGTAATCCCTCGCTGAGTTCACGATGTAATGCCTGATCAGACTCTTGGCGAAGTGCCCCTCGATTATACCCATAGTATCCGTAAACATGCATCTGAAATCTGGGGAAAATAGAGTTGATATATAATCGCAGCTGTTGATGCGCCGGTAATAAAGTTGAGGACTTTTGCTCAAGATGTCATGGAAAGACGCAAATTGGTCCACACTCGTGGCCTTCATTTCATCGATTTCCTGTGCGATCTTTGAAGGATTATTTAACAAATATATAGGGCATAAGGATCTCAGAAAATTTTTAGTATCTTGACTGGTATACTGATTGACGTTTTCCAAGATATATAAATGCTTTGTTAACTGCCAGAATGTTCTTGAATCTACTACACCAGCAGATAATACATTAGTCCAATTCTCATAAAAAAGCTTGACGAAATTATCTGTATCTAATTAAATTAACAAAAAAATATGGTTTTTATTATAATATTTTATATAATTAGACGTGTTCTAAAGTATTTAGCAACATTTTTTATCATAATTCTAGTGAATACATATATATATATACATTCTAGAATAAAGTATTTTAGTGCAACTTATTATGAAAATCGAATGTATTTGGATGAAAGATATTTTTTAAAGTTATTAAAAAATTACGGAAAAGCTGTGGAAGCCACGTTCACTAGTATTAGATTCACGGTTTCTACAGACTTGGTTGCAACTTAATTACCTTGTTTACCTCACTGAGTTTATAACAGTTACATTTAAAAAAATTTATTTCTTATTGTAAGGAAGTAACCTCACACGACCACTGTGATTTCCATTTTGTTATGAGAATCTCCGTGTATATTATATAATATCGCATACAATTACACAAATATGTCTAACTTAATATTATTTCAACCCTTTCGTTTAAAAATTTTGCATTAAAATATTATTGATACCGGAAATTCTTTAAAGTTCTTTAAAACCTATATTTTTTGAGATGGAAAATAAGTAAAATTGTAATCTCGTTAATTTAATTGGTATTAAGAGTTAAAGTTCACATTAAAAAAAAATCACAGTGGTACACACATTTACAAAAAATAGGTTTATTTTAAATAAAATTAGCAGTAGAGTTTACGTTCTAAAATAAAATAGTAGTTGTTAATTTAATAATAACTGGAGTTTTAATAAAAATTTTAAATGTCACACAAAAGAGTTGTTTACTAAACTATTAATTTAAATCGTCATTCTACAACAAGTACTCGCCTATAAAGCGTTTTAAACAATTAATTTGTTAATAATTTGTTTAAATATAATTTAGACAAAAACGCATGTTTTTTTGTAATCGACGCACCGAAATACCCCTAGGAAATAGAAGTGAATGACTCGTACGACGAGTAGACGTTCTTTGTTTAAAATAACCCTTGATCAATAGATTATAATATTATATAACATAGATACCGTTGAAGTAAGAAAATACTATAAGTTACTTAATTATCGAATAAATGGTATTTTTGATTTTGTTGGAATTCTGTAAACTTATTTTTTTAAGATGCTGATGATTGCAAAAATCTATTTTTACAGTAAAAAAGTAATTAATTTATAAAAAAAACAAGCGTAAAATTCGTGGTTTTTCATAATTATCTCTAGGAATAATAAGAGTTTTTTAAATTATCCAAAGGTTGTGCGTCACATGAATATACATATTTTTTGTACTATACATTTTTAGATACAAGCAATATATCTTGAAAAAAATAATTTTGCCTCAGAAGCTCTTTCATCGGAATATATAGCTGGGTTCTTGGACATTTATCCCAAATCTTGTGAAATGAATATAATATAAAGATATATTAACACTATTTCCATCTCGAGATTTCTGAAACTTCGGCGGCATGTTACCTGTACTTTAATTCCGGGTTTTCCCTAACATGCACTTTTTTGGCATTGGTGGATTATTCCATTGAGTCTTAAGGGAATTATAAGATGAAACTTATATAGAACACAGATATAAATGAACAACCTTTCTATATCTTATGTAATTCCTTTTGCATATTTTGCATTGAAAGTTAAAGAAATGTAATAGATATAATCTAAACTTTAATATTTTATTAAGAATATTTATGTAATTAATAAGAGCTTATATAAAAGAGTAAATGACCTATTATGGGTATATATTTATGGGTAAAATATTCATTCGATAATACAGATTTGAGAAAAATTTCCAGCCCCCCTCTATACGGTTACACTATAGTAATGACCAAACACTTTCATCATAAAACAAAAGCGTATAGACACTGCTTTTGGTTAATTGGTAACCGAAAAAGTTTATAATACTTCTATTTTTCTCGAACGATAGTAATAATAAGTAAAAAATAAAATATGTAACTTAACAAGTATTAATAAATATTTTTTTATTAGTCTTACAGCCGAATCAATTCAATTTAAAAATAAAATAAAAATAAAAATAAAAAAAATAAATAAAAATTAAAAATAAAAATAAAAATGAAATTAAAAAAGGGTCCCTGATGAGGAGCCGTAGCGAGCTCGAAACATTGGACAAGTCTTCAATTAGGTAAGGGTGTTGGGGACAGTCAGACTGCACTTTACTAACAAAGGATTTTTTCTGCTAATATTTTATTTTCAGATTAGTCTACGGGGTGAATGTAAACAAGGACAGTCTGACTGTCATTATAATTTTAATTTAATTTTTATTTTTAATTTTTATTTTATTTTTATTGATTTATTTTTATTTTTATTTTTTATTTTTATTTTTATTTTATTTTTCGATTGAATTGATTGGACTGTAAGACCAATAAAAAAATATTTATTAATTTGTATATGGGCAGTCGACATAAGTACAATTAAATTGTTTTAACAAGTATTACATTTTTTACTTGAGTTTTCATTTGATTGAAATTTTTCAATACTCAAAATTATTCCATACAGCACACTTTTCATATGGGATTTACACAATATTTATAATTAGCATAGTCAAAGCATAAGTATACAAAATTTTAATTAAATCAAAGGTAACGTACGTTTAAAACTTGAACCATTACTTTACCTAATTCCAGAAGATTTTTTATCTTCAGAAAAATGAATGCTGTTTGGCCATACTTTTGTTATTTGACCTTCTATAGTCGAGATAATCAAAGTTATTATTAGAAAAAAATCTCAAGATATTTAAATTTTTAAAGTGCATCGATTATCTTGATGAGATTGTCCGTTATGTACAAGGTAGGAATAATTTCTTTATTATACTAAAAACAATTCAACTTAATACCAGCCACATCAGCATTGTAATCTAAAATAATTTTAACAATCTTGTACCTTAGTAGATTAATTGCTAGTTGTAATGGAGATTGGCCTTCGTTATTTTTTGCATTAACGTCGGCCCCGTACTGTAAAAAGATTTCAATAATTTCCACAAGAATACCATCGTACAAAGTACATTGCCTCCAAGTATAGTAATTCACGAGACTTTTTCATATCTCTTATGGCCAAATGCAAAATCGTATCGCCGTGATCATTAGCTAGCGTTACATCTGCTCCGTTATCGAGCATCAGCTGAATCTTGCTTTTCTGTCTGATGCGTAAGTCTTTCATAAATTTGTATTTAATATGAGAGTCTAAGATATAAAAATTTGGCAGAAGGCTGCTAGACATCTTCCAAACGAGAAACGTTAAATATATAATTCATCGGCGTGTCCCCCGATTTATTTCTAATATTTAATTTGGAGCCGTGCATGATTAAAATTTTAACAATTTCCAACTCACAATTGTCCTTGATCCAAGATTGCAAAACTCTGCAAGCTCCAGTAGGACAATCATTGTTAGAGGTAATCCGATTAATTAATTCTTGATTCTTGATTAGATTTTGACGACAAATCAAGTGAAACGGAGACGAGCCGAATTGGGACAGTGGACTCGGACCAGCGTCATATTTTAGCAATAATCGTGGAACTTCCAATTGTCCATAATTTACGGCGAAATGTAGAGGTGAAAAATCCTTTCATCTATGGTTCACATCAATCCCGTTTTTTAGAAAATTTTCTACGGATTCGAAATTATCGATCATGCAAGCTATGTGGAAGTGTGATAAACCATTTTTATCACTGTAGTTAACGTTATCGTCATAGAGTGCAAACAGTGATTTTATAATTAAAAATTTTTTTTATAAATAGCAACATGAATCGCGGTTTTATGTCGTTCATTTAATGTCCGCATTGTGATCCCTCGCGATAACAGAAATACAATATTTGCAGTATCACCGATTTCCACGCATCTTTTCAGCATCCGTTCGATCTTATCCAGTTATATAGCTATATATAACTGGAATTGAATTTTGAAAAAGAGACTATACTTAAAGTTAAATAGCGAAAAATGACTTTAAATAAATAGCTACATTTCTCATCATCAAAAAAAAGTGAAGCTTAGTTTTTAAAAAGTAAGATTACGAGCGCTGAAGCGAATTATATATTTCTTTATAGTTGACGTCAGAACGAAGCGAAGTAAATAATTAATTTATAGACTAGTTTTGAACACATTTATTTGAATAAGTGAATATGTACTTATCGAATAAGCAAATAGCTTACATTATTGTGTTTCAAAATATGTAATATTGAATACGTACAATATAGCAGACTCTGAATACTACTATAGCATAGTCCAGTGAAATTAAATATATTTTATTGGAAAACACTAATTGCATAACCCTCGATATGATTGAAATAGATTTTCGATCGACCTCCCATCCATTCAATATAGTTTTGCTATTAACTAATTCTCAAAATCGAAAATTTTCAAATTTTGATATAATATCGTTATGTAAAAAAATATTTCACACAAGCCTTAAATGTTCGCGGCATATTTATTTGCGTTCAAAACAATATCTTGTGAAACACATTTTTTTTTATTTAATTCACAACTCCGTGACAATTTTTTCAAATTGGTCCTTATGACGTTATAAGGTTTATAAAAGTAATGAAACTAAATTTTTTTGCCTATATTAATAGTGCTTTAAGCTATCTTTAATTTTAAAGCTCCACGAGTATATTAACTTAATTAAATTTAAACATATTGGTAGGCTGCTTTTTCACTAATTTGCGAACGTTTTAAAATATTAACATCCGGTACAAACAATAGGCAGCTGAACGAGTATGCCCACTCAAATACACGACAAAATATCTTTGTAAAATTAAAATTTTCATGGCGAAATCTATAAAAATCCTATAACAATCAGTTGTTGATCTCATCAAAATATTTCTTTTCTGATCCATTCCCTTTATTCATGGCGCCAAGCTCATGCTCTGTATATGGTGGGACCAGCTAGGTGTGGTTTACTATGAGCTTCTGAAACCGAATGAAAGGATCACAGGCGAGGTCTGTCGACGACAATTGATGCGTTTGAGCCGCGCACTGCGAGAAAAACGGCCATAATACTCCGACAGGCACGACAAAGTTATTTTGCAACATGACAATGCTCGCCCACATGTTGCACCGCCGGTGAAAACATACTTAGAAACGCTCAAATGGGAAGTCCTACTCCACCCGCCGTATAGTCCAGACGTTGCTCCGTCTGATTACCATCTCTTCAGATCGATGACGCATGGCCTGGCTGACCAGCACTTCTATTCCTACGAGGAAGCCAAAAAATGGGTGGATGACTGGATAGAGGCCAAACCGGTCGAATTTTTTCGCAACGGGATTCGTATGTTGCCAGAAAGATGGGAAAAAGTTGTAGCTAGCGATGGCCAATACTTTCAATAATTCATTTGTAACCATTTTTTCACAATAAAGGCTCAAAATTTGAAAAAAAACGGGAAAGACTTATTCACATACCTGATAAATAAAATTTCCTTACCGAAAGATTTAATGATGACTTGATTTAAATTATACGTATACACTAGATGTCATATATTATGAACGTTTTTTCTTAACCAATCAACGTGTATCTAATTCTGCTCCGATAATGCTGGAAAACCAGAAACTAAATTATCTCAATTTCACGTAGAATGAATTAAAAAAAAATTTCTACACTTTTCCGATGAACGTATCGATATTTAATTGAGTATTTGCTTTAAAGAATTATCTGACACTGCTAACTCGTTTTGTCCTATTGAAAAGTTCGAAGGTACTTGGAAAATATACGAGGTATTGGTAACTCAGAAGTAAAGCTGCGACGACGATGCAGTCGTTCTCGGAGTCGACAGTTGACAGGGTGACGATTGAAACTATACTGATCGTGTACGAAATTTTGAGAGCAAACTAAAGATCCAAAGTGTAAGAAATAATTTCAAAGTACAATGGTAAAAAAAAAAATTATTTGTCATCCGCATTTGGTCAACACATTGGCCGATAAGCTTGCGGCACGTGCGGCCCCGAAAAATTTATGACGGGGATTAGGGCCCAAATGTTTATGGCACGCGCATCGAAAGACGCTCCGAGGGCCCGAAAAGCGCGCGACGGACACGCGAGACTCGACTGTTGCCATTGTCACACATCTGTTTTAATTCCCATTACGCCCTTTTTGCTTATTATTTACTTAAAGACGTCGAAAGATAATTGTAAAACAGCCAAATGACGTTAAAATCATACGCGGTATGGAGTGCTTCACATGAATATCATAAAATAATAAATCTATTCGTATGGACATTTTATGAGTGTGCGCTGGTGATTTCTTAAACCGCGGCAGACTCTAACCACTATAAAAAACGTAATAAAATCATAAAAGTTAAAGTTATAGAGGAGTTCCTACTCCTCTGAAATAGATAAAAACTACTTCGTCACCATGGAAGCCTCTGGCAACAGGAGCATTCTAACCCACAGTTTCTCAGAAAATAATAGCAACTTAACAGAAGAAAACGAAGCCGCGAAGCAATCAACGTACTCCACAGTTTTGCAAAAAGAATTCATACCAACAAGAAACGTGGCAATTATTTTAGACAAAATTGAAGGATTAACAAATTTAGATTACTCTATAGCTATAGCCAAAATTATTGGCCCCTTGAGTTTAGATTCAATTGCAAGAATCTCGCAAGGCAGAATTTGTATTTACTTGACTTCTGTAAACAAGGTAAATGAATTAATACATAAATATAAACAAGTCGAAATCAAAGGTCACATGCTACAAATAAGATCGCTAAATGCGAAAACTCAACGTGTTCTCTTATCTAATATACATTCAGTAATACCAAATAACTTAATTGAAAATATTTTTAAAAATTACGGTGTCACTCCACGATCGCAAATAACTCGTCTAAAAGCTGGCTTACAGGACCCTCAGTGAGCACACATATTAAGTCAGAAAAGGCAGGTATATATTGACTCCGCAGACGTACCAAAGTTACCTACATCCGTCCAAATTGAACATGATGATATAAATTATTGGATGTATATATCTACAAAAAAAGTATCGTGCTACGTTTGTAAGGAAGAAGGACATTTGGCTAGGCATTGCCGAAATGTTTCCGGAAACAGCCAGCAACTAGTATTAAATATCGATGAAACAAAAAACTTTTATAAAACACCTAATTATACTATAGAAACTGAAACTGTTTCTCCTCTCGACACTCCAATACAGATAGAAATTATTACGGAGGAAAATTAGGGATTGCAAATATCTAATAAGTTCAAATCATTCACACATAAGCATCCGCCTCGCCTCCTAGCTCGAATTCTAACGCATCCGAAATTTCAATTGACGAGTCAGAAATCAAAACAACTACTACAGGCAGAAAGCAGAATAATTCTATAGAAAAAGAAACAAAAGTTGAAGTATTCAAACATACCAAAAAAAAAAACAAAAAGTTTTGACAGGAGAAAATTATGAGATCATATTAGAACGTAATAATGCTAAAAAATTAATGAAAAATACGGATGCAGAAATTCCAAGTGAATCGGTTGCAAACTTTTTAATGGAAACGTGGTGTCAAAAAGAGATCTCCGATCATTTAAAAAAACTTTTAGAAAAATCTACGGATCCAATAGCTCTATTAAAACAAATACAAACATACATACAAAATCAAAGACTTAAACATAAAATCGTAAGACTTGTGAGAAAGTTAGCTGTTTCAGATACCGATTTGAACTTCACAGACGAAACGACATCATCCGAAGAGTAAAAAGTTTATAAACACGCCTTGTTTACATTTTTAACAGTGTGTGCAGAATTACGTATCTTATACTGGAATGCGAGAAGTATCTTGAAGAGGAAAGAAGAAACAGAACGTAATTTATATAATTTTGATATATTAGTTTGTGTTGAAACTAGGTTAAATGAATCGATCGAAAATTTTAATTTTCCCGGTTTTATAACTTATAGAAAAGATAGAAAACACTCGATGGGTGGCGGAATTCTTATATTAATTAAAAAATATATAGCATTCAAGGAACTTACTAATTTAAAAACACTTGATATTACAGTAGAAATATGCGGTATTCGTCTAACGGACACATATCCTGCTGTAAATATTATTGCTTGTTATAGAAGCCCTAATAGAACTCTTCAACCTGTCGAGTGCGATACTATAATACCTAATGTTACTCCAAATCAGGACTATATTTTATTGGGAGATTTTAACGCACATAATGTTGCCTGGAATTGTCTTAAAAACGATCAAAATGGTAATAATTTACTTAATTCAATCGAAAAATATAACTTAATAGTACATAATATTGATTTTCATTCTCACATAGATTGTCTAAATCTAATATCGATCTAATTATTTCTAATACGAATATTGCTGACAAAATCTTGACTAAATTGGCAGATGAAATTTGGGGCTCAGACCATTTCCCTATTTTTACATACATCAATCTTAATAAAGCATATTATTAAAAAAGTTTTAGATTATATTAAAAAAAACTAATTGGTTATCAGTTGCAAATAAATTAAGCATATATTACGCAAAGTTTTTCTCATTTCAATACAATTCTTCACCGGCGAGTGAAAAATATCGAACTTTTGTACACACAATAACAGAAGCTATTAATATTTGCACACCGAAAATTAAAAACATCAGCTCTCAAGTCCATCGCAATCCTGTATTGTGGTGGGATGAAGAATGTAATGATCTGAAAGCTAAAGGAAATCTGCTCTTAAACAATGGGAAAGATAGTTAGACTTGAAAGACTGTATTCAATATAAGAAAATAAGTGCCTTATGTATAAAAACATTTAGAAAAAAAAGAAAATGAAGTATAGAGAATTTACAGAAAAGATAAATTTTAAGACCGATTATCAGTACGTATGGAATACATTAAAAATATTAAACAATAAATGGGTAAAAACCAATTTAACACACTCGAATGAAAATCTGCAAACGGAAAATCAATACAAAGCTCTCACTAAAATCTGTATACCTTGGGTTCCTACAAATCCCGATTGGCTTCCCGCGTGTAAGCCCAATGAATTTTTAGAATCTGAATTTACATTTAGGGATCTTAATACAGTATTAAATTCACGAAAAACTAAATCCTCTCCGGGACCAGATGGGATAGACTATTGTGTACTTAAAAACTTGCCCATTTCATACAAACTTATTCTACTCGACATTCTAAATGAGATTTATAGAACTAGTGATTTTCCTTTAGACGGGAACAATACTTATATTCATTTTATTCTTAAATCAGATGGAATAAACTATCGTCCAATCGCATTAACCTTAGCTATTTGGAAAATTTTTGAAATTCTTATTAAAAATAAACTTGAATGGTGGGTCGAAACAAAAGAATTTCATTCAAAAACTCAAAGTGGATTCCGTCAGGGTCAGTCACGTATTGATAATTTATCTAATCTATTTTTAAAGACTTCTAGGGCACTTAAATATAACAAACAAATGCATGCAGTTTTTCTCGATGTAAGTGCTGCTTTTGATAATGTTATTGGAAATATTCTAATTAAAAAATTAAGCCATATAGGCTGCCCTTTGAAACTAATAATGTTTGTAAAATTCTTTACGTATCAAAGAAGTATACATACGCGTCTAGACAATAACATCAGATATACGTTTAAAGGGAACTCTCAGGGAGGGGTACTTAGTCCTCTCTACTTCACGCTCTATGTTTCCGAAATTTCTGCGAACATCTCCCGTCGGGTAATTATCTCGCAATATGCAGACGATACTGCCCTTTACTCTATGAATCATCAATCGTTTCAAAAAGCACTACAGATAATAGAAAAAAAATTCCAATACAATTGGTCTGGAGCTCGTACCTGACAAAACAATATATGTAAATTTCAACCGTGGTGAAACTCGTCCCGGAGAAAATAACATTACATTACGCGATCTTACTATTAATTCCAGTGAAAAGGTTCGCTTTTTAGGTATTATCTTTGATTATAAATTAAGGTTTACTGAGCAGATTACTAAAATTATAGGTAGATGCCACAAATCTCTGAACATTATCAAATTTCATCGTGGGACCTGGTGGGGGGCAGATCCTCAATCATTACTAACTATCTATAAAAGCTTTATTCGATCTGCAATTGATTACAGCAGCTTGATATACCTACCTACACAGAAAAATATCATTAACAAATTTGAAAAACTACAATACTCTGCCATTAGAATGGTTCTTGGTTATCGAAACTGTACTCCAACCAACATACTACTCGTGGAATCTAAGCTACCAACGATTCGAGAAAGATCACAGTACCTTTGTCATAATTATTTGATAAAAATTCTATCTAACGAGAACCTACCTATTCACCAAACTGTATATCAATTTTTATCAGAATCACAAAAGAAAAGTGGACTCATTTCAAAACGGAAAAAGTTTATGGAATTGTGTATTTGTAGCATTCAAGATTTTTTACCTTTCCTATTAAAAAATCCAAAATACAATTTATTCCAACAAGAATATAACGTAATTACTGCCTCATTACCTTTTAATAAACAACTGGGTATAACTCTACAAAAATCTCCTGATTCTAACTCTGAATTTCATAAACTTACTTCTGAACGAGCAATAAAAATTTTCACTGATGTTAGCAAAAGTAATAGCTCAGCATCTGTAGGTATAGCTTGTTATTGTCAATGTCCGGAAACGAGTATTTTTCAATCACTTCATAAACAGGCTTACATATTAACAATTGCTCTATAAACAATGCCTTAGATATAGCCCCTGCAAACAAAGAATCACAAATATTAATATTTTCAGATTCTCTTAGTTGCCTCGAAGCTTTTCAAAGTACAAACGTTAACATTAAAATAAATCCTTACATATTTCAAATCAAAGCAAAATACCTCGAATTCATTAATAATAAATCAAACACAACAAGTATATCCTTGGTTTGGATCCCCTCACACGTAGGAATTCAAGATAACGAAAAGGAAGATCTTCTGGCTAAATCAGCGAGTATTAATAACGATATAATTCCTGATCATATTCCGTTTACAGATTTTCAAGAAACTTTTAAAAAAAATTCATTCAAAAACACAAACACGTTACTTCTTGAATCAGGGACCTCAAAAGGTAAAATATATATTTTGGTAACTTTTATAAAGACTCGTCTTAACCCTGGTTTCATAATATACAAGCAAATCGTAAACTTATAACCTCCATTAATAGATATAGAGCTAATCATTACAGTCTGCGCTCATCTTTGTATCGCATTAATATTGTTAGTGATCCTAATTGTGAATGTGGTCAAGAAAAACAAGATCTAGACCATATTATTTGGGCATGTCCTCTATATAGAAAAGAAAGAAAATATCTATTAAAAAAATTATAGCGTCTAGAAATTGTATTCCCTATTAATGCAGCTATACTTTTTTCAAATCCAAATATTAATGCATGTGAGAAAATAATCCCCTTTTTAAATCAATGTAATTTAAGTCTATAACTATCAAAACTCGTCTGTACAACTTAAACTAAATTGTATCTACGAATAGAAAATAAAAAGTGAAACAAATTGTTAATCATTAAAATATTATGTATAATAGCAGTATATGTATATGTCAAGCGAATAAATCTCAATAAGAGATTTCAAAGCTTTCAATAAAAAAAAAAAAAAAAATTTACGTTCCACACATGATTAAAAAGGAGTATGTTGATATAAGCAGACGCCATCGCGCATACATTTAATATGCATTCAGAAAAATAAAAAAATTTGTGTACAGGGAGGTACTGAATAAGTATTTTTTCATTTAATAAATGAAAATCAAGTCAAAATGGCACATTTTGTATAAAGGGTGCAAAATTTTCGCCTCTAGATAAAAAAATACGACTTGTATCATAAAGTAGTAATTTGATACAAGTAGACGTAACTATAATGTATTCATAGTGTAACTATAGTGTCTTTATTCATTAATGATACAAGATTTTATACGTATGCCCGGAGGTAAAAATAAACATTTTGTGCTTGTCAAGCAAGGGGGAAAATGCCAAAGTCTTATTTAACTTCAGGTAAATTTTTTTTGTATTATTTAACGCCGTTTTATTTATATAATAACAATTTCACTAATCTACGATGAAAAACTGTATACGATACGTCTATGAACGAAGTGCATATGAATTTTTACAAAGGTGTGATTGGCAGCAGGGGGCAGCGAGATTGCTAGTTGAAATAAGGGCAATGGAAATACTATAACAAATAGCAACGTTCGAGTTAATTAATAATATTAATAGAAGCCTCGTCGTTTTCAACTAAAGAATGTCTAAAAATACTTTTAGTGTAACACTGATGCCTCAGTTTTGTCGTTATAATATAAATTATCTTTATCTACTATTAATGTTTAGGTAAGTGTTCATTATATGTTTTCAGATTCATTATGTTTTTCAGTTTTATATATATACAATCAATCTATTTTTTCTAATTTTGCTTAACAATTTATCAAAATTACTGGCACGATTCACTGCCAATTTTCATTCTATTTTTTCTTGGAGAATTAAAATCGTCAATGTGAAATGATGACTATATTAAGCTCTATTTATTACTTAATGTTTGAACCAGCTTGAACTCGGCTTGAACAGCTCCAAACGTGTACTATATCCATAGCATGTCATATCCTTATTAATAATCGATCTTTCATAGAAATGGGATTTGCCATATACCTGCATAAATAATTTATATCTGTCTAGTGTCTAAGTTCGCGTTCGAGTCTCTAGAGTTTGGGATTGGGGCCAGGCTTCCGTATTATATTCTCCCCGGGTGAAATGATCCCCCGGACATCGGCATCGGCGCCAGCGAAATGGTCCTCTAACAAAGTTTTAGTTTTTCTTAGACTGTACACATAAGTATGATAATTAGTACACGATTTCAATAGGTGGAGATTCAACCGAGTTCTAGCGCATTCTATATTATATAGGATAAGCGAGATCAAATTGATCGAGTAAACAGTTTGAGCGCGTGTTGACCATCAGTCGTTCTATTAATCGAAACTGTAAATTATGTGTAAAACTCATAACATGTATTTCAATTTACTATAATTAATCAAGAAATAACTATTTTTATTTTTAAAGTTTCTTTATAATGTACTTATACTAGATAGGTCATGGTCACATAAAATAATGTTTCGTAAATAATTGTTTTAATTAGTAGCGATATTTCAGACAATACTATGATTTATTAAAAAATTTTTATCCAAACGAATTATCATCATTATGTGTTCATAATATTATTAATACATATTTTATTATAACCATTGAGAATGAAAAATGTCGTGTTTTCTCTATTTGAAAAAAGCAGCGACAAAACTAGAAATTTATATATAAAACTAAAATTGCAAACTATAAGAACAATATACGAGTTACCTTAATTCATTTTTTAATTCCTATTATAATTGTGATCTGGTAATAAAAAAAAATTTGCATAAAAATTCTTACAGAGTTATTTCTATCAAAAGTGTGACTTATTATGATTTCGAATTATTTATAGAATTTTTAAATTTTGAGTACCTTGTAAAAAATAGTACTGAAGAGAAAAATTTTCTTTTAAAGTCCCACGTATATGTAGTTGATATAAGAAATCTAATTTTAATTATACTCTTTGTATTTCTGTTAAAACTTAGCACAGTTCAAGTTATTTTGTTATATATTTTTGATTGATGTTTTTATTTTTTTCTTAATTCTGAAAGACAAATTTTAACTTACTATTCATGCATTTATAAATAAAACAATATATTCAGAAACATTTGTATCATCGAGGATTGAAAATGTAAATTCTATTTTTTTTAGTGATTCTAAATTTTCTGATGCTATTAAAACATTTGGATACTAACTTTAATTTACCTTATAGGAGTCTCGTAAGAGCAGTCGTACAGTGAAGACGTATTTGTGAACATGTTCCGCAGTACGATACGTAATACGGGTGCCATCAATAAGTGAACAAGCACGAATCAGTTTAGTATATACAGTACAAATAAATTTAAGTAAATAATTATCTATTTTCTGCACTGTGACTCTGACAACAGAGAACGTGCAATTACTATCTAAAATGGCATCACAACAGTCTACTTCATTCTCGTAAAACAGAGAAAAAATGAACTACAAGTGATTTTAAATAAAATTGATATTTTTATATGCGTCGAATCGTGGCTTCGACCAGAAAAACATTTTGAAATAGCCGGATTCAATACTTTTCGGCAAGATAGAGGTCAAGAAAAAAGAGGCGGAGGTATTTTAATGCTGATTAAAAAAAATATAGAATAAAATAAATTGGAAAACATTGCATCACTGGACAATTCTGTCGAGCTATGTGGCATTCATATTTCTAGTTCAAATCCAGCAATTGATGTTATTGCATGCTATAGAACTCCAGGACAGTTGCTCTCTCAAATTAAATGGAATAATATTATCGAAAATATTACTAATACATCAACAAATTGCCTTTTGTTAGGAGACTTTGACTCTCATAATAAATTTTGGAATGGCGACTAAAATTATTCGAATGGTATCCGATTATTAAATTCCATTCATGATTAGACTTTATGGTACAGAACACGAACTCTAAAACATCTGTGAACTTTAACAATAGTAAAAAATCAAACTTAGATTTAATAATTTCTACACTTACATTAGCAGACAAAATAAATTACGCACTGCACGAGACGCTCGGCTCAGATCACTTTCTGGTTTATGTCAGTATAGACCTGGGGAAAAATTTCTACGAAAAAAAAACTTTCAAATTAAAATCAAAAAAATGTTATTTAGAGTTACAGAAACGATACAAAGAATTCTCCAACCCCAACTACGATAAGAGAACTGCCAAAGATAAGTATTATTTTCTCATAGATATAATCACAGAAACCATAAAACTAAGTACTTCTGCTAAGAAAAATACAAATAAAATTAAACAAAATCCCGCCGCATGGTGGAATGAGGATTGCAATAGAGCTAAAAGAATACGAAAAGCGGTTTTTAAAAAATGGGAGTACAGTAAAAAACTATACGATCTAATTGAGTATAAAAAAGCAGTAGCGATAGCATGCAAAACTTTCAAAAACAGTAAAAAAGAATATTTTAAAAATTTTGCTGAAACACTTGACTTTAAAACTAATTATAAATATGTATGGAATAAAAGCAAAATACTTAAAAATAAATGGATTGAGACTACAGTTACAAACCTCCCCGAAAGCTTACACATGCATGGAAAAACACAAAAAGCATTAGATGAAATTAGTCCGCCATGGGTAGTGACGGATCCCAATTAGCTACCTAATTGCAATAAAAATGAATTTTTAGATCGACCTTTCAGCCACTCAGAATTGAATGCTGCAATATCTACGAAAAACATACGTTCAGCTCCAGGAAGGGACGGTATTGACAATGAAATAATCAACAGATTATCAACACAATATCACCTACTGCTATTGGATATTTTTAATGAAATGTATAGAACAAATTCATATCCACACAGCTGGTAGGAATCCTTCATACATTTTATCAATAAAGCCAATAGCGACAACATTAGACCTATTTCTCTTACATCGTGCGTCTGTAAATTATTTGAAAAACTGATAAAAAATAGACTGATGTGGTGTTGTGAGAAAAATAAAATTCTACCTGATAGTTAATCTGGCTTTAGAAAATGGCGATCCTGTGCCGATAACCTTACCAATTTAGCCACTGGAATTAACACAGCGTTTTTGAAAAGTAAAATCCTATTGGCGGCCTTTCTTGATGTCCGAGGTGCGTTTAATAACGTTATCTCTGAAATTATGTTAAATAAACTGGCGACGAGTGGTTGTTCAGAAAATCTAGTTAAGTTCGTTAAGTTTATAATAAGAGATAGAACTGTTTATACAAGAGGTACAGGGGCTTCAAGTAGATCTATTCACAAAGGAGTTCCTCAAGGCGGAGTCCTGAGCCCCCTGTTGTACATTATATATGTTAAAGATATCTTGAAAAACTTACCTAAAAGTGCACAAATATCTCAATTCGCCGACTTAATAAAAAAACTAAATAAAATCCACTTCTTTCTTCCTTTAAATATAGATATAATTATAGCGCAGCCACATATAAAGGTGAGCATAAAGATACGTAAATTTCTTGATCAATGTAACCGTTATATATAAATTATGTAAATTATTATATTATTGTAAATTGATACCATAATGTATTACACATACTGTATATAAATATTTATATTATCATATATTGTTGAAACGTGTATGCTAAATAAGCTCGAGAAGGGCTTCAAGCTTAAAAAAACTAAAAAAAAAAAAAAAACTTTATATCTAAAGCATTATCAATCGATTGTCATGGACAGGCACCAAATATAGACCTTTCAATATACTTATATATTCTTATGTATATAAATACTAAATTGGAGATCGAGCGACTGAGGTTGGAATTTTTTTGATCCTTATTATCTTTACAAATACATTTTTTTATCTAATTGACGTGATTCAAACTTGATAACAATATAAGTCTGTAAATTATACTAGTTATTGGATTATTACTTTTTGTAAAATTGATGAAATCGAATAATAAATTAGTTTTAAAAAAAATTAATTTGAGAACACTATAGGATTTGAGTTATAACATTTATTCTCAATACTGTTGAATAAGTATATCGATAATTTTTATATTAATCATAATCTCGTTCTCGATGATTTTTATTTCAATAATTTAATTTTTTTTTAGATTTTCAAAGATGTTCAATTGAAGAGAGCTTTTATTTCAATTTTCTTTAACTTTCGTGACATATATTACCACATACGATGAAATTCTTATTAAAAAAAGTAACTTAATGATCGCTTTATAAATAATACTAAGTGAACGCAAAAGAAGCAAATGATGTCAATCAATTTACAGTTAAGTACTCTATGTTCAAATAAATCATTTTATAAGGTATTTAACGGAAAAAGTTATATAGTAACCGTCCTTGAATAATCTGATCGTACTGCCATTTTTTTAAACCGATACGTGCTTAACGTAGTATTCTGTTCAAAAATTAGTTTATTCAATAGAATCTTGGTACTTTTTTAATGAACTCATTTACTGATAGTTGTCCAATATTTATTATTTGCTTTTATCACGTTTAAGCATCAATAAGAGTCAAACTTATTCTTAATAATTGAATATAAATTTCATTGATAAATTCTTGGAAATCAAGTATTTATGACACATAGAAAATTAATTTTTAACTTTAATTTTAAAAGTTTGCGTACTCTCGCGAGCGAATTCATCAAGGGAAATCTTATATACAGGCTAAGAATCAGATTTCATACTTTAGTGGCTAATCTGGTGCAGAGTTTTATTTTACAATTTAGCCATAAAATCACAAGTTAAAATTCATTAATGTCGACTTATTGAGATTAAAGTAGTGAAAAGAAAAATTTCTCCATAAAGAATGCGCGTGGTTCTTAAATTTTATTTTTCATATAACCGTATATAATTCGTATGCTGATCTATATGATTATTTCTTGTTATATAATACTTTTAAAGCCATATTTTTACACACACACACACACACACACACACACACACACACACACACACACACACACACACACACACACACACACACACACACATTAATAGTTACTATTAATATAATACATTTTAAAAACAAACTTTATTATAAAATAGTTTATCATATAAGTCTATCAAAACTGTAAAAAGTTGTTTGAAAAGGAAATACAATTTAGAAGAATATTAAGCTGTGTATGTAATATAAATAAGTTAAATTATTGAAATATATGTCAAAATTGTAGTCACCGGTGTGTGCAATAGAGACTCGCGGGACGAGCAATATTCTTATTTCAATTACAATACTTTTCATCCGTTTTTTATTTCTATTAAATTTAATTACATTACATTTTCAGGTTAATTTCCAGAGATTATTACACGTCAAAGAGCTAAATCGAGATTACATTTTGTAAAAAACAGTCGTTTTGTAAGAAGAATGCACACGCAATTTATCGAAAGATTAATGTAGGAGGATAATGAGATGAATGTAAAAATATTTTTATACGCAAATAGAAGTTTAATATATATGTACGTTTCATTTAGAGTTTTCTTACCGATTGTTCTGGCCATCTATTCACTGATTCTTAGTTGTGAGCACACATTTGATTTATAAATAAATAAATAAATAAATAAATAAATATATATATATATATATATATATATATATATATTGATATATTACTTGTCGTTAAATGTGTCAATTTCTTTAACTTATGTTGCGACTCGCGAAACCCACCGAATTTGAATATCGGTTTGAAAATTATGAAGTATTGGATTTATTCGTATTGAGAGTTCATCGGCTCAACATTACAAAAATGAAAAGAACTGTTTGCTTTCCCTTTGAAAAAAAATCCCCATACTCTAGAGTGTATAGTGTAACAACAGTACGACGCACGTGGTCAACACTCGCGCCTTCACACCATAGTTAACAATCGGTGCCTCGGCGGCGCATGCGCAGTGCGCATTTTTTTGCAGACTTCAACTATTTCGACCGATAATAGACCCGCCGCACTAATTAGCTATGTGTAAACTTTAAGAGTGCTCCATACCTCTGACGGAAATTAAAATCGATTGAAGCGCCTGATTTTTAATCTACTGCGGAAGTTTACGGAACTCGAAGTGTACGAAAAATCTTGTTCTGTTTTATCGTTTGTTCCAGTATTAATAAGACCCGTAGTAGCTGATCATTTGTTGTCACAAGAAGTTTATAATATATATATATAAATTTACACACATACACGCGAGAGAGAGAGAGAGAGAGAGAGATATGCATATATATGTGTATTAATTTTGATATGGATATGTATTGATATTATTATGTATTAATTTTAATTTATATTAGACTGTAAGACTGATGGAAATATTTATTAATTTATGCATATATATATATATATATATATATATATATATATATATATATATATATATATATATATATATAGTACATTTAAGTGTGGAACAAAGCGTAGCGGGATACTAGGTACACGAGCAGCAATAAAGAAGCATCAGCTCGACATCCAGCGTTTGATTGAAATACACATATATGATGCATATCTACACACACACACGCGAGCGCACACACACGCACACACATTGCATATATAATCTCTATACTCCTAATTTCTAACCAAATTACTTACTCAAAAATGTCAAGGGCCGTGGTGGTCGCAAATGATTTTTTTCTCTCGAAAATTTAGATATACAATATTGTCTGTTCAAGATAAATAATTGTACAATTAATTATTATACTTAATTTTTAGGATGACAAAATCCAATATACAATAGACTTTATTATTTTATAATTCATTCAAGCTGTTAGTTTATGTATTGTATTAAATTATTTTTTATTAAACAAATAACATAATAAATTATTATTCTATAAATATTAATTTCTTGCAGTATAGTAATTACAACTTGCATATGAAATAAAATTATTATTTACTAGACAGAAATAAAAGGACCTAGTTTATACCTTTTTCTTAATTTTACTATAACAATGTTGAAATTTTTAATTCTAAGATTTGTCTATTTTATAACTATAAAAGTTCAATTATTTTTAGTTCGTAGTGACTAGATTTCAGCCTACTCAAAATTATTAGATGCCTACGAGGTGATGTATAACGCTAATTTTCGATTCTGTTCTGAAAATTTTGAAAGTATTTTTTCAGCTTTTGTTGGCCATTCTTTGATTTGTTTCTAATTTTTCAATATTCCTGTGAAATTCTACTTTTAATCTATTTTTGCGCAATAAATTAGCCATTATAACTCCTTTTTTCTACACTTAAATTTGGAATTATTTTTTAGTACCAGGAATATAGTCTAAGGCATTTTTCTTCTTCATTTTATAGAAAACCAAGTTGACATTCTTTACACGTATGATTAATTCATAGTCAAATATGTCATCATTTATGCCTGCAACGCAGGTTCGACCAAATAATAATTATTTAACCGTATCATTTTTCTCTGCGTTGCTTCTTTGATCAAGGGCCGGAGACCTCCCAGGACTAAGTAAAACTCGGTCTTGGTCGATGCTTTAACATCGCCAAACACGCTAAGGCATCCAGGCCACAGTACACGTCGCGGCAATAAACGTGACCGCGCACAGTTTGACCAAAGTGTTGCTTTTAATGTTAAATGACGACTGAAAGATTTTAATTAACGTGCTTTCAGTTTTTACATTAAATAGACGTTAAATTACTTTCAACGGTTTTAATATAAGTGGTGATTATTATAACTTAATCCATAACATCCTCCCCCCGTGCGAAATTTTATTAACAAACATTTAACAAGTATTAGTATTAACAATTTTTATTATCATTATTATTATTATTAT
Source organism: Sycobia sp. Sy_11 (assembly GCA_018907035.1). Classification (NCBI taxonomy): domain Eukaryota; kingdom Metazoa; phylum Arthropoda; class Insecta; order Hymenoptera; family Epichrysomallidae; genus Sycobia; species Sycobia sp. Sy_11. Next base: position 826,747 of record JACCIC010000109.1, read on the forward strand.
TATTATTATTATTTTTTTTTTAAATTAGACTGAACTTACAACAAACATTAAACTTAGATTAAACGTAACATACAAACGAATAGCCTAAATTCTATAATATTTATAATTTAACATTTAAAATTTCGCACTAAATAGTTTGACTCAGTAATTTAATTAATTTCCGTACTGGTCTTATATAGGTGCTTAAAGAAGTTTGTATTTTTGCTACTCTAACTTGATTATCTTTTCATGGATAAATTTCTATAATAGTGCCTTTTCTCCAAACATTTCTAGGAACCCGATTATCTATAATCATTACAATGTCGCCGACTTTTATTGGATTTTCTTTTTCATTCCATTTTTTTATTGTAATTAAATAGGGTAGGTATTCTTTCAACCAACTTTTCCAGAAACAGACGGCGAAACTTTGAGCAATTTTCCATTGTTTTCTTAAATAAACATTTTTGTGTTGAAAAGTTCCTACATTTAAAGGTCCCGAAGATGAACCAATAAGAAAATGATTTGGAGTTAAGGCTTCATTATCGCGAGGATTTAAAGATATATGTGTAAGTCGTCTCGAATTTATATAATCTTCAGCTTCAGCCAGTAGTGTGAGAAGGATTTCCTCTGTCGGAACTTGATCTTTCAATATAGAATCTAAAGCAATTTTTCTGCCATGTGAGAAGCATCTGGTGGATTAAGAATGCATTGAATTTCTTTTTGTAAGGCGAATTCCTCTAACTTTTTTTTGTCGATATACAATATTGTTTCGCGAAGTTCCTTATTAGCTCCTACGAAATTTGTACCGTTATCACTGAAAATTGTTTTTGGTTTCCCTGGTCGCGCTGAAAGCCTTTGAATAGCCATTATCGCACTGCTTGCACTCAAGTTATGCGCTAATTCTAAATGTATTGCTCGAACCGAGAGGCAGGTAAATAATACCCCCAACGTTTCTTCCTTCTACGACCAATTTTTATAATGATAGGACCAAAATAATCTATTCCACAATAAGTAAAGGGTCTTTCTTTGTAACCTAGACGACCAATTGGTAGGGGTTGCCATAGGCGGATTGAATGGTTTCCCTCTTCGAATTTTACAAATAAAGCATTTACTTATAGTGTTTAAAATTATTGTGGAATTCTTTAATAAGCATTTTTGTGGCTGGATGTTTACTATCTAAAATTATCCGATTATTATTAAATTCTACGTTTTCAAAGCGTCTTACACGACCTTGCGTTTTTAATAATCCTTCATCAGATAACATGGGATTTAAGTGCATTATTCTCGACTGTTTATGTAAATTTTTATTATTTTTTAAATCATTTATTTCCAAAGCAAAACATTCAGATTGAATTTCTCGATACCAATAATTTTCTGTATCATTGATGGTTTTTACTGTAATATTATCGTGTTTCTTTTTAACCATCTATTTACAGCTAATTTAACGCGTCTTGCCAAAATAAGCAACGCTTTCCATCCTAAAAACCGTATTAAAAGGGGTATAACTGGTAACGACAAACTAATTGAATAAATATAAGCTTTTCGTACTTCTAATTTATCAATATTCAATTTTTCTAAATTAGATAGATTTTTCTCTTTAGGCTAGAATTTTTCCGTTTTTTATAAAAATTCTGGACTTTCAAACCATCGACTATTTTCACATAAAATTAATTTATTGTCTCTGGTAGCATCATCAGTTGGATTTAACTTTATTGGAACCCAACGCCATTCTTTATTATTAGTCAATTCATTTATTTCTCCTAAACGACTTGCTACAAATATTTGTTTAGTTCGCGGTTCTGATATTAACCAACGAATTACTGTGATTGAACCACTCCAAAAGTATCGTTCTGTTATTATAATTTCAATTTCATTGGCTACTGTTTGAGCTAATTTTGCGGCTAATAACGCGGCTTGAAGTTCAAGATGTGGAACTGAGAGTGATTTCAAGGGAGCTACTTTAGCTTTCGCAATTACAAGGGATACTTTTGTAGGCACATTTTCAGATGAAAAACGTAAGTATACACATGCAGCATATGCCTTTAAACTGGCATCGCAGAATACATGTATTTGTACATTTTCATAAATTTTACGATTTAAATTATAACACCGGGGAACTCGACAACGGCTTATATTATTTAACTCTCGTAACCATAACTTCGAATTTACATTCTCTTCATCCCGAATTCGAGCATCCCAACCAATCGCGCTACGCCATATATTTTGTATAAGTATTTTCAATTTTATAGTAAACGGCGATAAAAACCCTAAGGGATCATATATACTCATTATAATCTGTAAAAATTCTCGTTTCGATGGTTTTTCTTTACAAGAAAGTATTTTTTCAGGAATCTTTTTTAGCCCTACATTAAAATACAGTTCATCACTTTCGGTATTCCATAAAATCCCTAAAACTCTTTCTTTTTTATCGAACATCTGCTCGTTTTTTGTATTGTAATTTACCTATTTTTAATCTTAATCGATTCTATTATTTGTGAGTCATTTGATGCCAAACTATGTATCTCAAAATTTGCTTGACTATTAATTTCGATTATGTCTTTAATAAGTTGAGTGGTTTCTCGTAAAGTTTTAGAACTGGCTAAGAAATCGTCCATGTAACGTTTTGTTGCAATAATTTTGATGCTGTTGGTTTAGATTTAGAAAACCTTTCCGCGTTTATATTTCTAATATACATCGCACTACATGGTGAAGAAGTAGCCCCAAAAACTAAAGATGTCATCTCATAAATATCAAATTCTGTGTTTCTACTTTTTTCTCGCCATAAAAATCTTCGTGCTCCCCTATTCTCTTCCCGAATTAAGACACGCAAGAACATATCTTTTATATCACCTTTAATTGCGATAGCATTTTGACAAAATCGCAATAATACACCAGGCAATGATTTTAATAAGTCCGGACCACTGTCCAATTGATTATTCAGACTCACGCCCGACGATTTTCCTGCTGCATCAAATACCAATCGTATTTTTCCAGGCTTATTTACATTTCTTACACCAAAATGAGGCAGAAATCATTCCTTACCTATGCGCGTTTCTTTGTCTACTTTTCTGGCATATCTTTCATTTATAAATCTTTCCATTTCGTTATAATATAAATTTCCATATTCGATGTCACGGTCTAAACGTTTTTCGAGCGCAAGCAGTTTTTTTTGCGGTAACAAACTATTTACAATCGGTACATTATCTTCTTTCCACAGAAGCTCTGTTTCCCATTTTCCATTTAAATACCGACTCGTATTTTTTAATATTTCTAAAGCTCTCGTATTTTTACTTCCTTTTGCGTCTTATGATTGAATTCCCAAACTTTCTATATCGAAATATTCCCTAATTAAATCATCTAATTTATCGTAAGAATTATGTGACATATAGAATCTATATGTTAAATTTCAGAACAATCGGTTCAGTAGTTTTTTCGGTTATCGCGTACAAATAAAAACACCCTTTTTCTTTATAAATTAGTAGGATATGATATGATATGATATGATATAATATGACATGACATGATATGATATGATATGATATGATATAATATGACATGACATGATATGATATGATGTGATATGATATGATATGATATGACATGATATGATATGATATAATATGGTATGATATGATATGATATGATATTATATGATATATGATCATACTAATTTATAAAGACAAAGCGTGTTTTTGTTTATACGCGATCACCGAAAAAACTACTGAACCGATTGTTTTGAAATTTGACATATAGATTCAATATTTTCTTGGGAAGGACATAGGCTATGTTTTTTCTTGAAAATCATTTTACTTTTAACAATAAATTAAATTAACAGTTTTAGTGGTCAGTTTCACCAGCGGCCACTAGGTGGCGTCTTGAATCACGAACATCAACTCAATGTAGTCGACTTAAAGTATTAATACCAAGCCAGCTCAAGTGAATGTTCATATCCAACTTTGGGATTCGTATCCCAAAGAAGGTGTGACGTTAGTTGGTATTACCTTTTTTGTTCTTCAGGTTAATCTGACACTACTCTCACACCTTATGGATATCTTTTGATTTTTGTAAATTTTATTTTCTCTTATGTGAGAAAATCTGCCTCTCTCTCTCTCTCTCTCTCTTTCTCCGTCTCTGTCTTCCTTTCCCTTCTCTTATAAAATGGTTTTGTATGTCAAATCATACTGAATATAATTTGTGACGACAATTATATTTTTGTTTTTATACATTATATTAACTTCAGAATTGTGACAAGAGACTGTTTTTTTTAGTTTGAACAAAAGAAATGATTGCAAAATAGGGTTCTTTTACCCAACAACCTTGACACTATATATATATATAATATATCGTCACTTCTACTGATAAAGGAAATATCCATCGTCTGCTTAAAAAATATGCTGATCGCCATACAATTTTGCTTGAATTTCAGTTGGCATCACCACGAAAATATTCACGGTATTTAATTGAAAAAACGAAAATATACGAAATATGTAATATATCTTGTATGTATATTATATTGTACATATTATATATACACATTTTAAATGCCGTTTCTACTGAGAAATATTGTATTAGCATGTACGGGCGGTTGATTACGATATCCCGTTGCCTCAAGACGATTTATACATGCAGTTGTGTGTTTTGATGATAGAATGCGATGTCCAGGTGTCTCTAGGCGATTTCTACGGGAAATATTATATTTAGTTGATAGAAAACGACGTTCAGATATGAGGAAATCAACTTCTATGTGAAGATTCATGTTGAGACGGTACTCTTTCCGAATTGGAACGGCTTCAACGGGGAGTGTCATGTATAATTAGTAGGAAACGATGTCCAGGTATCTCATTACGACTTCTATGAAGAGATTAGTATTTTATCATTCGAACACGCACACTCCCAGTAAGAATCGTCCTGGGATAACTGGAAATTATATTCTACCTCTCCAACACAAAACTTTCTATAGCAGTCGTCCCGAGATATTTCCTATAGTTCGAACATGATGCTCTCTGTAAACATCGTCTCGAGACACTTGCACATCTTTTTTTACCGCTCGAACTCGAAAGTACAATTTTTTCCATTGAAACCGTATTTAATATGCATGTATATATATATATATATATATATATATATATATATATATATATATATATATATTGTATAAAATGGTCGACAAAATATTAGCTTTTTGAAGTGGACGCTACATTGAAGCAACTTTTTATACAGAAGTAACGATAGGTAAATTACGGTCAATTATTTATAGAAATATAGATTTGTATGTCTAAGAGTACTTTTTACTTAGATATTATTGAATTGTTTATGAAGTCGGTTAAATTATTATCTCGGGCGAAGCCGAAACGGGGGATGCTAGTATATATATATATATATATTGTATATTTCTGCATTTTAAATTAAATATTGCAAAGATTTAGTTATTGGTACCAACAAACTAGGTTCCAGAAAAAACTATCTAAATAAATTTTAATAATCAAAATATAAAACTGGAAGAAACAGAAATTAACATAGACGGACTTATCTAATCTAGTCAAAAAGTTCGATTTCTTGGAGGAATCTTTGACTATACAATTTCTTTTTTCCAACAAATCGAGTCAGTAAACCAAAAATGTTTAGAAGCTATTAATATAATTAAATATTTATATGGAACCTGGTGTGGCTCTCACCCGGAGACAGTTATAACATTTTATAGTAATATTCGTGCCATATATAATAATTACGCATTCATCGCGTTTCTATAGTGTAAAAAAATAGTAAACGAATAAATATCAATGCATCTACTATTGAAGGCATTGGATCTGAATACGGCTTAAATCCAGTAAACTTCACCATGAAAACATCCTTATAATTTAAAGCAGAAAATATAGAAAACATGTGTACGCTGCTGCAGTTAATTACATTTATAGTGTGCGCATTGTAGTACCATATAGAAAATGGCTTCTGTTACAAAAATGTATAATAACATAGCTATCTAACATCACCCCAGACAAAAGAAGACGTAATATTATAAAGATGTAAATTTCTTAAAATAATTTAATTGTACTTATGTCGACTGCCCATATACAAATTAATAAATATTTTTTTATTGGTCTACAGTTCAAACAATTCAATCTAAAAATAAAAATAAAAAATAAAAATAAAAATAAATAAATAAAAATAAAATAAAAATTAAAAATAAAAATTAAATTAAAAATTAAATTAAAATTATAATGACAGTCAGACTGCCCTTGTTTACATTCGCCCCCATAGACTAATCTGAAAATAAAATATGAGATAAAAAAATTCTTTGTTAGTAAAAAAATTTTTGTTAGTAAAGTGCAGTTTGACTGTCCCCAACACCCTTACCTAATTGAAGACTTGTCCAACGTTTCGAACTCGCTACGGCTCCTCATCAGGTACTAAACTAAAAACTAAAAATTTAATAAATTAAATATAAATTCCCCCTCTACACAAATTGTCCAAAACCAATCAATTTAACAAGGAATGATAAACACTGTCCAATCTACCAGACTCTAACATTAAATTCACATTATTTCGATTCCTGGAAATGTGAATACTTTCAAGACTCTCCCGTTTATACTTATTATTAATACCATGTTCCAAAATATCCACATTCACAAAATCAAAAGAATGTAAAAACTTTAAACAATGCTCTTTTAAACCGGAAGTAATATGTGAGCTACGTAAACTATATTTACGTTCATAAATTCTCTTTTTTAAATATCTACCTGTTTGTCCAATATAGTATTTATCACACTTCATGCAATTAATCTTGTAAACAACTCCTAATTTTAAGCATAAATCATCCCTATCTTTGCAATTATTAAACAATCTACTCAAATTATTGCTATTTTTAAAGAAAATTTGAATGTTATATTTCCGAAAATTTCTTTTAATTCTTTCAGACAATCCTCTAACATATGGCAAGACAATAATTTTGTCTCCGTTAACATCAACTCCTGCACTATGTCTATTTTCGGTATTATAAATGTCAAACAATCTCTCAGCAATTAATCTATTAATAAATTGAATTGGATAACCATTATTAATAAAAGTTTCTCTTACTATCTGTAAATTATGTGACAATTTTATTGCTCTGTCAATGACACCCTTTAATGCTCCAATTTTGTTTCCGAATTGGTGGTGTGAATTAAAATCTAAAAACCTACTTAACCAAGTAGGCTTTCTGTACCAATTAAGTTTCACCTTATTATTACTACATCTAATGACATTAATGTCCAGAAAACTTAACTGACATTAACCTCAACCTCCCTTGTAAATTTAATTCTGTCATGTACAGAATTAAAAACATCCACCATTTCATCCACAAAAACTTACGGAACAATTGTAAAGAATAACAACATATCTCTTAAATATCATTGGTTCAAAAAGCAATTTTGACAAGGCTATACTTTCCAACTTTTCCATAACTAAATTAGCTATAACCGGTGACAAAGGCGACCCCATTGGACAACCGTATTTTTGTTCATAAAATTTATTATCAAATGAAAAAATTGTGTTATTAAAAACCAAATTAATTACTTTAATAAATTCATTCATTGTTAATTTTGTATGCAAATTAATTTCATGCCACTTTTCCTGTATAATATAATTTAACAACTCTAAAGGTACATTTGTAAACAAAGATACTACATCCAATGAAATCATCTTGTAGTTTTGCGGAATAACAATATCTTTCATTTCATTGTAAAAACACCAATTATCCTTAATGTAAGAACTAGTTCTTCCAACTATTTTAACCAACATATTAGAAAAAAATTTAGCAATATTATAAGTTGGGAAACCTATGGAAGATATTATTATTCTAAATGTCAGATTTTCTTTATGAATCTTGAGAAGCCCATAATATTTTGCTACAGTTCCATTTTCTCATTTTAAATACTTAGTATATATAATATGTAGTATCATTTATATATTCATTTCTTTTCCAATTATTTAATAACTCTTTCAAATTATTTTGTAGCTTAATGATATGTGGATTACCAATCTTCAAATAAGTACTATCATCATTTAATATATTATTTATACAATTTATGTAATCAATTTTATTGGAAGCTACAGTTACATTTACCTTTGTCGGCCTTTTGGAAGATTATATTAGGGTTATTTCTCAAAAAATTCTTCGCGGTAATTAGATCATGTATAAAATTACTATTTAAAAAATTATCAAATTTATTTTCTCTTAAAAATTACTAATGACATTAACTAAAGATCCCATACATTCCTTTTTCACTTCATCATTTAAACCAAACAGACTACTTTCAACCTCCGCGATGATTCTTTGATCGCGAGATTATTTTTACAATATAATATTCCATGTTTGGCACCTTTAGACATGATGTTTATTACTTCATTTGATATCTCCTTGTCAGTTAGATTCCTAAACCAATTTTTATCGTTTGCATTGTTAATCTGATAGCTTTGAAATTGTTTTTTATTTCTTAAACATTCAAATTTCCTTTTTAATGTTTGTCTATTAATATATTTTGTCTTAATAAAATGTTTGTTTTGACCAAGAAAAAATTCATGTAATTCATTTCTTTCTATATTTTGATATAAATAATATTCAATCTTTAATAAATATCTATTTCAGGAATGAATCTGAATATGTAAATCTCTAATTTCTAAATTAAGTAATTAATTTTTGAAAAAGAAAATATTTTTCTTTAGATCATAACAAATACCATTACTATAAACCTGCAAAAAATATTCATCATGAAATCTATTATTAATGTGTACCGGAAATATATTTGATTTCTTGCATTTAATAAGGAATGTAAGATTTTCTTTAAGAATTACAACTTTTAAATTCGCTTTTATCCATTTTGAACAATAATCTTTAATAATACTACCATATTTACAATAAATTTCTTAAAAATAAATCATGACATACCCCCTTAATTTAAGTTAAATAGACCTTTTATTTTAAAATAACATTGGACAAACAGGTAGATATTTATTGATTAATTGCATGGATTGTGATAAATACTATATTGGACAAACAGGTAGATATTTAAAAAAGAGAATTTATGAACATAAATATAGTTTACGTAGCTCACATATTACTTCCGGTTTAAAAGAGCATTGTTTAAAGTTTTTACATTCTTTTGATTTTGTGAATGTGGATATTTTGGAATATGGTATTAATAATAAGTATAAACGGGAGAGTCTTGAAAGTATTCACATTTCCAGGAATCGAAATAATGTGAATTTAATGTTAGAGTCTGGTAGATTGGACAGTGTTTATCATTCCTTATTAAATTGATTGGTTTTGGACAATTTGTGTAGAGGGGGAATTTATATTTAATTTACTAAATTTGGTGGTGGGGATGGGTATATATAGATTAGAATATAAGGTTTAGTTTAGTCCCTGATGAGGACCCGTAGCGAGCTCGAAACGTTGAACAAGTCTTCAATTAGGAACGGGTGTTGGGGACAGTCAGACTGCACTTTACTAACAAAGAATTTTTTAGCTAATATTTTATTTTCAGATTAATCTACGGGGGTGAATGTAAAAAAGGACAGTCTGACTGTCATTATAATTTTAATTTAATTTTTAATGTAATTTTTATTTTTAATTTTCATTTTATTTTTATTTATTTATTTTTATTTTTATTTTTTATTTTTATTTTTAAACTGAATTGATTAGACTGTAAGACCAATAAAAAAATATTTATTAATGTAAATTTCTTTTAAATCTTTCTTTAATTACATTATTTTTTAAAGTAATTCCAGTTTGCTTCGTGCGGATTGAAATCGCTCATAAAAATAGTTACATTTAGATCACTTACGTTCTTTAAAATTACATTCCCAATTGTTTACGAAAGAGTGTAACCTGGAGCTGTGCAACATATTCAAAGATATAAGTAAGGTGTTACATTGGTAACATTCTAAGTTATCACCTCATACTTTATGATCCATATTCGTTGGAAAAATGTACATAACTTAATTTGTTATATATTAGGAGGCGAACATAGTTTTCGACCTTCACGTTTAGATAGCGATATAAGTAGCACGAAAAGACAAATGTGCTGGATCTAGTACTTATTTTTTAGTTTTGGCGTTCACCAATAAAATTCAATTCACAGGCGCCATCATTTGTGTAAACATTATAATGTTTTGATCAATGAAAAATGAATCGTGATAAATCGTTTTTTCAACATGTCCTTCTGCACTACTTTAATTTGAAAAAAAGTGTAGCAAAATTTATCGATTGCTAAATTTATTTATTGCTGCAAGAATGTTATGACGAATAAGTTCCATTGTTTAAAATATGCAAAGAGTGGTTTCAGCGGTTTAGAAATGGAAATACTGTTGCTAATGACAAAGAACGTTTTGGAAAATCGAAAAAGTTTGAAGATAGTGAATTGCAAGCATTATTAGACGAAAACTCAGCTCAAACGCAGAAAGAAGGCTAATAAGTTAGGAGTCAGTGGCAGAGCAGTTGGCAAACGTTCACATGCGATGGGAAAGATTCATAAAGAAGGAAAATGGATACCACATGATTTGACCGAAAGTGCCATTATGAATCGATACAACACGTTCTGTCTTTGCTTGCCAGGCAAAAAAGAAGAATTTTCTGTGGCGTATTGTGACTGGTAATAAAAAGTAGATCGACTATGACAATCCTAAGCGCAAAAAGTCATGGGTCGACCCAGGCCAACCGTCTAGATCGACAAAAAAACGAAACATCCACCGCGAAAAAGTATTGCTGTGAATTTGGTGGTACCAACAGGGTGTGCTGTACTACGAGCTGCTAAAACCGGATGAAACCGTCACTGCCGGGGTATACAAATGCCAACTTAAAGATTTGCAACAGAAATTGATCGAACATAGATCATCAATTGTGAGCAATAGGTGTAAAGTCGTTCTCTTGCATGACAACGCTCGGCCACATGTTCAGAAAGCCGTCAAAAACACCCTGTTTGAGCTCGAATGGGAAGTGTTGGCGCACCCAGCGTACTAGTCAAGCATAGCGCCTTCTGATTACCACCTATTCGGATAGATGCAGCACTACCTCGTTGCTACGCACTTCCGACATGTTCAAGAAGTGCAAGAATTTGGTGGATGATTGGATCGCCTCGAAACCACCATCGTTCTGTCCTCACAGTATCGCCATTTTGCCAGAAAGATGGGAAAAAGTAGTAGAAAATGACGGAAAATATTTTTATTAAGCTAACATGTATCCATTTTGCATCATAAATGTCCTTTTTCCGTTCATAAAGGTCGGAAACTAAGTTCTCTTACATAATAATTATTTTTTAATTTTTGTAAATTAAAATATCATCAATAGTCAGTATTCAGAGAAATATATAAATATTATAACATTCGCTCAAAAGTAATTTTAACATATGATTTAAAAATTATTGCACTAGAGTAAAAACAAAGCCTCCTCTCTGTTACTTCCTATCAAACACCCTGTAAAAACCATTAGAAAATATATCTTTTTTACATTCGTGAGAATAATTTTAGTTTTTCCCCCCTAATCAAATAAATGAAAAGCTGTTATCTTATTGAGTAATATTAAAATTAGAAGCTATTATGTTTTGTTCGTGGAAACTATATATATATATATATATATATATATATATATATATATATATATATATATATATATTATTTAAGCTTGATACAAAATAATTTTCATCGTCATATTATTTCCTCTTCCATAAGAGTCTATACGTATGAGTCAAAAAATCATGTTTTTAAAATCGAATTGCTTAAATATTTGCAGGTGAAGTTAATAAAATAAGAAGGACATTAAATCCACGGTATTTTTCTAGATGCAAAAAAAAAAAAAATTATAGCTGCTCGCGTAACTTATAAAAATTAACATATCCTTACAAAAGTACTATGGGGATTTCCAGGTTGTCATTTGATAAGAGGAGAAAAAAGTGTTTTGCCCTCAAGAGGAAAATGTATGTACTGTTAAAGGCAAATGTAGTCAGTAAATGAGTAATGTAACTCAGCGATGCTTTCTGGCTTTATGTTTTTGAGGAATAGTTATAACAGAGCTGATAAAGTAGTGTCCATTGTTGTGAAATTATAATAACCACTTGTCTCGTTCTTCGATAATGGCATCATAACCTTTTGGTCATAGCAGTGTTGTTAAAAAAAATTCTTTTAACTGTGAACTATTAAAGTGTTTTTATTGATAATTGCCTTATATTATTATATCTCGTTTTATCAATTGCTACGAGAGTCTTTAAAAAATCCTATTTATTTTGTATTTATTTTACAGATATATATGTATAAATCTTAGGTCATTAAAAAAATAATATTCCTGAACTTAAAGTTATCATAACACACGTAGTTACAGTAGTCGATCCATTAATATAATATGATTTTATAATATCTCAATCTACGAAAACTAATAAATTTTTCCACTATTGTTGATATTCCGAAGTAATTATGATATTGTGAAAAGGTAATCTTCTCAAGCAAGTTTAGGTAATAGTTTCAGTAAAATTCATAGTTCTTCTTATTATAAAAAGTTACTTTTTTCTTGTATATTGTTTTTTTAAACGCACATATAAGATTGGGCTTATTGCTGCAAAGAATTGTATAATAATTTCAAGTAGGTGAATCAACTTCAACAACGAGGTCATTCTATTTGGAAAAGTATTCTATTACTTTAGCCAAGCTAACTTATATATTTATATTATACTTGCGTGACTCTTGACAGTTGCATCTCAGTCGCAGAGAATAGTTAAAGATGTAGGGCGAATATTTGCTGTTTCTTATCTCCAAATTTATCTAGATTTTTTCCTTTAATTTTCAGTTATCTCCTGTTGTATTCGCTGTAATTCGCTACATATGCTTTAAAAGTGGAAGGAGCAGCAGTGGCTCAAATTTTTAAAATGAAAAAACAATCTTGCGAACTGTTAAAAACCTCAATTGTTAATGTCAATAATTTTAATTTGATGTTAAAATTATTGACTTCAAATTGGTAGAGAGGAAAATTTCATAAATTATCAAACATATTCATACATCATGCATTAGGTACATTGCGATTCATTGCGCTTTTGAAAACAAAACAGATGTACAAAGCTAAATTTACGCCTCTCTCTCTCTATCTCTCTCTCTCTCTCTCTCTCTCTCTCTCTCTCTCTCTCTCTGTCTCTCTACACACGTGTACGTAACTAATAATAGATGCGGTAGCTTTAGTAAAACGGTATTAACATTACTAATAGTCCGATTGGTCAATATTTCTTTGAAATTGTGATATTGAACCAGAATCTCATCCCTCGAACACATATAGAGATACTAGCCGTATTTTAGATCTATAAAATGATACTACCATGTTTATACAGCTGACTGATAAATAGGATTTTCGAGGTGCCTTTATCCATATATTTCGTAAATGAACTTCCTGATCTAGATATGTAATCAAGATGCGGTTTGATTCATAATGACGCGCCACACTGTCTTTGCTGACTCGGGCTATAAAAGTAGTGGCTTTATTGTTCATTTTGGTAACAATTGAATTTCAGCCTCCTTATAAACATCTTTTTTTTTCATTTTATAAAGACGTTGAAATAATCACCCGCTTTAAGTTTTATGAAATTGTTTTAATATTCGGTTTCATTTTTATCTAGGAATAGAAAATCATGTTATAATATTAATTTAATCGGATCATGATTTTTCAATATGTATTTGACAAACTAAATTGTAAAAAAGAAACGTACTAATACACCATTCATTGGTCAAAGTTAAATTTTCAATAATTATTCCAAAACGCAAATCAGTTATATTATCTAAATACTATATTTATATTATTTATATTATTATACCACAAACTATCGAACTATAAAAAGGAATAATAACATAATGTTAGTAAATTGATTCTTTTGCAGAGCGTATAGCATAAAAAATAAAATAAAAAGCTAGCAGATCCAATATTTTGTTTTAATTTTTTTTTATAGCATACATTTAATGTCTTTATTTATTTTCTTTTATTGCTATAAAGTAGTATTATATTAATACAAATACGCTATAATATGTATAAAATGATTATAATTTTAATGCATTTGAAATCGATTTTATAGATAATCGGCTATACGCGAGTGCTGAATTTTGTCGATTTTGATTTAATAGAACCATCCGCACAGGATAAGAGCTGCGGCACTGGAATAGCCGCGAATTTTATTTTCACGAAACGGTAATGCGATTACTTTCCGCGATACCTTATACATTCAAACATCCGCGGATTAGAATTGCCAACGACTAGGATTATTATCAATTTTAATGCGATGTTTCGTAAACACATTAGCTTTTTAATTTTATACAAGATTTGTTGTATTAATCTTTGTAACAAAGCCGCAATTGTATTGACATCGTGATCGGCTTTTGTTTGACATGTGCATAGGCTGACGCGCTATCTAATAATTCAAAGTTAGGAAATAAAGTTATTCTTGTTATGGGAATAACCCCGTAGGAGAATCTTTATATTTGATATTGCGATCACGAGCGCTTAAAGCGATTCTTTTATCCCTTGGTATGTATATCAAATAAAGTATACCTATATCTACATGTTAAACGAACCATAAACAATTTGCATATTTGTTTTGAGTCTTCGTCGGGTTAAACGGGGTCTAATTTTTTGCTTCTTGCGAGAGGGACAACTACATAATATACGTATTATCTCCGTAGATGGCGCCCACGAAGAAAGTTGTCATTTCAGGAAGCCTGCGGCAAGCTTTCTGGTAATATTTCTCGAAATATTGAACCAGTTTTGAGCAAACATTTCTTGATATTTTGTTATAAGTTTTCTGTTAAGTTTTCATGTAACATTTTATTTTTCATCAAAGCTTACAGTAAATATAAAACAAGGTTTTTAGAAATCTTTTAGGGAAATATTTTATAAAAACTTGCAACAACTTAAAATATTTTTTTAAAGATTGTGAGGCAGTGTTTCTATAACATTTTGATAAAATGTTTTACAAATTTTTGTTTCAAGCCATTTGTCATATTGATTGTACATTTACGGAGAAAAGTACCATAAAATGAAATGTTAAGGATGTTGATATAATACATTTGCATTCATTCACATACATTATTATTATTTGAGAACATTTGCTATGTTAATATATATACATAATTGATTATACACGATAATCAAGAAGTCTGGAAACGGTTGAATAACCTGAAGAGCATATAGATTCTACAAAAAATGATGAAGACAAGAGTTGTAGGAAAAGTTCTTTGGTATCCGATGGTGACCTCGGTTGTAACCTTCATGGGAACTTCTAAGATTTGTCTTTAGTCATTTTTCAGTGAGGTGCGTGTATAATATTCAAGTTAGGCAAAAGATCTGGACATTATATTTGAAAAATAAAATTTAATATTATTTCTGGTTCAATAATAGAAATTATGCTTATATTTATAAAAAATAATCTTTGTTTTCAACAAATATTCATAATTGTGAATATATTTCCAATTTATTTTGAATCTCTTAAACTAGAAAAATTTAATAACAATGGTCATTACTTAATATACTTAAATTTTCGTGGTCAATAAACGTCAATACTGTTTTTTGTGTACAAGATCTATATAGTTGGCTAAATTTGATTTTGATGTGATTTTGAATCTAATACTAAAAATTACAAATAAAAAAAATGGTACACTTCTTATCTTGCTTTAAGATATAAAACGGAAATTTTTAAAATGCTTATTTTCTTGCACTTTTGTTTGAGAATGTTATCTCAGATTCTTTCATTTAATACATATAATATAAATAATAAATTACTTTAGTTTCTAATGAATCGCGTAATTGTAGTTTCGCAGCCAAATAACTTTAATATTGATTAGTATTAAAATTCAGATTTAGCTATGCTATTTTTATATAGAACTGAACAAACTTCTAATATAATATTAAACTTCACTGTTTAGCTTAATTCCAGAAAGTCTATAAAATTATTGAAGTTTTCTTTCTTTTGTGAAATATATTACAGAAATCGTGTAATATAATATAGTTATGACTAAAAAATCTGAATCAATTTTATATTATATCTAAATTAAAGTTTTAATATTCAGATATTTTATTGCAAATTTTTATATCCAATGTTAACTTTTATTTATAATAAATTCAGTGTTTTTATTTTATTTTATGTTAATATAAAAAGGAACTCCTGTTGCAACGAATACAATATTTTTTATTAAAATATATCTAGCTAAGTTACATAAAATATTCAATCCCTAATGCTAAGTAGTTATTACATACATTAAACAGCAATATCTTTATAAACATCATTAAGTACATCGATACATTATGGCTTTCCTCAAAGAGATATGTAGTTTTCCAAGGCAATGCAGCTCGACATACAGGTCATAATGAATTTCCACTTTTCTCTGAATATAATTAGACACTAACAAGGACGACAGTTCCTAACTTATTTCAACCGATTAGCTTAGGATTGAAAGACGCCCCTCCCCAACCTATGGCCTTGCCATCCCCTACCCCGATCCTCCTTCGATCAATTGTTCGCGTGCACCGCTATATACATAGAGCAACCTCAAAAGCAGAGCGAGAACGCCACAAAGAAAGCAAAGAACCCATGAAAGGAGGGTCGAGGAATAGGGCATTGCCTAATAGAATGACGAGTTCGCACCGACTGCGCCGGCCGCATCACATACGGGAAGCATATTATTATTATGATTATATATATATAGCGGCCGGCAATGTCGGCATCGCAGGCGCACCGCGGGGCGATGGAGAGGGGAGGGCGATGCGATGACGAGTGCGCACGGGGGCGGCGAAACAGGAGGGGTGTAGAGGAGCCTTATTGATTTTTAGGGTAACACTGTCACCGCTCGCGCTCACGGCGCTCGACGACTTGGAATAAGGGGGAGGAGAGGGGGAAGGGGATAGAGAGAGAGAGAGAGAGAGAGAGAGAGAGAGAGAGAGAAAGGATAAAGTGTTGCACGCGAACCATACTAAACGAAAGATCCTTGTATTTGCGCTGATCCGACTGCGCATAACTTTCTGCTCGCTTCTGGTGCAGGATTCTGCAAGATTCTAAGTACAAGAAAAAGTAGTACTAGGAAATTTTTCCGAATGGAAACGAAAAATCTGTGACGATAGTCGAAGGTTCACAAAGTCGATGATTTTTGCTTATAAATAATAGCTAATTTTTATAGGATTTTGAATAATTTTATTTAGTCTACGAAAATATAATGTTGCGAATACCACGAACCATCATTGGTTTTAAAAATAATTGCCATATAAGTTAATTTTAAACACTTTTAATTTATTACTAAATTAAGGGGATGACGAAGTCAAATTTTATCGACCGAGTAAAGAATGTTTTGTCTTAACTAATATTAGATCTTTAAGCATAAAATTATTGCTAATTTTATTTCATCATACCCTTTGTTTACATACTTTCTATATTGCTGCGAAGCTTCGAGAAAATTCGTAAAATTGTGTGATTAATGGGAATATTTTCCAATTTTATTTCTAATTTTTGGTTATGAAATTTTAACAACGTTCTCATTTCCACAAAGTTTAACGAATCTGCTTACATCTTTATAGTAATGAAAGATAGACGAAAACAATAAAGAGTATGATTAATTAAAATTTTCAATAATTTAATATTTATACGTATTGTATTTTTTCAAACAGAGCAATTACTCGCAAACGCTATAAAAGCGCGGTCAACATTCCTTTGGCGATTAAACAATATATTTCTTATAATTTGCTGTAATATATATATACTGTATACTCAATAGAATTATCTGTCGTAATTTATGAGCATTGAAACTTGAAAAAGCTGTCATTAATAAAAAAAAAGGCAGAAGTAAATTGATGAAATGAAATAGTATCCATTGAAGAGGAAGTAGGAAATTGTATATAAACATATATTAAAGAAAAAGATTGCATAGAATTTTGAATATTTATTTTAATTGTATATTTTTTGTAATTGATTCAATTGTAATATCTGAAGATTTATAACCGCTCGATACGTCCAGTATATAAAAAATTTATCTTAAAAATCAAGCATCTATTTCGAGTTTCATTAAAATAAATTAAAATTATAATATTAATTTGATTATATTTTATTTCATTCATCAGAAACATGTCCACAATTTAAGCATGTCCGCACATTTAAATATGCTTTCAAATTTGATTTATTTATGTTTTTAGCTTTATAGTTCTATGTGAAAGTAATAAGAGTTTGAATAAAATACTTGCATTTTTATTTTTAGGTCAAGTATATAATATATAGTATATAAAATGTTAATTTAAAAACACCATTTGAGCTTTTGTTTAATTTTCAGACGGTGAACATGATAACATATAGTGCATATGCCCACATATAATCAGATAAGATTAGATGTACAAGTAAATTTCCAGCATTTTTTTCTTGAAAATGTGAAGTTTTAGAATGAACACATGGTTACATATCCTTTATTCAAAGAATTATCCATCTTCCTGTCAATTTATGAATTCCGGATCGAAAAAATTCTCGTCTTTCGAGCCCCCTCTACTAAATTAAAGTGTATTCCCATAAGAGCGTTTTGCATTGATCGAAACAAATGTTAATTAGGTGGTACCAACTCTGGACTGTAAAGCGGATGAGGCAGAATTTCCCATCCATTATTCTCCAAAGAATTTTTGACCAAAGCCGCAACATGTGGCCGAGCGTTATCATGATGAAAAAATGACGGACTCATGTTTGGTCTCATATTGTGGCCTTTTTTCTGTAATTATCGCTTCAAACAAATAAGTTGGGTTCGATACAAATAGTCTTTGATGGTTTGACCACTCAGAAGCAATTCGTAGCATACCACATCCTTTTGATCCCACCATGTGCAGAGTATGATCATACTTACATTAATATTTCGTTTCGCTGTCGATTGCCGGGCTTTGTGTATGATTTTCTGCGTTTAGGGTTATCATAATAAATACATTTTTCACCACCATTGATAATATGATTCAAAAATGCTTTATTTTTATACCGTTGCAGCAACATTTCGGATAGGCAAAATCGCGGCTTGACGTCTCTCGACTTCAAATCGTACGGCATCCAGTCTAAAACCTTTTAAATAACTAATTTCCCGTCTTCAAAACTTTCTTTCGGCTTTCCGGAGCGATACTTGTCTTCAACTTCAAAATGACCACTTTTGAACCGTTTGACCCGTATTCCGAAAGTGAACGATAGGCCTTAGCCGAACTTTTCCTTATATTAAAGATTAGAAGCAACGCTTCCTGTAAATGACGTTTATTTCTCTGAAACTAGCTATGATTTTGTTCGATAAAACGAATGAGATCGAAAAAATGCTCAAATACAATGCAGCAAAGTTGTTGACAGGTTCACAGTCTACAAATATAACACCAGAGGTCCGACATTTATATCTGAGATCCACTGGTTACGCCATTTTTTCAGAAAGGCTGGCAACTTACTTGTACACCTAATAATTTCTAAAATTACACTTATCATTGAAAGAATATTTCATATTTGGATTCTTAAAAAACCAAAATAGATATTCCTCTTTTAATTTAAACTCTTAGAAATTCCGATTTTATAGGTTCACATCTCAGTTGCGTTTCATCTATGGGTTACCAACTAAACTAATTAGTAAAGAACAATATCGGTAACTCCTGTTTCAAATGAACTCTATAATCCACACTCAAATCCACTCATCTACCCATGGTCGTACTTATGTTAACTGTATAAGGGATGTTGTGTAAAGAGATATATAATTTAAACTCGAGAGCACTTATCGTTTGGAGGAAACGTTAGAATGAGAGAAAACTGAATGTAATTTTGAAACTGGATACTCCGACCCAAGAAGCATTAATTCTTAACCAAAGTTTTCCTAACGCAGTCTTGCTGTTAAGATTTTGGTTCTGATAAACCTTTCATGTGACCGTCTGAACACATAAACAAGATAATGTTGAAAAAATGTATAACGAATATAATTTCTTCCTTAAAGGAGCTACCGATATTCTTACTTCCAATTCTGCAATAAATTAGTTAGAAATACAAAAAAATGTAATTAAAGGCTACGCCCTGGTCTTTAATTCCATATGTATAATTTGTCTATGATAACATCAAATATTTCAATTTTAAACTTTTCAGGTACATATAATTTTTAATTAGAGTTTTCTTGTTATTTAATGGATTTAGTGTGCATCTTTTACTTGAATTTGAATAGTTCCGATTAATAAAGTTATGTAGAACTTGTGCTTCAGTCTTAAATTTTAAAAACCTATTGCGTATTGAAATAAAGTCAGCTATAATAATAATATCAATGCGCTAACAGAAATGGGATCAGATCAATTACCTATATAAATATTGAGTCGTGAATAGTGAAACTTATAAATATCTTTTCAAAATGATTGACGTAATTTTTAGTAACATCTCGGCTGCATGACGATCTAATGAAATCGAATCTTTTAAAAAAATTATATTAATGTTTTGTAATATATGAAAACCTGAAACTACATGAGTACAATCATCGATGCTAGATTATATTCCCTACTACATTTACAGAGTGCTCGCAGGATGAAAGGTATACAGCCAATTTTTTAACGTGTTTCAAATATGCTTGCGTTCCTTTGTGCTGTAAAGACATATTTTTACCATTATTACCTGTTTAAGCACTATAAGTTTCTCTATGAATATCCAGTTTAATTACTAGTGACTAACACTATTTTTTAAATCTATTACCTTATGTTTATCTATTTGCAAAAAGCAGAAAAGTCAGTCATGCATATGTCCGTCTCACTAGTAACAAAATATAACCGATAATTGTTTAATATGTGATTATCGGATGTAGAGTCGACAGAAAGACCACAATATTTTACTTGTTTTATTTTACTTTTTATCTATTCCAAAACATGGTTAGCCATTAAATTTATCAATTTTTCGAAAATCATTTTTGACAAGTAAGTATCTTTAAGATCAGTTCTAGAATTCCTAGAATTCTTAGATACAATTTCTAGAATTTGAGAGTGAGACAAGATATTTAAAATTGTAGACCAGTACTTTGCTTTAGCTTCTGCTATGCAATGGTTTCTACGTCGAAACGAGAATTCATTAAATTATAATCAAGACCCAACATCATACAGTGATTGTGCTCTTTATTATTTTCATCATAGTAAAAATCAGTGCATCGATTTTATTCCATTTTGGCAATCCATTTTTTACAGAAGTATATTGTTTTGATTGTCTGAAAATTTTCTACATAGTACTGTATTTAATAAAATTGTTTAATTGGCATCTGTCTATTTCTGTCAAGATTTTTTTGTTGGTACATTTTTTAGGAATATATAACCTTCTCAACATCGAGGATCCGATGCTTCCGTTTAAACAATACAGTAGCAGTTCAAGAGTTTAATGAAAAGAAAATCAGCATGTTAAGTATAGATGATAAAAATATAACAGAAGATATTAATGCACAGAACTCAACAGAAGCCTCTTCATTATCAGTAAATGAGAAGCAATTTTACACAGGTAATAGTAGTAGCCTGTATAAAGAACAAGAAACTCAGGATGCAGACTGTGAAGATCTATTATACAGAATAAGTTGTGATTAAATCTGAAATTGGCTGTATCATTGATGATTCGAATGCTAATGAAAATCATGAAAAAATTATAATGATTGTAAAAGGTATTCAAATGACAAAAGCAGAAGTATATAGTTCGCTACTTTTATAGAAACAATTAATGACTACGTGCTATATCAAATATTTTGCCATATTAAATAAATTGATCGAGTTATTAGACACCTACTACCCTAAAAGGAGGAAATTTTCTTTAACCACTTGTGATTGTCTACTGTTAACCACAACAAAGTAAAAAATAAATCAGTTTTGCAGTGCTAGCAGTCCTTTTTTGTAATGTTACTGTTGTGACTAGAAGAGATATTTTTTTGATATCATACAAAGACTAGCACGCATCTTGAAAGCAATTGTCACATGATTACCTAAGGAGGAAATTGAAGGTAACATGACTATATGTTTCAAGCAATTTGAATCAACAACGCTGTTCTTGATCTTGACTATACAGAGATACATATAAAGCAGCCTAGGCGTTTGAAACGCATGATTCAATTTTATTCACACTATAAAGGTAATGTAAAATTCAGGACTGAAGGCATCTAATAGCAGTGTTTTCAATAATGAGGCACTTTAAAGTATTTAATGAGCGAATAAGAAGCCATCATCATCGATACATTTTTTTGACAGATAAAGATTGCTTAGTAAAAGGAATATAATTAATCCGACCACCTTTCTTACGAAGTAAAAAGCAATTTACCAAAAATGAGGCACGTATGAATAAAAGCATTGCATGGGCAAGGTGCATCTCGAACATGACTCAACGCTTTAAACAATTTCAAAGTTTAAGTCATAACTATTCATGTCGATATGATTATCCATAGATACTTATGACTTAAAATTATTCGTAAATCATGAACAACATTAATGATGTCTTTTGAACTTGTTGTGGACTCGCAAATCTTGAAACTCCTATTCTAGTAAATGACATTATTTGTATTTTAAGTTAAGAACTGTTATATATGAAAAGTAAAAGAACAGTATCTTCATACATATGTAGAAATATTTTTGTGCGTGTGCCCATATATTCCTATTATTATGAATATATATATATATATATATATATATATATATATATATATATATACTATTGTGTACTAAGATAAGTAAGACTTTATTTATAACTTTTGAAATATTTATTTATTCTTCTAAATCTAATTCATCCCCCTGAAAATAATACTCCCCGGATGCAATGCAACTATGCCAACGCTTTTTTCAATTTCAAAACATTTTTTATACTCGTATTCCGGAATAGCCATCAGCTCCTTCTTCGATTCGGCTTTTATTTCTTCAATAAAAACCGTGTCCCTGAAGTGCTCTTTTGAGTTTGCTGAACAGCCAGAAGTCACACTGTGCTAAATCAGGCAAGTATGGTGGTTGCGGAAAGATATTGGTTAAATTTTTGGCGAAATGTTCACGTAAAATCAATGCAATGTGAGCTGCTGCATTATCGTGTGCAAAAACCAAGAGTTATCTTTCCATAACTCCTGCCTTTTGAGACGAATAGCTTCACGCAAATGACGCATAACACTCAAATAATATTCTTTGTTAACCGTTAGGTCAGTTGGAAGGAATTTATAATGCAACATACCACGATAATCGAAGAAAACAGTGAGCATAACCTTGATTTTTGAGCGTCTTTGGCATGATTTTTTTGGTTTCCGCTCTCCTTTGGCACGATATTCGTTCGATTGATCGGTTGTTTCTGTATCGTAAGCATAGATCTAAATCTCATCTTCAGTGATTATGCTATCCATCTTGTCCTGATAATCCCAAAGCATCGTTTCGTAAACCTCCATGCGACACTGTTTTTTCAAAAAATTGAGTGTTTTTGGCACCAATCGAGATTTCACTCTTTTCAGGCGCAAGATATTTATCAAAATGGTGCTGACTGACCCATTTGAAAGTCAAACCATATCAGCAAGCGCTCTAGTAGTCAATCGACGATTTTGCAGAACAATTCTTTGATTTGGTCGACGTGCAGCCCATCAGTAGATGTTCTTGGTCGTCTTTGATGTGGTTCGTCTTCAACGCGTTCTCGACCTTCTTTGAACGATTTATGTCAATTAAAAACACTTGCTCTTAACATTTACTTCTCACCAAAGGCCTACTGCAAAAAGCCTACACCAAAGGCCTAGCACAAAATTTAATGCTACTTCTTTGTTGAACAATTTCAGACATTATGAAAACGGAAGAGACAATTTTTCTTTGTGTACAAAACACAGGCGTAACTATATGATAAATGAAGATAATTGCATGAAATTTGCCACAGATAATCAATAAGAACAGCCAACTAAAAAATAAAAACATTTAAAAATAAACCCGGGAAGTTGAATTGAAAAGTGTTACTCATATTTGTACGCAGTAGTATCTATACACATATATACTCGTACATACTAGTATCCTCCATGGCTTTTTATTAAATTTGGCTTCGCCAAAGTTAATAATTTAACCAATTTTTTAAACAGTTCAATAATATCTAAATAAAAATTATTGTATGTATAAAAATCTATATTATTATAAATAATTTACCGTAATTCATCTATCGTCGCTTCTGTATAAAAAGTTGCTTCAAGGCAGCGTCCACTTTAAAAAGCTGATATTTCGCCGACCATTTTATACATATATATATATATATATATATATATATATATATATACATATACATATACATATATATCATGTCATATCATATCACATCATACTAGTCATATCATATCATATATCATAAATCATATATATCTATATATTATATCATATCATAGTTCATATCATATCACATCACATCACATCACACTAATTTATAAAGACAAAGCGTGTTTTTGTTTGTACGCGATAACCGAAAAAACTACTGAACCGATTGTTCTGAAATTTGAAATATAGAGTCTATATTATCTTGTGAAGGACATAGGCTATGTTTTTTATTGAAAATCATTTTACTTTCATCAATAAATTAAGTTAATGGTTTTAACAATTAGTTTCATCCGCGGCCACTAGGTGGCGTCTTGAATCACGAACATCAACTCAAAGTAGTCCACTTAAAGTATTAATATCAGGGCAGCTCAGACGAATGTTCTGTTAACGATCATACCACGCTGAAAAAACTGGTTCTCGTCCGATGACCAAAGTTAAGCAGCATTGGGCGCGGTTAGTACTTGGATGGGTGACCGCTTGGGAACCCCGCGTGTTGTTAACACCTCTCTTTTTTTCAAACAGGGACTTTACCCCTACCTCCCCCAATGAGATACGCGACATCATTCGCAGTCTTCAAAACAAGAAAGCCTCTGGCGCGCTGACAAAATCAATAATAACACACTAAAAATCCTCCCCCACAAACACATCATGTCCATCTGCAATATCGTAAACGCAATGATGAGACATCAATACTTTCCCAAGGCCTGGAAAACGGCCATAGTGGTCTGTCTTCCAAAAGCTGGGAAGCCCCTCAACGACCCCGCAAGCTACCGTTCCATCAGTCTTCTAAACTCCCTAAGCAAAGTGGCCGAAAGCGTTATCCTAAAACGCCTCTCCACCTCGGTCACCAGAAAAAACCTCATACCTGACTGTCAGCATGGGTTCCGCACAGGGCACAGCACCTGTCACCAACTTCTCAGAGTTACGGAATTCATTGCTGACAACATGAACAGACGGCTGCACACGACGATGCTGCTGTTAGATGTCCAGCAAGCCTTCGACAGGGTATGGCATGACGGGCTCATCTTCAAGCTCATTGCCAATGACATCCCCCATTATTTGATCGGGATAATAAAGTCGTTCCTATCAGACCGATTTATTCGAGTTAGGGTAGGCAACTCCCTTTCCGCTCCAAAGGCCATCTCAGCCGGCGTCCCTCAAGGGTCTAAGCTCTCCCCCCTACTTTTTACTTTTTTCTGCCATGATCTTCCCATACACGATACAATTACCACGGCACTCTATGCGGACGATATTGCCCTCATAGACGCCACTAAAACAATCTGCCACAGCACCTCAAGGCTAAACAGATTTCTCCCACACCTCATCAACTGGTACTCACGGTGGAGATTCTTCATCAACGAGAGCAAGTCCAGTGCAATCTTCATCTCCCGTAAAAACCGCACCCCTCCACAAATAACGATCAAAGGCTCCTCCATCCCGTGGAGCCAGTCGGTCAAATACCTCGGAGTGACGTTCGACAGGAACCTATCCTGGAACAAACACCTCCGCCTCACCAGGAGCAAAATGCTAGAAGGCTTTTTAAAGCTCAAACCTTTCTTCGATAGCAAAACCCTGTCACCCAGAACAAAGGCCAGAGCCTTCTCCGCCATCATCAGGAGCATTGCCACATACGCCATCCCCATCTGGGGGTCCATCCCCCTAGAAAGACTTCAGCGACTCCAAGGCACCTACATGAGGCTGCTACGCTCTTCCCTGAACACCCCTTGGTACTTAAGAAACACTCAAGTACTTAAGGAAACTAACCTTCTTGCTCTCAACGATTACGCGAACAAATTCGCCAAAAATCTGAGAGAATCAATTAAACAGCACCCGAACTCAGGAATCCAATCCCTGAGTAGAATCCGTCCTAAATCGACGGATCGCTACAGGAGGCCTCGCCACCTGATCAACGATCCGTAACCCCATCAGCCACTATCGGCCACTCCGTGCTTCGTTTTCGTACGTAAGCCTCTGCCCCCAAGAAGGCAGAGCCCCTAAATTCACCAATTCCTCCCCTATCCACATCCCACTCCTACTCCCCCACCCCCTACACCGTTCCGTTTAATAATATTTTATCCCAACAGGTAAAAGGAATGATACCTCCGGGTAGGAATCCCTGCGAGGAGGGGTTTTAGTCGGTAGGCATGCGAGCAAAGGCTCCATGAATCCGACACTACCTTTCTTAGAGAGGTGTCTTTAGAAGATTTCCCCCCCCCGCGTCACAAAAAAAAAAAAAAAAAAAACGAATGTTCATATCCAACTTTGGGATTCATATCCTGAAGTAGGTATGGCGTTAGTTGTTGTATTACCTTTTTTGTTCTTCAGGTTATTCTGAAACTATTCACATCTTATGGATATCTTTTGATTTTTGTAAATTTTATTTTCTCTTATATGGGTAAATATCCCTCCCTCTCTCTCTCTCTCTCTCTCTCTCTCTCTCTCTCTCTCTCTGTCTGTCTGTCTGTCTGTCTGTCTGTTTGTCTGTCTGTCTGTCTGTCTGTCTGTCTTTCTGTCACCTTCTCTTATAAAATGGTCCTATATGCCAAATCATACTGAATATAGTATGTGACGATGAATTATATTTTTGTTTTTATAAATTATATTAACTTCAGAATTGTGGCAAGAGATTATGTTTTTTTTTAGTGTGAACAAAAGAAATGATGGCAAAATAGGATTCTTTACCAACAACCTTGAACGTATGAATATATATATATATAAAATATATCGTCACTTCTGCATAAAAGAGCAATATCCATTGTCTGCTGAAAAAATATGCTATTCACATACTAACATTTTGCTTCAATTTCAGTAGGCACCACTGCGAAAATATTCACGGTATTTAATTGAAAAAACGGAAATATACGAAATGTATATATATATATATATATATATATATATATATATATATATATATTTACATACGGTTTTTACTGAGAAAGTACGGGCGGTTGATTACGACACCCCGTAGCCTCAAGAGGATTTCTAGACGCGGTTGTGTATTCGGATGATAGAATGCAATGTCCAGGTGTCTCTGGTCGATTTCTACGAGGAATATTGTATTTAGTTGATAGAAAACGACGTCCAGGTATGAGGAAATCAACTTCTATGGGAAGATTCGTGTTGGGATAATAAAATACGATATCTAGGTCTTTCGGAACGACGTATACGGGGAGTATTGTGTTTAGTCGTTAGGAAGTAATGCTAGCTTTCTCGGGATGACTTCTACTGGGAGTATCGCTTTTAGTGGGTAGGAAACGATGTTTAGGTATGTCGGGACAACTTCTACGGGGAGTTCCTGTTCGGATGATAGAATGCGATTTCCAGATGATTTGGAACGACTTCTACGGGAAGTGTGTAGTTGGTGGGAAACAATGTTCAAGTATGTCAGTACGATTTCTATGAAGAGATTCGTATTCTATCATTCGATCACGCACACTCCTAGTAAGAAATCGTATTCTACCATTCAAATACGAAACTCTCCGTAGAAGTCGTTCTGATAAACCTGAACATCGTTTCCTACCAACTGAACACGATACTCCCCATAGAAATCGTTCCAAAAATCCTGGACATCGATTTTACCGCGCGATCATGAAAGTATATGTTGAAAATGTTTCGAGGAAGCTAGACATCGTTTCCTGTCGACTAAACGTTTTAAAATGTATGTATTTTACATTAAATACCGTGAATATTTTAGTAGTAGTGCTAATTGAAATTGAAGTAAAATAATTGCCTGCGAATAGCATATTTTTTAAGTGGGCGCTGCGTATTTTATGCAGAAGTGAGGATGTATTATAGTATATAATGTTGCAAAATATTTAATGTAGTAGTATTGCACCATCCCTTTTCTGAAAATTTATTCAAAAATAGTGCAGCATTTATAAAAATAAATATTCTTTAATTTAATGAATAAATGATTAGCATATGCTACATCATATTTCATAGGTATAATGGAAATACTATTAGATATGATTGAATAAAGAACAAAATCAAAATTGCTCCAAATTATCTTTGAAGTATGTATATAGCTTGTATGATCTAAAAAAGAGAAAATTATTATTTTCAATGATGCCTCTAAATATAAACGTATGAAATATCTAACATAAACTTTAAAACAATACCTGCTTTCTGTCATTTGAAATTTCCTCTCTCCTCCAATCTGCTTCATTAATTTCAGTACGTATGGTACTACTAAATCATCAACATTATCACACACCATAAGATGGGAATATGTATTAAGACAACAATGTTGTAAGTTAATATTCTGTTAATTTATACAGAACATAATACATTACATCATACTTCCCTATACGCTAAAGCCTTGATGACTGAAGGTAGGTATAATATTTTCTAATGATCTTAGTGGAGATCGATCACCACTACTTGTGTTATTCCTTTTACTAAAAAGCAAAAAGATTTCAATTTATATTTTGGCGAGAAGGATTTTTTATATTCAGTACATTATATATTATATAGAATGTTCTTATATATTACATAATTATTATTTGTATTAATATATTAAAATAAGATTGTATGATAATTTATAAGATTTACCAATTATAGGATACAACACATTCTAAATCACATTGAATAGCTTCCTCTATTCATACTTAAAATAATTATTTTCAACAGTTAAAATTTCATTTGATTTACACAGCAAAATCTTTGAACTGTTTGTGCTTGAAATCCTTCAATTATGGGATTCTTCAGCTGCTTCCAATAGCATTTTCTGCCAGTTGCATATATTTGTTTCAATATATTCAAATATATCCTATTTAATTATAAATAGTTCTAATTAAAAGAATAAAAATTTATTGAATAAAAAAATATATGGTTTCTTACCTATTGCAATATAGTGACATAGCTACTATATACCTGTAGCTGTGTCCCCTTCCAGCTTTATATGTACAATTCCTATTTGCAACACTAACGATTTTTTCATTTAATCATAATTTCCCTGTTATTGTATGTAGTTCCAGTGTCAAAAAGTTTGCTTGTAAGCAAAAACAATATAAATCTGTTTGCTGTATTGCTTTTTCAACATAACCACAGAGTCAACATGTCGTAATGTATCAGCTGTTAATCGTCCACCAAGCTTCCAAAAAGTTGCGTTGCATTTAAAATACGATCAACTTAATCCCGTTGTAACGTCATAATAATATTAACGATTTACACTTATTTATGTTTAAAAAATAAGTTCACTTCATATACAATATATTATATTATAGTCGCGTCCTCGTTGGACATTTTCTTTGCCAATAGATTAAACACTCTTTTTGGATCCTGAGACGGTTAAAGCAGTATTTACGATCATTGATACAATATCGATTAAATGACTTAATTGTAGTTTGTATGCGAAAGCAAATATTAAATGTTTTCAATATTTATTATTTACGAAATGAATTTATAATAAGTAGTTTGATCTACGATCGTAAGCATTTGCTTTACAGTAACTAAAATTTTGTCTTTTTCTAAATGCAGTTGCATTTATTTTTTAAATTATATATGTGATACTGTGCAAGGCATTAATGAATTTTTGGGCTTTTAAGTTTGAATTGGAATATCTACCAAGTGCAAAAATACCAGACATAGAACAATTTTAAAATGACTGTTTTGCTTCATATATTTACGATTTCTTTTTTTCTTTGAGACAATATATAATATTATTAGTCGTTGTCGATTTTCTTTTAAATAATCTATAATTCTTTTATTTGTACTGCAGTTGTGTATTTCATCGAACTTCTTATCTTTTTCCTTTGCATCAACAAATAGATGAGAATGATTATTGAAATGATTTAATAAATAAAAAGTTAACAGCGTGTATGTAATATATATAAGTTTTATAAACAAGAAAAGTTAAATAGGAAACAATATAGATATGTGTAATAATACAATAATTATAATTTGTATAAGTGACAAATGTCTTTACGCGCTAACGTTCCGTCTCGTACTGAACTCCTTGAGTTTAGCTTGAATAAGCTGGGGGCGCAAACCAGGTATATTCCTTCTGCTAAAAACATCGTTGTACTCCAACAATGATATATTATTTATTACAGTCTTGGTGATATACTCTTTAAAATTGAATACGTGAAAGTTCAACTTATTTAGTAAGATATATCAGTTAAATTTATCAATAAATGAATTTTCACTTATTTGTAAGTAATTATTACACTTTAAAATGAAAACATGAAAAAACTACTTTCAAACTTAAGTGAATTTTTCTTTTTCTCAATAAGTAACAAATCCTTCTTATAATTTAAGTAGTTTATCAAGAGAATAAAATATGTATGTATTATTATACAATATTTATATTATCGAATTAACAACTGTTATATGATTTCAAATGTCAATTTCTCGTGACTAATATAATGCACTATATTATTTGAAATTGTTGTCATGTGTTTTGTAGATTACTTGGTGTATAAGCTATACAGGTCAGCTTCGAATGAAATTGTTATAGACTAGGCTTTTTGTACTGGTAGGTAGGTTATTTTATACAGTTTTAATATACAATGAATTAATTTTTTATTGTTTTGATAACTATAAGGTTTTACACAATTAATTTAGACAATTAATTTAGACAATTAATTTAAACAATTAATGTAAGCGCGCAAAAGCGTGATAGAACTAATGTCTACTCAAAAAATCTCTGTCTAGGCGAAGGCTCGCGCTTTGCCTTATATATTGGCACGCGCCGCCCATCGGCGGCGCGTCGCTGTCGCTTCTTCGATCATTTTCGTCAACCCGAAAGGGCACGAACGGCAATACAGTAGGCGAGCGTTTTCCTCAATCGAGCTTATAAGAGAGAGAAAGGCAATCAAAGGCCGAGCATTTTTCTCGAATTGAAATTTGTTAAACTTATCGAAGAATTGCTCGCTGCATACCTCGCAGCCAAAACGGCCTAGGTTCGACCTAACGGTCTTACCTTACACGTACGACCCTATTTCTCAAGACCAAGTCTCGCAGCGGGTCAAACAGCCTCGAGGAACACGAAGTAGCCTCGAGCTGGGGCTACACAGCCGTGATCGCCATGCGAATCACGCTAGAGCGAGTCACCCACGAGTGCATCTTTATAACGTTCTCTTTTTTTTGTTTTTTATCATCTACACCGGAACTAATTAATTCATAGTTATATTATTTAAATCATTGCCCTTTTGTCTCTTTCAATTTTACCATCCAAATTCAATTTTGCTATATAAAACTTCTATTGTCTCTCTTAAACCTATTTACATTTGAACCTGAGGTTTACTGTACCGCGTGCTCGAGAAATTTCGCAGAAGTGCGCACGCCTATATTTACAAATTTGCCAAGTAGTTCGTTTTTATTGATTTTAAAGCTTATAATATATTCTCTTCACCATTTACATTCTTTCAAGCATCTAATTTAATGATTTTAAAGACTAAAATAATCGCACTTTCTTTTCTAATTAATAAGTAGTATTTGCAATTTTACCTAGTAATAAATATAACTTTGGTGCGTTTTATGCCCATTTTGTTTTTGCATTATATATACATATACATACACATATACACATACATATATTTACATATATATACATGCATACACACACACACACACACACACACACACACGCGCGCGCGCGCGCGCATACATATATATATAAATAATATTTCAATTTATTGAAATTAATAAACAATATTTCAATTCTTTGTTACATTTACTATTGTCTCTGCAATGACGGAAACGTTTTCGGCGAAAAAAAAATATATTGAGGCGTTAATTAGAACGGAAAAAGAAAGAAATGAACTTCGTTTATATTTAGAGTTTTCCGTACAGAACATAAATAAATAGATATTTTTACATATAATAAATGTGCGGTTACATATTATTTCGAGAAAACTAAAATTACATTTTTTTCCACCTCTAAATAAATAACGCAAAATAAATAATATATAAAGAAAATTCGGAGCTATTGATTTTTAACAGAAATGATTTGTATGAAACATTCAATTTCCGAGAAAAAGACAAGGAGATAGGAAAAGAAATAGAGAGATTTATATTATATATTTTATACAAGTTTATTCAGAACCTTATATATGTAAATATGTTTTTTCTCTTCATATACAAATTCTGACATGCAGGGATTCCATAAATTGATATAGTATTGTCGATGGATGTCTGCGTGCTTTAAGAACATTTCTTCGACAGAATTTATGCATATACCATTAGCCTTTATTTATTCATTAAGGTACAACAAGCCCGATGGTATCGTTATTTTAATAATTTTACGTGCAAAATTTTGAGGAAATCAAGTTTGAATGTACGACTTTTTTCAAAAAAATGTATGATAAAAATTAACTTCTACAAAATAATAATAAAAGAATGTTTAAGTATAAAAAGTAGTATTGTGAAATATGCGCACTTAATTCGCCGAATTTTTTAAACTATATAACTCTTTTATACTATATGTATGTTACTGAAATTTGTTGGAATAAATTATAAGATTGCAAAACAGAAAATATATATTTCCATTTTGATATTATCTGTATCCATTAGATACTCTTACTAAAGAAAAGTATTACTGGATAGTTGATTAGACTTTATTAAAAATATTTTCATATAATTAATTTTTGGTAGATATTTTTTATTAATAATTATTTTTACATTATAATTACTATAATTAATGTAAAAATTATTGAAATTAAAATTATTACATTTTAATCATAATAATATAAAAATGAGAAATCTATAAATGATAATAAATTATTAATAATTAACTATCTTTTTAATATTAGAATAAATATAAATCACATATTTATAAAAATGTTAATTGAAGAATTTATTAAATAATTAAATTTAATTGTTGAGACTATATTATTTCTAAAATTTGTAAAGTGCAAGAATAAAATTATTAAACCACTAATTGTTATTAAAAAATATATGATAGCAATCTTATAGAATAAAATATTCTAATAATAAATAAAGACAAAATAATAAAGATAAATATATGGAATAAATATATTCTAATATTTAATTGAGATAAATAATAAAATAATAAATTTGTTATAATTAAAAGATGTAAATATTTTCTGTTTGTGGTAATAAAAGTGTAATAAATAATAATAAATAAAATATTAATCGAGAATAAAATGCATGAAATCACATTTTTATTTTTATATTTTGAGAGTTTTCATATTAAAAATAGTTTATTTGCAAATATTAATAGTTTTAAGATTTGTAATAGGATAATTTATTAATTCAGAAATTCTCGAATGTATAGTTACGTATATCGTCTACATGGTGCATTGACGGTGCATATTAGATTATGTATATAAAAAATATATTAGATTATTTATATAAAAAAAATATATGTATATTATATATATATATATATATATATATATATATATATATATTATATTTATAAATATAATTTTTAAATATGTATTTTGGAAGGATAACCTGTAGAAGGTTTTCACGAGTATTTCTGCCTCAAATGAACTACATAGTTTTTTACGAAAAAAAATTGTGCCATATAAAATATTCACTATTTCCTATTGTATTAAATAATTGCAATTTAAATAATATTTTACACTGTTCAACAAAAAAATTTCCGCGTTTTCATTCTATGAATCAAAATACTTTTTTTTATCTGGAAACGTAAAATTTCAAACGGGATAGAGAGAGAGAGAGAGAGAGAGAGAGAGAGAGAGAGAGAGAGAGAGAGAGAGATCGTAAGATAACCAGCATCAGAACTAACAGTGATGCTTAAAGGAATAAATCGAAAATCATTTCACGAGGAAGGCAAAGAAGGCGCGGGAAAGAACTAAAGAGAAACGCGAGAAAACGGAAAAAGTGAGAGGAAAAAGCTGCTAAAGTGACTATATATGTATCTATCTGTATACGAGTGCGTATGCGCGAAGGATGGTGCGTCGTATCACTGAAGTCGAGATGGGCACGTCGGGCTATAAAAGAACAGAAGTACCCTGGTGGAGGGGGAAGTAAAATGGAGAAAGGACGAGGGAAATTTTTTCGAAGGGAGGGAAAGATCTGAAGGGAAAGAGCTGAAAAAGAAGAAACTGAATGAGAGATATATAGAAATAGTATAGAGACTAGTGAGATCTTGGCGAATGAAAAGGGGAAAATCGGTTATGGTCGGCGGACACTGACGTCTTTCTTACATTTTAATTTTTGTTTGTGTATTCAAGTGCTAAATAATTAAGATATTTTATTATACGTTATTTTACATTATTTTCCTTTATAAATTTAATTGTCATTTACTTACATAGCTATGTTCAAAAGAATAAATTATTTCTAATTAGGATAAACATCTTTTGTGTTCTGAATTAGAAAACGATTGATAAGATTTACCAATTATAATTATCATTCTTAAACAGAATTTCAATTAGATCTATAGCCTTTCTATTTATTCGAACTGTTTCAATTGAGAATCAAACTGCTTCAACTTAACGAATATTCTAACAGTTTGAATATATCGGAATTGGATTGGATATTCTATATGGAGAATAATAATTCTAAGATAAAATCCCTCATCTATCAGACAGAGTTGGTTTAGATACGAGTATAAGCATTTTGTGCAGGCGATATCGACTGATGTATATTCGCACCTTCAGTAGAAACCCATAATGATAGTCGCCTAGATCTATCTTGAAATGTAAGGAACTCCGCATCAGATCCCGTCCTTCCTCCAGTAGAGAAGATCTCTTACACGATTGTTGGTCAGCCCGTTCAGGAATGCTTAGTTCTGTAGCGCCTCCGGATAAACTCATGACCCTCTTCTACAGTGCCGACATGAGTAATTTCAGAGGAACGAAAAATCCTGACAGAATCACCAATTTAAAAAGCAAATTCTCTATGTAGAAAGCATTAATCTTAATGTAAAAAGAACCTATATAGAGGTGTAATATTTAATTTCCTTATAGTATTTTGTCTTAGAAAACTGTACTCATCATTCATCAGTAAAGCAATGCTGGTAACTTTTGCCTCAAAATCGTTTTCAATATCATACGTATCTGGACTTATACAATTACTTTAATCATAGATATTGATTATTTCCATATGAGTCCAGTATGATACCCATTGATCTGTCTGCTTTGAATCATGAACAACCCCTATATTTGGAACCTAGGGTTCACTCTATTATTTCGATTATTCAAACAGTTCCAATATTTAAACCTTATAAATATTTATCAAATCATATATATATATCAACTTATAAAGTTCTTATAATGTTCTTATATAATCAAAATTATATAAGATAGTTCTAATGAAAAATAGTGCCAATAATGAGACAATTGGCATTAATTATACATTATGAATTAGCATAAGATTCTGAGATTCTCAGTACAAGAACTATTTAAATATTCGCAAGGCACAAATATTCAAACTATCAATGATTCGGAACATTAAGACTTAATATTCGGACTATTCGAACTATTAGAATATTGTTCAAGTACAAATCTATTAACACTTTAAATCCAAAATATCCGAAGTTCGAATTTGTCTACGAACCTATCTCCTGTGCAGAATTTGAATTCAAAATCTTCAAATTTCATTCAGCACTGCTTCTACAGAAAAGTTTATTTTCAACAACTTTGTTTTTAGGAACATTAAAATAGAAAAATCACAATTTTTTTTTAATGTAAAATGACCAAGGCTCTACATTGATAAGTCAAGAAGTAAACACCTTTCCTACCCATTGACCTACTTACCCTTGTATGCACCTAAAACTCTTGACGTGCTTTCGGAAATCCAAACTGTAATCCGCCCTTAAAGTTTGCAAGGTAAAAGCGAGAGAGAAGGGAGAAAGATAGATAGAGAGAGAAAGAGAGAGAGAGAGAGAGAGAGAGAGAGGGGGAAGGGAGGGAGAGAGAGAGAGACAGAGAGAGGAAGAGAGACAGACAGACTGGCAGATAGAGACGGAGAGAGGGAACGAAGGAGTTATAGGTCTTGGAAAGGGGAAAGGAGGAGAAGAAAAATAGCGGCAGAGCACGAGCATCAGCGCAGTATGCGATGCAAGGGAGAGTGAGACGAAGAGTCGAATATTATGTCAGGGCGTCCTTCTCCCGGCGCGGTGGCGGCAGCAGTGTCCAGTTGACACTTGGTCATGAAAACACCCGGGACACCTGCAGCACGCACATGTGCGCCGCGGACGAACACGTGAGACAAAAGAAGGTGGAGTATATCGTGCCAGCTCGCCCGAGGATACGGCACTGCACTTCAGCCATCCACGTGCGAGCCTCCCGTTCTCTTTTACTGATATGTCGCACTCCACCAACGGCTTTTGTGGCTGGAATATGATATCAGCAGCTTTCTCGAAGTCGATAAAGTAGATCCTTACTTCCCTTCTTGCAATGCAAGTTCTACATGGATACATGTTTTCGAAACTGAATTGTTTTGTGCTAAAAATATATTAAGTACAATTTATGAAAGTGAAGATGATATTAATACACCTTTAATATTTTTATCAATCAGTTTTTAATTATATTAATAAATCTAACACTTTGCAAATAAAATGAAATTTGATTTTAAGGTTATCATAAATAATTGTTGACGAATTTTTTACTATTTTTAACTTAATTCGATAAAAAAAACTATTTGACAAATAGAGTTAGAAATATAATTTTCTATACCTTATTTAATGGAAACTATTTCAATAGTATGCTACGTATAAGAAATAACAATAATTTATTTTGAAAATTTGTATCTGAAAAGAATAACTCAATTTCGGACATGTATATTCTTTTATAATATTTAAAAATATTATAAATATTAATCATATATTAATCCAGTTATCCAAATAAATATTTAAAATAATAAAAAAAGAACTTGAACCTCTACCTCCAGCCACCCACTGTAATACAAACATTCGTAAAATTGTAAACTATCTTAAAAAATGGTAGATATTTCTAGAAATTACTTAGAAATATCCTATATATATTTGTTATTTCTTCATAATTTAAATAATTGTTATATGAGCAACCACAGAACCCATCATAAATACGGCCTTTCATTCAATTACCTTAATCATTATTACATTTAATATTATTTATATAAAAGCTGCATTTTTAGCATGTTAGTTTTAACTTGCACCCATCTCTGCAAAAGTTAAAACAGAGACAATATTTTATATGTCTTTTTAAGATCTTTTAAAAATTTTAAAGTTTAAAATAATTTTGACTGTAACTAATGAATTTTAATAAATAAATTACAAAATTATAGCACAGCTTCTTTGTCTAACAAAAGTAAAATTATTTAATTCTTTACTTATTACGTTAAGATTATTATAAAATTTACTATAAATTATATTTATTTTATTAATGTTTTATACGTATATTGAAATTTCGAACAATTTAATTTCCTTAATAGCGCTTTATCTCATACCAGGCTAGGGTCTCCCACATATAAAGAATGGTACTAGCTAAATTCATTAAGCATCCATGCTTAATGAATTTAGCTAGTATCATTCTTTTAATTCATTAAAGCTTCTTACAGTCCTGCAAATATGTGTGTGTGTGTGTGTGTGTATCGCATAGGATCGACAGCCCCATGAGCGACAGAGCTTGTGACAGAGCGAAAATGATAGGGAGGGTTAGAAGGAGGGAAGGAAAACTGTAGATACCGAGGTACAAACACCAGCACGTGCATGCACGCCTGTATGTATGATCGCGTCTATATGGTAGAAGCGCAAGGTGCATCAGTATATATATGTATGAACGTATGTTTGTATGTATGTATATTTACATATATACATACATGCATATGACCGCCATGCATTGACTTGACGTTGTTTATTCGTTCTGGCTGTCTGTTTCCTCCTCTTACGCTTTGCGTTTGCCTCGTCTCAACGACAATGACCTAACAGCACGTCTAACATGCATTCTCTCTCCTCCTCCCTTTCGAGTCCTCTTGCTCTTTCTCTCATTCTCATTCTCTCTCTCTCTCTCTCTCTCTCTCTCTCTCACTCAGTGTCTCGTACAAGATATAAAATGAATAAAAAAGTACAGTTCGCGTACTTTTGTGCCCCTGTTACGGAGGGAAACTTTCGATTCGGTTCTTGGCAAGCGCTCTAGAGGCGCTACCGTTTGTATTTCTATTGAGAAGTCAAACGGGGGCGTGACTACGTGTTTAAAAGCCAAACATGGCGGAAGTAATGCCAAGAGCTACATCGTGTTGATATGGAGCGATTGAATTTTTTAAATTTGGATACCTGTATGTATGTGGTAAAATTACATGAAAGAGTATTCTCATAGCGGAAAACTAAAAAATGTTATTATCTGGAAATTATAGCATAATTGCTATATTATTATTTGTACCGTAGCTCTTTTATTGTAATGCAGCGACCGCAGATGTTCTATCTATTTACAAAGAATTCATTTGGTCTCGGAAAGGCGTGAAAACTTCCTGACAATTTGCTACTTGATTTACTTTCACAAACATTAACTGTACAATAAACATTGTAGGAACTTTTTTAGGTTTTGCAAACTTTACAACCTCAATAACAATTGGTTTAAAATAAAAAAAAAAAAATATTACGACAATTGCTACGTTTTACAGATAATCTTAGGTGTTACGTTAGTTAACAAAACTGATCAGAGGTCATATCAAACCTTTTACTAATACGTATAATATAGACATTAATATGGAATAACTGAAGTTTTATGAAAAAGTTTTATTATTATTCATGAAATTAACGAAGCATAATTCTTTTCGCAGAATAAAATTCATTTAAAAAATCAGTTTTTAATAGTTTTATTTATTTTCAGAAAAAGATAACGTTAGTTCCTTTTTGACACAATGTGCAAAATTGAGACAATTATATATAAAATATAAGAAATAATTTTTTAATAATTAGCACCAGTTAAGAAAATAAAAAATATTGAATTATTTAAATTCATTTCATAGAGCTGTGAATTTCAATTAGAACAAATCTCGAATCAGAAATTGGGAGTTTGAAATTCAAAAAAGAGTACAACAATTTTATCCACAACTTTATAAAAGATTGACTATTATATTATATTTAAAAAAATAGACTGATAAGTAAATAATGTTATTTCAAACTTTTGGATAACCTTTCAAAAACAACAAACTGATAAAAATGCGAAAAAAATCATACAGATGTATTTTGAGCTAATGATTACGAATATCATAGAAAAAATTGATAAAAGATTTTCATAGTGACAACCAAATAAATAGATCTCACTAAAATACATATTTTTTGTTCTATACATTTTGTCGGTACAAGCTATATTTCTGGAGAAATTTCAATTCTAGAAATATCGTTTGTACCGAAAAAATGTATAAAATAATAAAGATGTATTTTTGTGATATCTATAACTTTCATTTGAACTTTTTTAAAATATTTTTCTGATCCTATGATATAAAATCGAAAAACCAAATTTTTATGGATTTTGTCACGAAAATTCCATTTTTCAAAAGGCATTTCGATATTCGTACATACACAATACTCAAAAACATATATATCTAAATTGTCATTTAAATCGAGGATGGCTGTTATCCAAAAGTTTATAAAAAATTACCATCCCTCGATACATGTATAGCATCAACAAAGACTGTAATTTTATTAGATAGTATTTAAAGTTTAAAAAATAATCATCCCTCAAAGGCTCTTGGATAGCCCTTAACTTAAAATCTAACCATTGAAATCTA
Source organism: Sycobia sp. Sy_11 (assembly GCA_018907035.1). Lineage (NCBI taxonomy): Eukaryota > Metazoa > Arthropoda > Insecta > Hymenoptera > Epichrysomallidae > Sycobia > Sycobia sp. Sy_11. The sequence continues at coordinate 866,663 of JACCIC010000109.1, forward strand.
ATGTGCTCAAAATATATCACAGACGTAAATACAAAATATATTACACATGTATTATAACGTTCTCTACCATTTTCGTATGAAATATTTTTAAAAATTTTTGGTATTTTTGAAAATAAATGCAAAAAAACACGTTTTTATGGGACTTACATCGCTTTCACCTAGAAATTCTTCTTGGCGCCAATTTTTCCTATGATATTAATAACCAGCAGCTAAAAATTCATAAGTATGATTTTTTTTAAAATTCTGATTAGTTTGATGTTTTCGAAAGTACACCCAACCATTAAATATTTAATCCACTTCTCCATGCCTCTTTACGAAACTGAAAATTGATACATACACTATCGTATAGTTGCATACTTATCATTATGACAATGTGAGTTTTAATTATATGTTTCGAAACTGGACATCCAAGTCTGCGTAGACACATTACATTAAAATAAAAAATCTAAAAACATGGCTTTAATCTTTTAATTAAATGGATAATGTCATGGAATAAACTAAAAAAGTTGCAAAATAAAATTGAATTGAAAAAATTTTTTTAAATATAGGTTTAGTAGACATGGACCTCTGAGAATCAATACACAGAGTCTAGTACTTTAACAAGTAAAAAAAATTAAGTTTAAATAATAAATTTATTATTTATTTATAAAATTACATACAAATAAATTATATATAAATTATATTACATAATATATTTTATAAGTAAAATTCTGCGAATGCTTATCTTTACACATTCATATACTTTTGAGGACATTAGGTACTTATTAAATTAATATATTTAATTGTAACATTAAATTAATACGGTTATTAATACGGTTATTGTAACATTAAATTAATCACAGTTGACATTTTAATAAAAAATTTACAAAAAAAACATTTCGAAAACGCTTGAAAATTGGACTTATTATGGTTATTAGACAATTTAAAACAAATGGAAGATTCGAAACATATATAATTAGTCTCTTTTCTAATCAAAAAGTTTTTTAAATTTATTAATTGTCAAAAATTAAATTATCATCATTGAAAATACTATTTGAATTTTATAAAATCATATACAATAACATCTGCTACTGACTTTTTTCGGTCGATATCTATTAATTCTAAAATTTACAGCTCAGAAATGAGGTTCATTCAGTTAAATAATTATCAGCGAACTGGTATTCTTTAATTGTGTTCTTTTCCAAGATCATACTGAGAAAAAATATCTGTTATGAAGTAAATATTTTCTTGTTTCGTACCAAGTAAATTATTTTCTTAAATTGAAAAAGCATCTTCTTAAATCAAGGAAGTATTTACTTAATGCAAGAAGAATTCATTTGAATCAAACCACGTACTCTTAAATCTAGTGAATATTTTCTTAATTTAAGAAAATGGTTTACTTGGTACAAAACAAGTAAATATTTACTTGATATCGGAAAATATTTTTTTCAGTGCAATATAACCTTTATCTTTTCTTTAAAACTTAATTTCTTTCAACGCATCAATCATATCATATTGATTAAGAAACAATTGCTTTATTAATTTTATAGCTGTAAAACTAATTTAATAATTGCTACAGTTTCAAAAGTACTATTTATTTTGATTTTCTTTATTTTACCGACGAAAAAAAAATTCAATCAGTAAAAAAGGTAAGAAATTTTATGGGTATTATTAGGCAATGTTTTATGTAATAAAATCAGAGCCTCAGTTCATGTATCGAAAATCAGTAAATTTACTGTTAAATCAGTGTAATAAGTAATCATTAGGTATTTCTATTTTAAAACATGCTTTTTTAAATAAAAAATTATCTAAAAAGTACAAAATAATTCTTTTACACGAACACTTTATCAACAATTATAAGAACTGTTTTAAATAATGCTTATGACATTAAATTTTTTATTCAAAAGAAGAGCGTAAACTCTGTATATATACGCTCATGGCTTGCAACATGATAAAACATTTTCTGAAATTGCATATACAAGTTTATCCTGAATATTCAGGGCACAAAGAAATTTATAAGCGACTTTACTTTATTATAGGCCTACTCATTTTTATTTAGTCAAAAATTGTGTATTTTTAACGTTATGTAAAACATGTAGTTAATTTCCGTCAGTTGCCAATGAATAAAAGATTTTTAAAAAATGGTGCATTTCGTACGCATTCCGTGTAAAATAATCATTTTTTACTTATTAGTTAGATTATTGTTTTGATTTAGAAAAGCATTCTCTTTACTAATCAAAAGATTCCATTGTTCGTAAATTAATATGTTTTCATATATGTTCATGATATCTATGATAAATAATATTTTTATAATTATAAAATATTCTTTTCCCGTTTTCATTTCTTTTTAAATTAACTTCTACCAAATTAAGATTAAATAAAAATCTTCAAATCAACAAATATGACGTCCGAAAAGCTGTATTTAGAAAACTATTGTCTAGAATAAGTCTTTTTTAAAAGCCTTTATTTTCTGCAGTTATTATTAAGTAAAGAAAATATGAATTAAGATAAATAAAATATTACTATTATACACTAAAATCGAGTTCTTAGATGAAAATGATGTTGACAATAATACAATCAGAATCGTAGGCGTTTCTGCTCACCGAGCAAAAGGTTATAATATAACAAATTTGTTTCTTTTTTCCATTTTATTTTGCCGAGTATGCAAAAAATATTTATCGGGAGAGCTGTTTGTGTATTTATTATACAGCCGATTAAAATACTGCCTATAAATTACAGGAAGCTTTAATTTAATATTTCTTAATATTTATTTGTTTATTCGTCTTTAATTGAATTTTTCTGCAGGTATGTGCATCAGTCCGTTGATATACATATAATAATGTTAATGGGTTGGAGATGCAAAATACAAATGATCACTCACATCTATGGAATGATTTTATATAAGAAAAAAATAATTATCTTTACTATTACATGATATATAAACTATAATACAATATTGTAATTAAACAAAATCCTTGGCTTGAGCTATTTCTTTGGGTGTTGTCCTGTCTATATAAATTTGATCAATTATTAAAAAGTATCAATCTTATATTTAATTATACGAGTTATTTTCTTCTGAAGTCCATAAATTTCTGTTATATATTTCCAAGGATAGCCAATTGATTTTCAGTGACTTCGAATATTCACTTTTTCACTGGCTGATATATTTACAATTATTTCTCTGTTGTTCGAACAAACATTGATTCGTCAATTAAAGTAAAAAAAATAAATAAAAAAAAATAAAAAAATCTCGAATTGTGAAAGAATACTTACTCTAAATCCCAACTTTGTATTTACTTAAATTCAAAAAAACTGATGTAATTAAAAAACAAACGGTTGTGTCAACAGCGCCACCGGCGCTGACTTTCAAGCTTCCTCGTCTCTGTCATGTTAAGTTGCAACCACATGCACGTTTGCAATTGCAACACTATCATCCTTTACTAATACTAACCTTCTCTTACATTATATTACCTTACCTGATGATATCTGACTTCGTGTGCACAGTGCACCTGCATGTGTGCACAATGCACATGCACGATCTGACGCACTGACACACCGCACGAACGACAGAGGACACGGTAAAATTGCACAGTGCACACACTGCACACCGCCCGCGCTCGCCACAGCAACGGACTCGCGCGCAAAGCTATCTCTCTTGCTCTCTTTAGTATATCAAGTGCACATTGTGCCGAAGCCCAGAGTGCATATCGGTGTCGGTACATATGTATATGGAATTGTACTTATGCACCAATGCGAAATATTCTATATTATAAATAGGTGTACAGAGCGAGGTAGCGAGGTTACAGCAGAGCTTCGCCGAATTTTTCGAAAACTGCGAAAGCAAGAAGCTGACAATCGAATAAATTACAATTGTTCCTGCCTTGCGTAATAGTAGAATATTATTCTCCGTAAATGGATTACTGTCACAATCAATGTAATACATGTTTATAATAGTAAATAAATACAGCGTAAGAAATGAATTTTACCGGGAGCAGAATATGAGCGACTTTATTTTCTGCTCGTTTTTTCGTACATTTTTCGCTCTGCTAGTCAGTGCCAGCCAGTTTCTTTTCGTCTGTGTCTCTCTCACTCTCTTTCTTTCTCTCTTGCTTTCTCTTATTCTCTCTTTTTCACTCCCTCTTGTATGAAGAACAGCTTATGCTATACTATACTGCATATACCATATATATATGAACATACGAACTTACGAAAACTGTACCTGAGTGTACGCTAGTGCAATATATATATATATATATATATATATATATATATATATATATATATATATATATATAAATTTACACACACTGCTGTTGCAATTGTAAAACAGATGGTGTTGGTGCGACTGCGAGAGAAAGAGGCAGATAAGAGTATAATAAGAAGAGAGAACAACACTAAGTAGAAAAAGAAGGAATGCAAGTAGGAAGATCGCCTTTCTCAACTTGAGAGGACAGGAGAGACACGGACTTTGATGAAAGGATGTCCTCGTGGATGATGTTCGTTCGATTCCTAATGCAAGGAGGAATTTAGATGGTAAATACGAAGGTGGGAGATAAAATTAGATACGCGCGCTTTCCTCAGAGGTTAGAGTGTGCGCGTCGAGCAAAAGCCATAAAAAAACAGGGTGGAAGAGAAAAAGTAGAAGTGCAACAGAAGAGAATGGAAGAAGAGTAAAGAGTGAGGAAAAGAGAAAGAGAGTGTATGAGAGTGCAAAAGAGAGGGAGTCGAAAAGGCAGAAAGAGAAAAAAGGAAGAAAATGCCGGCGACACCAGAGCGACGGTTGACAATTGGCGACTTGAGTGACGGTGAACCGCTGACCACCTTGTATTGCGCGTCCTTCGACGGCTTTGACTCCTGAGAGTATTAGAAAAAACGTTTTTTTGCTTACATCACTGCCACCGCGACCGTTACATCCTCGCTCCTCCTTTGCCGCTCTCTCGACGTCTTCTGGGTGAAAATCATGCGCGCATCGTAAGCCTATATACGCGTTTCATGTACAGTGCGTGCGTGTTGTCTGTCAGTAATTAAACGTAGCTTTTACATGTTGTTTTTCTTACATCTTAGAATTGCAGTGAGAATCTTGTGGACATCATCTTCGGCATAATGTTTTATATCTTTCGTGCGCGTCGTGACGTATGTTTTGGAGGTTAAGTTGCCGGTGACTGCTGGTGTAAAGTTCTAATAATTATACATAACCTAGAAAGAGTATATCTGTGTTAAGGGCTTGTGGGTCCGAGATTATTGTTTGAAATTTCCAGTTGATTCTGAAAATTTTTGAAGCTCATAAGGATCAATTTTATTAGATTTCTGCTGAAAAAGTATAGGCAAAGTGTATTGTGAGACGAGCGGTAGATTTACAAGTTTACTTTTTCACGAAGACGCAGATCAGGATGAACTCGTCCCTGGCGAGACAATGAAGGCGAATGGGACGAACAATGGTGATTATACTGGTAAATATCTTAATTTAAAAATTGTATAAGAGTTATATAATTTTTTTATGATTATAATGTATTTTTAATGTTGGATCAGCTGTGTGATATTGGAGAATGTGCTGTTTTAATTTATTCAGTTAATGCTATTGCTATTTACATAAAACAGTCTTATTAAAATGTTTTGGATTATAAAATATATTTGTAGTAAAACAGAAATAGTAGAAATTTGTAATTAATGGAATACGATGCTCCAATTTTGGATTTGTTTACATTGTATACATGTTTCATTTGAGACGATTGTATCAACTATTTTATTTATATCTTATAGCATTATCTTTTATTATATTACATTATACTGCAATAATTATGTAAAACATTTATTTCAATGGCTCAAGGCATTATCAAGATGAATATAATTTGTTAGTGTAGAGATTTTGGAAATTTGATAAAAAATAATTACTCAAAATATTATGCATTACATTTTGTAGTAACTGAGGTTTATATTTTATTTTATCTAATTATATTTTTTATAATATAAAAGTTTCAAATACTAATGATTAATGAAACAAACATTTCTTCATATCATTAACCTACAAATAAATGATAACACGTTTCTCATTCATGATGAAATGATACGATTGAAATTTTTTTTTGAATATACTGAAAATTTATTATATTTTTTTCTTTTTCTTTTAGTTTCTTTAAGTTTTCAGTACTAATAATTTGTTGTGATTCAGATGTAAATTTAAGTTAAACAATATTTTATATTTAATTCAGGGTGTAGTCGTTTAAGTACACCATTGGCAGTCACCACCACGCTGGAGGATCCAGGGACTCCGGCCTCGTGGAAGGGGCCACCACCAGGCTCGGAGGCTTCACCATATACTCCAAATTCTGTAAATCAAGGTGGAGGTCCAAATTCTGTTCCGTATAATAGTACAGGTGGACCACCTAGCAATGCCGGATTTCAAGGACCAAGTCCTTTTCCTGGTGGTGCAGGCAGTCCTGCAGGAGCTCCTCCGTATCAAGGTCCACCACCAGGTTCCGGAACACCTCAATATACTGCCTCGCCAGCCCCTAGTGGGTCTTCAACACCCGGACCAGGACCTCCACCAAATACCGGTGGTTTCCCTCCTCCACCAAATAATTCTGGACCTCCTTATAATGGTATTTAGATAGCTGTTTTAAACTGGCTTTTCAAATAGAACTAATATAAAAAAAATTTGGAATTTTACGGTTTTAGAAAATATTCATTAATTTTTAATTATATACAGTGGCAATAAAAATGTTATTTTTATAATAAGTATATGTTTTTATATGAACAATAATATTATTTTTGTTAATTTTTTTGTATTTATTCTATTATCTTAATTTTGCAAGTAATATGAAAAATAGTATCTTATAATAAAATTCATAGTTATAAGAAAATATTTTTAGAATTTAAAAAATTTTAATATTTTAGATATAATAGAATATTTTTTTATAATTTTTTTACATAATTTGATAAAACGAGTTTTTGTACCAAAATTACGAAAGTTTAACAAAGTACGAAAATAATCAGTATCACATTCTAATTATTCAATTAAAATGATTAAGTTTACAAATATAGCACTATTTTATATAAAAATTAATGTGATATTTTGTTTAAAATATTGCTGTTGATATTTTGCCCGAAGTGATATCGGTAAAGTAGAATGCAACAATAGTATAAGATGAAAAAAATAATTATATATTATTCACGGAATTCTTCTACTTTAATTATTATTTATACATGCCTTTTAAAATAAAAAATACAAATTTAAAATTGAAAATATTGAAAAATGAATAGTTTGAAATTTTGAAATTTTTGTAGAGTTTATTGATATAGAACTTAAGAAAAAGAATAATCCATTGTTAATAAATTCGAATAGAAATAATTAGACATTTGTGCTTATGATTTCAATGTATCCCTCGATCTTATGTGCGTTCATATGTTGAATACTATATATATATATATATATATATATACACACACGCGTATAATACATACGTATAATATATACGTATAACTATATATGTGCAACTAAAGAAAGCAACAAACTTATACTATGAATATCTCGCAACTTTATTTAACTATCACAAAATGTAATGATTAATATTGAAAAATTTTAATTTAAGAAAATAAATGGCCACATCTGTTCTGTTGAAAAGAAATCGTTAACATCTGTGAAATATAATTTTGTGAAACATACAACATCATCAAAACACATTCAAATATTAGTTACCAGTTGCCAGTTTAATGAATTAATATAGAAATATACATATGCAAATATATTATTTTTTATTACTTCATCAGTACGTGGAAAACTTTTATATTATCTATAAATCTAATTGTTCGAAATGTTTACATCACTCCAAAATGTTCTACACGAACACTTAAAACACTCGCAGGCCCAAGTCCGTTTGGCTCTCCGTCAGGCGGTCCCGGACAATTCATGGGCAGGCCCGGATCCTCGGGCCCGCCTTTCGTGCCTCCTGGCGGTGGCAATCCACACTTCTCGATGCCCGGTCAGCCGTTCGGTGGGCCGCAGTACGGCATGCCGCCCGGCAGCCCGTTCGGACCGGCGGGTCACCCAATGGGCGGACCCATGGGTCCTGGACATCCCGCGATGATGGGTCCCGGAGGCCCTGTCGACAGAATGGATCAAGGGTAAGAGATGCAAAATATGTTTATTCGGCTTCGTCGCACAGATCGGCGAAGAATGCACGAACTAACAATCAATTTCTCACACATGTATAAATAGCATTGTTAATTGTCTTTAGAAATATCGTCACTCCGTTCAGCATATTGGATTATATCATATTTTTATTAGTTTCTTTAATTATGATTGACAATGATTAAAAACAGTTAATTATTTAACATATTGGGAAAATTAAACAATTTCACATAGATTGTAATTTTTCTTTGTTTTATTTGTTTAATATTATTTAACTATATGAATAAATATTACTAACTTTAATAAATACGGAAATTTTATACACGATATTTTATCCACACTTTAGTTTGAAATTGCTTTATCTTTCAAGAGAGATACATCTGTTCAATGAGAAAAACTTTAAATTAATATAAGAAATAATATAAACAATGTAATACTAATATCATTATTTAACATAATAATTATGTTCGTTTCACATGAGAAAAAATTGAAGGGATTCAAATAAATATTTCGTTCTCATCTGTCTAGCAAAGATTTCTTCGACAATAATTATTTATTTATTTCCCATAAGTATTTAGTTCTCCTGTGGCATTCAAATCTTTATTTTGATTGATTAAATATTAAAAAAATATATTTTTTTAATATATCAAAGGTATAAAAATAGTGAGCTAAACCTATTTTATTTTATTTATATATAAAAATTAACATTATTAATTTTTACCAAATTTAAAAGATTTTAATTTTTAATCATTTTGTTCAGCGCTATTATATTATTAATGTCGGGAAATTTTTGATTTGGTACACCAATAAAATAATAAGTTTGTTCTCTGGCAGTTTAACGAGTTAAATTAGGTTCCGGTCGGGTTACACACGCGGAGACAGAACGAAGAGGTGTGGAGTTGTCGGTCGCCAAGACAGAGGTTAGCCTTGTAAGTGTATAGTTGGAGGAAATAAGCCCTTTGAAGTTTTTTTCACGACATTGTCGCCGGACACCGTGCCACCACCGCGCTTTTCCACAGAGGGCTGGGGTTGAAAGCCCCCCTCCTCTTTTTCTCTTCTTTCTCGTTCATTCGCGATTTGACCCCTTCGCTTCAGCTGGCGCGTTCCATTCTTTCTCCCTTGCTCCTTCCTATCTCTCTCTCTCTCTCTCTCACTTCCACCCTCTGTCTCTCTTTCTTGAGCACTTGCTGCGTGGAAAAAAATCGTTAGCCCACTCGTGTTCGTGCGGCTCCCTGCGCGGCTCCTATCGACATTTCCCCAGGTGACGATGTGCATCTCTTCCTCCGCGCCTCTGTCGGTCTTCCACTTGTACAGCGCGCGATTTTTTTAAATTTTTAAAAAAAACCGTGCTGTTCTTTTTAATTATTGGATTATGTATAGCACTTTGGGATGATGACAGTTGAAAATAAAATGATGATGAGTTAAAAATAAAAAATAACAATCATTATAGGCCATTCAAGTTTTGAAATAATTGTCCTACAAGAATTGCTGGACAGGATAAAAATTTTTTTTCACTTGAATCTAATATAAAATTAATATAATTACACGTTTTTAGAACTTCTTGAAAAAATTTTCTATATTTAGTGAAAGTATTTTATACTGATATCATATAGTTATAGGAATAAAATTGAAAAAATCAGTAAAATGTTGGAGCAAGACCTTTAAAACTTTCAGTACCTACTGCAAGTACGATTCAACCGCACTTATCACTGCTTATCATTCTCGTGATTAAACTCAATGTCTACAAGTATTAATCTCAGTTATCTCTTCCAATTTTTTTTATTTATATTTTAAAAAAATAAGAAATGTAAATGGAACATATAAAAAGAAAGATAAAATAAAGTTATTGTATGAAAAAGAATACCTAAGGGATGTTTTCTGCTTGCTGCAAGAAGCTATTAAGGTGGTTGGAGTGCGACTTTCGAGTGAAAGAGATGCCATAAAAATAAATGTTTTCTTTAAAAATATATACTATAATAATATATAAAAATCAATGTAAGACCCGTTTTAATTCATTTCCAATTCGGTTTTAACTTTTTAAGCCCTAGTAATATTTTTATTTTTCAGAACTGTCACATTTCATCTGAAACCATGAAAATATTTGTAATTTTTAACAGGGATAATGAAATACATTTTTTTAAATCAATCTAGTTGGTGTATGATGAAGAATATCAATTACAAAATTAACAATTATACTATTAGTACTTAGTTTATTTAATTAAAATTATTAATAACAAAACTAATAACAGTATTTTTTGAAACAATAATTAATATTTTTTGGTCTTTTCAATTGGTCTTTTGAATTTATTTAAAAAAAATTTTCTTTTACAATAAACAAAAAAAATTTTGCTAGCACATGCACACATACGTAGAATTATTAATATGGCTTGTTTATGCATATTGAAAGCAAAATTTCGCATAATTTTATATTGCTATACTTAAAGATAAAATATTTTTCTTTTCATGGTACTTGAGATTTGTTTGACGGTGGTTCCATTGAATTTTAATTGAATTTTGAATTCCGCAAAGACTTAGTAAGATAAACATTAAAAATATGCAGAAAAAAATTATTTGCAAATTGTGGTTTTATATAGTAGCTAGTCGAATGTTGATTAAAATGGATCTGATTATAATGTTAATATCTTACTACCTGTATTGTATTAATTGGAGATTAAAGATTATTTATTAAGGAACGTTTTAGTAACAAAAAATAGTTGCTAAACGTACAAAATATTTCGAAAATTAAAGTTTATTATGGTTCTAATGTTGATAGTTTGATTATTTTTTAGCTGTAATTCACTGCGAAGTTATAATTTTTATAAATTTTTTATGTATGAATTAATATTGAGCAATATATTAATTTAATAAATAATATATTTAAAAATGTAATATTTTTGTAAAAACGCCGGCGCGATGAGCTTCTGATTCGACCCAGGTCTCCTACTAGATACGGTCATACTTGATGGAGTTACTTTAAGTTGTAAACACGTTTTCATTAAACGATTGGTCGATAAAGTAGGAGGGATGAACTGCATTTGAAGTTTTGAACACTTTATCTGAACTTGTATTTTCCAATTTTTGAGACATTGCTTTATTTTATAATACTTCAAGAAATACATTATGAAAATTACATTATAAAAACCAATATTCTAATAAATACTTGATTATTAATATCTTAAAATAAAAATGTGTGAAAATATTAATATATAGTGTTTTTCCTACGTTTTACCGTTAATTTACTGAAAAAAATTTATTTTTGCTATTTAAATAGGTATTCAATAACATTTTGGTTTTTATATGTATACTATAAGCTTTTTTTAAGACTTTCGCTTTAATATGAAACTACAGTTAATGAATTATAAGCTCTGCGATAATGAAAAACAATACATATTTTTAACAGATAACGAGAAACTTCAAAAAAGAGTAGTTATATAAATTAAACGAATGTGGTCAATAATTACGTATTTCTTGAAATACAAGACATTCATTAAAATTGAAATAAAATTATATTGAAAGGAAATTAAAGATATTGGTCTTTTGAATAATTATATGCATAGAGATGAATAGAGGTTTTCGTAATATTAATTATTTGTCAATGCTTTAATCGATCAACTTGCGATCACGTTATGCTATCAAAATATATTTTCCTCTTTTATTGACGTTTTATTATTCTCTTATTAAATGGTTATCGTTCATTTTATTTTTTAAATAACGCGTAAGATTAGTTAGAGTACATGAAAATTTGAGCTCGGACTGTACGAGGGGATGTCGCTAGCTTTTGTACAGGATTATACGCGACCCACCTTCCCCCTTCTTCCCCACCTCACCGTTTCTCCCTAAACCCTCCTAGCCACCCCGTGTTACGGGGAATGAGGAGGGGGAGAAGAACGCGAGCCCGCGCTGAATCGAGGAATAAGAGTGCGGTGGTTCTCATATTTTCCCGTATATTAATTCACCATTGTATATGATGATATCATTTAAACTTGACACAATACTTTGACAATGGTCAAAATAAGACAATTACATAACTAATATTTGATCTGGCATTTATCGCTTTTTTTATGAAATATTTTGTCCCTTGTGAATTATAAATTTTTTAAGATTAGCTGCATAAATTATTATTAATTTGTTTTTATTTTTTATATAAAGTTTGTTTAGATTTTCGTTGAAAATTTTTGAAAAATGAAAAAAAGTAAAATAAAAAATTTAAATAGTAGCATGTCGATTAAGCCTTCTGATTATAACTTACTCTAAAATTTACCTTTATGTCAAACAAATAATGTAGCATTATAGGTTTTTCGATTATGAGGACACTGTGACGACACAGATCTGGTTGTTCCTTAAAATCTTCATAACTGCCTCTGACTTTTACAGCGAATATACTTGAGGCGGTTTCCTTCAGAGATATTAGTTAAAATAGTGCATGATTGTTTTCGGCAAGCCCTATATCTATATATAGATGTATTTTTGCAAATGTTTATATAAATATAAACATATACTAAAAAATATAAAATAAATATGCCGATGTCTTATATATACCGATCAGAATATCCGATGTCTTATATATACCGATCAGAATATTCCGAGTCCGGTAACAAAGAAACTCTGTTTTGGATGCCTCAGAGATCCAACGTCGAGTCAAGTACTCGGAACTCAAACGGGGGTGTGACTTAATAATAGTACACCAACATGGCCAAAGTCAACGTTTATATATTGTTGTCACGGTCAGTTTTATAGCTAGACGGACATTAGAACGTCACAGACGAGTACTAAAACGCCATAGGATTCTCAATCGGCCTTGAGAAGCGACGAAAACTATTACAATTAATTTCTTAGATATGTTATCACAAACACTAACTTGCAAAGTAGTTTTTATAGGACTCTTTAAACTGCACTATAAATCCTCAGAGTTTAATGCGAATTATGTTATAAATCAGAATATGTTAATAAAACGTACCTGCCATGCTATCCCAGAAAATGTAAAGCTAACTTTAGTTTCCAGTTTTGCCACGAAAAGTCGTATCAACAATTTTAGTTTACAATATTATAGTATACAATGATTTTAAACAAAATCACATATATCTAGATATATGTATTTTTGTATATTGTATTCATAGTAAAATTCTACTCGCTGCGAGCACGTCGCATAGCGCACTCTAAAAACGTCACGTCGTAATGTAGAACTAAAGCTAAAACAGGCACGAAGCCTTATAAGCATTAATAATCTTGATAATATTTATTTCTATAATGAAAAGTAATAAATAAATGTTATCTGTTATGCTTTTTCATAGAAAAAATATATGCAGTAATTATTGTTTCATTTTTATTGTATAAAGTAGATAAATAACCTATAATTTTAGTTCTTTATTTTTTAACTAGGTTTTTGAGGTTCAATAAGTAAAAGTATACAAATTATTTAATACATCTATCTATCAAATTGAAACATTGTCGTAAAGCATTAGAAAAATAGGTTATAGAGCTTACTTTATATTTCGTATATTGCTATGTGTATTTTTTTATATTCAACTTACGGGGATTTGAAAAATTTATATGTTTGTATATATGTATTGCTAATACCATTATTTTTAAATGTTATTATATATAACATTTCATCATTATGAACATCTCGTCTTATTTACCGAATTTAATAGATGAAATACAATGATCTTTTGAATTTATTTCTTTCTTCTGCAGCTTAATGCGCTACGATAGATTCTCATATCCCCTCCCTCCGTGTGCACGAGCGTACATTGATTTAAAAACTCTTAGACTGGCTATTTTAGACTTACACACGAGTAAAATTATTTTAAGTATAATATTAACACCATCATAATATTTCACGATTTCTAATCGACGTCCCATAATAATGTGAATGGATTTTATTAAATTAAAAAATATCAGTGACCTGTCAGTTCCAAAATTTTTTTATAAGAATATCATTTGCTCCATACCATTACTCATGTAAAATATTAAAGGTTCTACATACGAATTCAAAATAAAGAAATCTTGCGCTATTTACTAAATACATAATTTTTAACTAAAATGAAAAGAAAAATGTAAAATAAACAGCCGCTGAATTAAATGCACAAAAGTTCGTGTTTGAGAACCACGTGGATCCCCCCTTTAGCCTCCCTCGCTTCCCATCCGTTCCCTCCTTCTCCTCCTCTTCCACCTTCTCCACCTTCCCGCTCTTTTCCTCCTCCCCCCTCTAGCTGGGGTATATAGGGATCCTTCTTGGCGAAGAAGCGGAGAAGGAAGAAGCGGTGGGGATGAAGGGAGGTGGGGAAGAGAGAATACGCTCGGAGGAGAGGGAGAAACAAGCGCGTTCGCGGAGAATGAGAGTGAGTGAGAGAGAGCGAGAAAGAGAGAGAGAGAGAGAGAGAGAGAGAGGGTGAGAGAGTGAGAGAGAGAGAGAGAGAGAGTGAGTGAGAGAGAGGGGGAGGGAGAGACGGAGAGTCTATAGACGTTGCGTTGGTCGGTCAGCTCGCGTTGCGACTCTCACGACGAGTCTGCGCCGGCCGCGGACACCGTCCGGCACCTCCGCTCAACACTTTTGCGTTCTTACGTACATCGCGGTCGAGACGGCAGCAGCATCTGAGGCCGGAGCATCACTGCACTGCCGTTCGTTTTCCGTTTTTGAATCAGGCTGTGCAGTCTGCATCGCCTATCAACGTTCCTCTCTCCCTCTATTATCTCCCTCCTCTGCACTCTCTCTTTTTCTCTCTCTTCCTCGATATCTCGAATTTTCGCGATTGCGTCGATCAATAACTTTTTTTTTAGCCTCGAGATAAAAGTCTGTCTATATAATTGTTTGTAAGTATTATCTTTATGTTCAAAACGGATCGAGTTTTGTGCTTTTTTTATCAATCGTTTAAGAATTTTTCATGAAAAAGTGACTATTTTTTACATATTGTATCGATATTTTTCAGAAAATTGGTTATTACTAATAAATAGTAGTTTTCATCGAAGAGATAATTATTAAGTGCAAATAAATAAGAATTTATTCGAAATATTAGAGCAATTAACATTAAAATGTATATGGAAATGTCATTTACCATCATTTATATCTATATAATTTTTTACCAAAATTAAACTATTATGAACATTAGATATACTTTAGATATACTTCTTCAATGTCACTGCCTCGAAGAATATGTGAACTAATATAATTTATAATTAGAGCAATTTTCTGTAAATAAAAAGGTTAATAAATTATTTATAGAATTATAGAATATATTAATAAAAGAGAGTCGTGGAAATCTTGGATTCGATAAAATTTCCATGGGATTCTCATATACCAAAATACAAATTAGGGTGAAGTAATTCTATAGCGTCAAGTTTCGAGACTGATTGAGACCTTTAGACTCTATCGAGTATGACATTGGTGTAGTTGGTCACACGAACCCTTCACTCTCATCCTACGAAAATATATATATATATAAAAAGAAGAAAAAAAAGTAACTCGCGTGTAAAATTAAATGTCGCGTGACGGCCCAACATTCAATAATAATACATCTACATATACGAGAGCACCGCTAGGAATTTACGCTCGAAACTCGGAAAGGTGCGAGCATTTTTCGTTTATATATAACCTCCTGCTCAATAGTAGCAGCAGAGCACGTGGGCCGCGAGCGCGTGCGCCTTTACTTATATATATATATATATATATATATATATATATATATATATATATATATATATATATATATATATATGTATACATCACCCGTCGTCGTCGTCGTCGTCGTCGTCGTCTTCGTCTTCGTCTTCCTCTTCCTCGTCTACGGCGTCGGGCATCTTCGACGACCCCGTGCTCTCTTCGGTCACGCGCATTGCTACGGCGGCTGTATCGCGGGGAGTGGGTTGCAAGTTACAGGGGGACGCGCGGATCGCGCGTCTCCGAGACAGCCAATGAAGTGATCACGTAGAGCGAGAGAGAAGGAAGAGAGAGAGAGAGAGAGAGAGAGAGAGAGAGAGGGGGGGGGAGAGAACCATCCCGCTCGCGTGTATCCTTGGGATCTCCTCGGCGTCCACGCGCGCTCGCAACCGCGCGATACGTGTATACTGTATATATTTATATACCCATGTGGCTCCGAAGCTTTTTGCCCCGACTAACCTGCTGTTTGCCCCCCTCCTCTTACTCCCACAGGCTGTGTGTCGCGTGTCCGCCAGCGGTTCCGCTGGCCTAATTTATTTCTGTCCGTTAGCATCATTTTGGCCCCGATGGAGAAGCTTAGCTTATCCGGGTTATCGGGATATTTCGAGGGATATTTGTTTAGAAATGCCTGTTGGCCCTCTGGGCGCTTCATGTTATCGCCGAGTTTTTTTTCTCTCTCTCTCTCTCTCTCTCTCTCTCTCTCTCTCTCTCTCTCTCTCTCTCTCTCTCTCTCTATCTCTCTCTCTCTACCTATCTATTTCCCTTTTCTTCCCCCGAAAATTTGGTCGAATTTATTTAGCTTTCTCGTGGTCGAGTAATTCGTGCGATTGATTTTCTTGAATACTGAAAATCTTTTCTCTTTCCCGAACAGTCAAGTTCAATAATACAGATTGGTGTATTGTATTTGTATTATAAACAGATAATCGTAAATTACGTTGTATTTATGTAGATAAAATAAAGAGAAAATTATTGAATGTCCATGTTCATGTTTTAAGTCTGAAGTTTATATCTTTAGAATACAAAGTTTTAGAAATTCAATTCATATGATAAACTTACTTTGATCATTGTAAAAAGATATTGGTTTTTTTCATAGCTAATTATCCTTAAACTAATGATTTATTTATAAGTTATTGATTATCGACAACTTTCTGTAATTGAAGAGAATTATGCGATAACATTCAAACGTTTTTTTGAAGTAATGTTTGTATACATTAATACACTTATATCACCATGAATAATATTATGAATTCAAATTTCATACTTATCAGAAGCTCCAACAAGTTTAGGAAATTGGAAAAAAGTAAAATTTACAGGGTGTTTCGTTTGAAATTTACCACTCGAAAATCTCAAAATGAAAAAATTTTAGAAAAAAATCATAAGTTGCAAGTTTCAGAAGAGTAATCAAATGGTACACTTGAATTCCACTTTAATCTTAATAATGACAGTTATTATAAGATTAAGTTAACTATTTTTGAAATGTCAACTCCGAGTAATCCCTATTTTTTTTATTTTGAATTCAGAAAAAAAACTAATTTAAAATTACCAAGTATCAACACACAGCTATGTCTAAAAATGCACAGTTTTCAGTAATTATGTATGAATTTAAAATTTCTTCTCCATTCGGGCTAAAAACAAGGGTACTTTTTAAAATGTCAATATGATCTTGAAATAACCTTTAAGCTCAAGTCCAAAATCACAAATAAATGTCCTTTTATAATCTTACGAATTTGATTTTCAAATTTTTCCTGAAAAATATTTTTATTTTAAAGTTTTCAAATAGTGATTTTAAAATGTACCACTCGTATTTCTCATAGTTTCTTTTTTTATTATAATTTATAAACACAAATTTGTACCGTAAACAGTTTCGTGCACTTTTATAGTATTACGATTTTGTTTCTTTTCGTTTGTAAATAGAACAGGCTTAATGTATATTTAATTTTATAAGTTTAATTATTGGTAAGCCAGAAAGAGTAAAAATATATAGAAACTTCGTAACGACTGTGTAAGATATAGAAACTCAATATTTATTTGTAATATCTACAAATAATATTTGTATTTTTCTTCAAACGAATTATTTATTTTTATCTGATCATCACTCTGTAAATCAATGAATTTTACAGCTTTTACTTACAATGAATAGTTTCTTGTAAAATGGAATGAATCAGGATTATTTACAGAACATAAAGTGCTAATAGCATCAAAGAAACAAGTTCCTCACGTCAGAGTTATATGGTCTTCATCAAAAAGCATAAATATTATATGTTCCGTCTGTTCTGAAAAAACTAAATCATTGCATTAAAGCATTGAAAGCCACATAGCCAAACAATTTCACCCTAAACGTTCTCCTTGTCCATCCTTAATTATTCCCCTTTCTTTCTCTCTTTCTCTGTCTCTCTCTCTGGGGAGAGTAATTTAGATGTTTGGAGAATAAGACATATTTCCCCTCAGGATATACATCATTCGATATTGATACAACACCTGATACAATTCAGGTTAATAAGTGTCAAAAGATTAGCGGAGTAAAAAACTAATTTTTCGATTTACTTGCGCTAATTGTCGCCTTCTTTAAAATAATTACGTCGTCGATTCAGCATGTCATTCCACCATACTTATTGGTGTCTGAATATACGTTACTTTATCTGTGACAAATAAAAGAAATCATATGTACTATATATGTTAGCTGATTTTTAATGAGATAAAAATTCTATAAACTTTTTTTTTAGTGTATACATATATGTGTATTTGAAACACATGTAATCCCAATATGATAAGTCTGATTAAAATATTCATAATATTTTGATTTAAAATTGCCTGAAAGAATTTTTTTTCTCAACGAATACAAAAGAATTCGCTCTGTAAAGAAAATCTGCATTATTAATCTCAGCGAGACGAGACTTCGCCGTACCGAAGAAGAAGAAAAAGAAGAAGAATAAAAAAGGGATACTATTGATTTTCACTGATATTTAGCAACGGAATTATATCCCCCGTTCATGGATTCTCTTCGGTCCTTTTCCCTCCCACGCTGTACACTGACTCAAACCATAGTGGAGGAATTCTTTCCTCCCTTTTTCAACGACTCTTTCTCTCTCTTTTCTTCTTATACGCGGCTGATGCGCACCCGCGCGGCGAACTTTCGCTAGTCTCGATGTTCTCTATTACGACGACTTGTGGACCGGTGATGAAAGATCTCGGAGCGATTGCTCAGTAGGGGGGAACTGAATTTTTTAACTTTTACAGCTGTTGTTTGCTTTTTCCGATAGCAATGTATTTGAATAGGGTTTGATTTTGTTAAATAATTATAAAATTGATTTCCTAGATATTCCTGGTGTGTAGGTTGATTTTAAAACAATATATAATCTAGCTTCTAGCAATAGCTATATATTGATCAGTGAAATAAGCTTCCATCCATTTTAACTTCGAAATTCTTGTTTATTTAAATAATTACGGACAAACAGGTGTTATATTGAAAGTAACAATTTTTCTCTATCTTTTAATCAGTGTATTATTCTATTGTTCGATCTAGCTGATTTTGTCCTTAACTTTTTACCGTTGTTTAACGCTGAAAAGCTCTTAATGATATCATAACTCAAACTATTAAATCGACGATAATTTGAAGATACAGAAATTAGAATTTTATAAATTAGGGTATCTAATTTAATTTATTGCGAATACTAGTTTAAAAATAGTATATTTTCTTTTTCCTTGAATGATTTATATTGTCATTCGGAGGTTCAAGTTACTGTGTTGTTGTAGTAAATTATTTTTTGAACAAAAAAATTTGTTCTTAGACGTTTCAATCTTTCAACAACCGAGTTCAACGAAGTTCACTGGCCAAAATAATTGTAACTTGCTTACCTGGTATTTGAATCAGAAGTCTTTTTTTAACGTGAATAAAACATTATTTCCATCTGAAAATAGGTTGGATACATCGAAATGTTACATTTAACTCTGAGATATTTTTAAAGTGTTCGGCAATGTAGGGATTGCCATTATCACAGAGTAAAATTAATTTTTCGTATCTGTTGTACCTCCTGGTGGCTTTCTTCGATACTTTGTTCATTTGAGCTACAGTTAATAGCGATTTTTAGTAATCATTTCGATTCACTTAAGGATGTTCTTCTGTATAGTTGTTCTTAAGTCAAAGATAGTTGCATCCAAACAAATGCCTTCGCTGAGGACTATACCTATTAAAAAAATTTAACGGGCATATATCTATTTGAGCGGTTGACTTATCGGAGCAAAGGTCCACGTGCAAGCTCGAATGTCTCTTTTCATAGTATTTTTCCATTTCGTTTGGACTGAATTTTAATTTGAATAAATTATTTACTACGATTACTTAAGGACGAATACGGAAAGTTAACATATAAACAATTTTATAATATATGGAATAGAATAAATTATTATATATTCGTTTAAAAGAGACAACAGCGGCTATTTACAATGAAATAAAATATCTATAATTAGCAGTTTTAGAATAAGAATTCATTGTTAAAAATTCAAAATTCAACTCTTTTTCATTTAAAAATTTTAAATCTGGTACCTGAACTAAAATTGATGCGAAATACCAAAGTTTTATGTGAATCCAAGCATAGTCAATTTCAAAGAGGTAAACAATTAAAAATATCACACAACTACTCCTTGATCCCACTAAATACGCAATTGTTTGATAGGATAATGTAAATATTTTATTTAGGCATAGACAGACAGCATTCGTTTGTCATATTCTATGGCCCATGTCACTTCAAATTCTAATAAATCTATATTATTTATCAGCAGTAACGATGAAATGTAGAAGTCTATTTGATGTTGTCGAAGCAGCATCTCATCCGTTACAAACGCTTTTCCATATCTAATACTCTATTGGAAAGACTTGAATCATTACAATATAATAATCATTATAATCATCATAGGTAAATTAGTTTTCTAGAGAAAATTCTTGTAATAAATGTTAAATAAGGAATTGGAGCTGACTGAAAGTTACTTTTGCTTTTTCAAATGAAAACGCCTCAATGTTTGATTCTGAAAGAAGAGAACATTTTACTTTAAAAATATCATAGCTGTATCTAACAATTCGTAATTTTTTATTATCTTAGTAAGTATTAGCACTGGGAACTCAAATGAGGGTGTCCTTTTAACATAGTATACCGATATGTCATCGTAAGCCAACAGATTATTACTATAGTGTTTATACGGCGCGGTTGTATACTGTATACGTACTGCATACTGTTTGGGGTTGTGTACTGACCTATGCAATTCTCAATTTCGCCACGAGATGTCATGGTAATAATTTGAATTCCCTATAGTATTATTGTAGGATGTAACTGAATGTTAGCGATTTGACGAAAAAATCGGGGCTAATAAATCGAAGCACGGAAAAATTTCTGCTTAATACGTAACATTCAGAATGAATATAGTATCGAAAGTTTGTGACGGAGCTGACAATTGCGATTAACGCAACGCCAATCAAAATCCTGCCGCATTTACTCAACTTAAAATCATATTTGTCTCTCTGCGTACGGCTCTGATTCGAACAATTACAAACTTTTCGAGTGGGTGCGAAAGCGTTCCAGTAAAGGAATGAAACATTAGCCATGGATTCCGGGCGTTTATGAGAACATCATTCGTTCTCTTAATAATGTCCGAGGTAGTATGGTCCTATTACGATATCAATCTTCGTTTGATGCACTTCCGTTTGATTCTGTACAGTTTTCTCTATTATAAATAATCAAGTAAAGAGATGTATAGATTTTTAGAAATATTTTTGTGCGTATCAGTCCAAAGGAGACTTTATAAATATATATATATATATATATAGATAACAAAAGAGTAAACCTGCAGCGTCGCTCGTATGGTGGTTGGGGGAGGGGGTTCTAATTTATAGTAGCGAGACTAGCTAACCCGTGCGCGCGTTCTCCTTTTATACTAAAATTCAAAAGTTCCTCTCCCGCGCGAGGAAGTTTACGACGTCGTCTAGCCGGCGCGGCGCGCGCTTCACGTCTCTGATCTCTCTCTCTCTTTCTCTTTTTCTATCTCCAAAGTTCTTCCATTCGTTCACCTTATATTTCTCCTAGTTTACTTCGTCGTTATTCGTTTTCTTTTCTGGCAATTCCCCCGTCTTGCCCTGGGTTCTTTTTCCAAAATGGGAATTTTCGTTTATCTTTACGTAGCTCTTGCGTTGTTTTCGCGCTGAGAGATTGAGGTATCATACAATTCTCTATATCGTTCTCTCTCTCTTTTTCTTTTCTTTCTATCGATTTTTCGCACTGCTTTTCATTTCTGCGTACTTCTCAATTTTATCTATGCATCGAGTTTTATTACAAATGTATTTTTTTGTTTTATGATGCCTGCACTATGCCTTTTTTGTAGATATACTACATATTCGTTGTAAAAATACATCGGTTTTTCACAGTATTTTATGAATCCCATTTTTTGTCAGAGTCCACTATAATTGTAAAGATGTAAATCTAAAATACTCATTGTTAAATTCCTCGATAATTTAATATATATTCGGGAGCTTTTCTATTTACATTTACTTTTTAAAAATAATAAGAATTAGTTGTATTTGACTAAACTTCAAACAATACGAAAGGAAACGAAAAATGGTATAATTCAAAAGTAAGTTCAAGCGAGCGCAAGCTTAAAACACAATGAGGAAATCTTTCACTGAACGTGTCTATATGTAGCCTTAATATGGTTAGTAGCTTGCATACAGAATCCCTTTTCTCTAGGAATTGTGGTGTTTGATCCAACACTGCCATAGACGTGACGTAGAGGTTTAGTCCTGAGTGTTTTTTTCCATTTAGATTTAATTTGAACAGACGGTTATGATTTAAACTCTATTGTATATAATATTACCAGACGACAAAATTATCTGAATAAAGGATATCTAACTTCGTGATCAGTGTCTAAAAACCCCTCATATTGAATTTTCCATTTGTACTTTGGATTTTTGTTAAATGTTGTTTACCATATTGGATCCAATATCTTGTTTGGTTTTTTTTTTCTAAATCTGATTTTCCATTGGTATAATCAGCATCCGTAAAAACTTTTTGTATATAACTTTTGATCAAACCAGTTAATTTTTTCAAAAACTTTTTAATTTGACAGACTTTAGGCCCAATTAGAAGTTTCCAATATAAAATAAACAATTACTCATTTTAAGGAAACCAAATCTTAAGAGAGTGTTTAGGTTGCGTTTTATTGCATCGAGTCTTTGGCGAATGTTCTTTAGTACTAAAAGTCCCTTATATTTTTTTGAAAATATTTCAAGGTTTATCTATCAGAATGTCAAGGTACCAAGGTACATTCATGTCATGATATAGCAAATCCTATAAGTATCCCATCACAAATATTTTACAAGTTACCGTATCTTTGCGCATCTTTGTAAATCACTTATTATACCGAAAGCCACATACTGTTATACACGCAAATATTCTGCTCGGCTAAATTATTTAGGATTCTTCAATGAACGATCGCCTAAATCGCCGAATTGGGCTGGCTCAAACTTATGAAAACTCGTTTTTGTTTTTCGAAAATAGAAAGTCCAATCTGTAGCTAACGGTGAAAGGGAATACAGGATATTCTGACAATTCACTAATTGTTAATTATGTGGGTTGCATAATTATACGCATGCAGTTATTGCTTGACAATTATTCGGCAGGTAATATACGCATACGTAGCTTGCACAATGCTTTGCAGGACGCTGCATCAATGACGCGACTATCGACGGGCAACGCAAGATACGGCCCTCCGATCGGCCACATCGAAGTCAAGCTAGTTGATGCCTCTTTTTTTGTTTCGTTACGATTATTTTTCTTTCTTACTTTTAATGATCGCCCGTGTAAACCAGCGGTGAATCGGCCGGACCGCGACCCGCAACCGCGGGCGCGCGGGCATTATTAAATCTCGTTGGTGGTTCGGCATGCAAATCCGTAATGTATCGCTTAATACAGGGCGATCGCATGGACGCGAGCGCGGCTAAAACCCGTCATTTGCGCACGGGGGCGTGGGTACGCGGCGGGAGGAGGGGGTAAGCGTTGAGCACTGTCGAAAGCGCAATATCCGCGATCACTATAATCAGACGGCGCTCGCGCTCACCTCCCGCGAGGCAGGACGGGGTGGAGACGAAGACTCGGGGAGTACCGCGAGCGCAAACACGCGTATATAGGCGGCAGACGCGGCCGATCCTGTTTACCCGCGGAAAATTAAAGAGAAGACATTCGCGGAGTCTCTCCTCTCCTTCCGTCCTGTGTACGTCCCTACCCCTCCCCTCCTCCGCCCCATCAAGCTCGCCTGTTATTATATAGCGAGGCGCGTAAATCAAAAGTGCCGATGATCGGGGCGGTGTTGGTATACACAGAACGCGCTCTCAGGAATCGAAGATACTAATATGGGAGAGACTTTTCCCCCTTTTTCTCGGCATCAAGGCTCGCTTTGAGCTCCTCTCGGAGCCGCGCGCGCGTTTTTATCCTTAACCCACCTTCTCCCCGTTTAAAACTTTATCACGGAGTCCACGGGAGATTTTTGCGTAAGCTTTAATCGTGCACGGGAAATTTTTTTCCGTTTTAAGATGGCATCCCATGCTTTCGCCTCGTCTTTCCTTTGATCAAGGATACGGTTTAGATCAATCTGTGAATTCAAGGGTGACCAAGCCCCATCAGATAGTAGAGCTAAATGTAATACCAAAGTCACGCGATAAACGGAAGCTCAAATTGACATTGAGTTTATTTCAATAATTAACCATTTTTCACGCTCCTTTGTTTCCATTACAAGTTAAAATACTCTGTTTTGATATCATTCTTAAAATTTCGTACAGTAGGTATGCGACTTTTATTTTTATTTGCCCCCCAATTTTTTTTGTCACTTGTAATCACCCAACGGTATTATCGAATTACGATTGTTTTTTTTTCTTTAGAAGTAATAGGATTTCACGCGGATTTATTCATTACGTAGCTGATAGGTAATTTGACAAGGGAACTTCAGCTGTCTGCTACTTTTTGCAACGAACTCATCAAATTTTTCGCATTAACCGTATATAATAATTACATCAAGGAGCACTAAAGCCTCCGATCGGAGAGTGCTATCACAAAGCTACATTCGATATTAAATGTCGGCAACTTAATGCGAACCTTTAGAAAGCGTTGAAAAACCAGAGAAAAAAACACGCACGCGCAAAAAAAGCCAGTATATAGCGACACCGCGCAAAAAGCGTCTCGAGCTGGTCGCAAATTACGCGCCGAAGGCGCGTTAAAAACCTCCGCGCAGCGCACCGGCCGTCGCGGCCGCGGGGCCGCGTTTAGCGCTGGCGAAAAAAGTGAAAAGCAGCTCTTTCGGGCAAAAAAGCGAAAGGCGGAAGGAAGGGCGGCGGGAGGATGAGCGTGGGGGGGGGGATAAAGAAAAAGTCCGTAGGCGATGCGGCGGCGTCGGCTTTTTACTGGCGGCCGGCCAGCGGAGGTATATAAGGGCAATCGCGCGCACGCTTACATCTTATATATATATATATATATATATATATATATATATATATATACGTACGCGCGGTTACACATCATATGTACAGGTGCTCGACGTCGCCCTCCTCCCTTCCCGTTTCCTCTCGTCCCTTTTATCCCTTTTTCCTTACCCGCAAGTACATCTCTGGGGAGAGGAATGAGCCTGGACGGGGGAGGGGGCAATTAGCGCGCGCATTATCGCGGCAGAAGAATGCGCCCCCGCTGAAGGAGAGAGCTATTTTAATTTTCGGTATTTTTCCCGCGCGCGCTTGTAGTGAGCTCCGACTGGAAAGGAAGTGGAAGAGACAGGTACGCGCATTATATAGAAATACAAATGAAAACAATAAACAGCTTATGGATAAAAAAAAGATGAATAATTTTTTCAATATTTTTTAATGCTTTTTTAAAGTCGAAAACACCGTGTAGGACTTTGTACTACATTAAGTGAGTTATATTACATTATGAGTAAAGATCTTCCTGTAGAATACTCAATTAAAATAATATCAATTTTTTACGTTATGGTTGTATTAATGGCCATTTATTTCGTCGTAAATTTTACCATTATACATTTGACTTATATAACAATAATACCAGCTTTCAAAGATGTCGATAATGTCAGTGAAAAAGTCATGCACTCAAAGTTTCAATTAAAATAAAACTAAAATGTTTGGGGGATGTTACGCATATGGAATATATAGATAATGTATAAGAATCGTGTAATCTATAACTCAAAGATACTTGAAAATTTGATTGTGCTTACATTAAAAAACGATATTTTGGAACATGTCAGATAAGCGATAACGATTCGTTTCTTCCTTATACACAGAAATTTTTGGCATTTATATAATTTTTTCGCGTATGAGATTTCTGTACTGTTGTGAAATTTTTACGTATTCGTACTGAAATTTTTTTAAATTAACGGTTGCAAAGATTAGTTATACATATAAGAGATATTGTTTTTATAAAAGTAATGCTCGATTGTTTTAAATTTTTAAGAAATGTCGTGATTATTGACTTAATTGCTTTTTATTGGCATGTCCTTTTCGAAAACACAAAACTAACAATAATTGACTTAAATATATCGAGTAATAAACATTCCACGATACACAACGATTTTATGAACGATTAGAAAATTTTTGTTCGACCATGTTACCTGAAGAGAAAATATTGGTACATGAATAATTCATGAATATATAGTATGCAAAAAAGAAAGTGAGCGGTACCGATACATTAGTTGCGCAACAGCTTGTAAATTTATTGAAATAAAATTTTGCGAGTTTAGACAGTGGATAGTTATTTTTCCATTGGAAATTTGTGGAAATATTTTTCGATCGATAAAGTCAAATTTTCAACCGGAATGGTGTCTTGATTTGATCAACCTGCGGGATATCAACTGAAAACAATAATAATTCAAAATTTAATTGTCAAGTTTATCATTGATCCAGGATTTTTCTCATTCTTGCAACATTTTGCAATGATTAATATTCTCGATACATTTATATTGTCTCAAACTTCAGAATATGAATTATTAAAATTTATGTATACAAATTATTCTTGTATATTGCAATCTTCCAACACTGATGAAAACATTGAGGAGGTGGCTTTAATCCTAAAACGAAAAAAGATTAAAAATGTTAATAAAATGTTTATTTCCTCCATTGTTCACTGATAAAATTCAACTTCTTTCCCTTTCGAATAAACATGCTTAAAAAAGCTTTATTTGCACTCTTTATACGTATTATACGTAGTTAAATCTCTCTCTGTCACGAATGAAATATTTGAAATTAGAATACTCTATTCTGTAAAATTGATTCGGTTATGCTTGATATATTTCTTATTATAGTTTGCAGGAATACCGGATATAGGAAACTGAATATTCGAGAACGAGTAGTGGAATTAATACGAGCACAATGTATATGTATTACATTACTCCACCGTGAACACTATTTTAATTAAATGTTTATAATATAAAACAAAGTTCATCGCTAAGATAAAAGTTGCTTTTACCTCCTTCGCTACTTGGGAGTATCAATTCTTTTTGTACATTAAAAAAATTAAGTGGTATACGTGTCTTGAAATGTACTAAATCGATCAGTTTTCAGAAAATGTATTTAGTTTGGCACGTTAGTCATTTAAATGGCTAATTTTTGTTGACAGAATATTGTATATAAGAGGGGTCATCGGATATTATATATTATAGTTACGGATTTGACCCAGATTGAGGGAGGTAACTCTGATTACTTTCTAGATAAATCCACAATTCAAGTTAACTTCTAAGATATGACAGTTTCTTACTTACTATTTATAATTCAAGTGAACGTTATGTGTAATCTGAAGGTTTCTTTTTTAAACACAATTGTAAAAAATGTTATAGTCAACACTGCGTTACAGACTGTTTTTATATATTATTATATTTATGTAATTATTTGAATTTTCAAAAATTTCAAATAGTTCACTTTGGATAGAATTTTTATGCATGAAATTTTATTCTTTTTTCAAATTTTCTGGAATAAATAGGATTTATAATTAAAGAAATTTTTTCAGAATATTTCAAATTATATTATATAAGATATTCAAACGAATCACAGAAAAGTAACAAGTGCAAAATGAGTTACCTTAGGATCATCTGCACCAACTTGTGGCACTATTCTTTTATCTTTAGTTTTATGTATATTTTTCTCGGTCGCTTTTATATTTCTTTACATGCTACTTTCACAAATTCTTTTCTAAAGAGTGATCAGCTGGTAAATTAATTTCAGCATTGTGCTTCTCTTGATAAAAAACTAGTTTTATCGAACTTTATGCGGTCAAATTCTATAGTTTTAACGAATCAATGAGATCGGCCGTACACGGGAATTATCTGGATGTAAAATTTATCTGTACGATAATTATATTTACAGAAATTTATAATA
Organism: Sycobia sp. Sy_11; assembly: GCA_018907035.1. NCBI lineage: Eukaryota > Metazoa > Arthropoda > Insecta > Hymenoptera > Epichrysomallidae > Sycobia > Sycobia sp. Sy_11. Next base: position 894,830 of record JACCIC010000109.1, read on the forward strand.
TCTTGTTTTTTGTGTTCGTAGTAGGAGATATTTACTATGCGGAACTGTTGGAGATTTGATCATTATAATACAGGCGAAGTATATAGTGCAATTTCTGTTAATTAACCAAGTTTTATTTCGACATATTATTCTGTTCTGGTTTTGGAACACTTCTAATAAATGGTTTTTTTACTTCTAATAAATTTTTATATTACTGAATGTATACAAGAAAAACCAACTTTCAGTACTGTCAAAATTTATCAGAGTTACTTAGTTTAATCCGGATCAAATCTGTTACTAATTATATCTGAGTATGTGTTTATCTCTCGTGGTTAGTTTTTTAACCAACAGAAATTTAAAAATTTTTTTTTCTAACGCCCGAGTCGAAACTTCTATTTTCTTCACTGAATTCGATGGCGACAACGCACGATCGCACCTATGGGAAAATATGAAACCGGCGAAGTGACATATTTTTTTAAATTTCTCAGAGGTTACGTAGAGGTTTTATTTACGAAATGAGAGATTGACAACCCTAAGCGCGGAGGTAAGCCTCGCCTATGGCTCGGGCGTCTATGAGTACCCATGAGCAAATATCCCCTACTGACGTAATATACTTTTTTTCTCTTCAAAAAAACAACAAAAAAATGTAGAATTAAATATGAAATATCTAAATTACGACAATCGCTTTCTAATGAAAAGAATATAATTTAAAAATGCTGATGAATTCAGCAAAATCCTCGCTATATGTGTGTGTGTGTGTGTGCGCGCTGCCGGCCAGAACGATCTCTCAGTTTACAAATGAAGCTAATATTCTCCTGTCAACAGTTGGCAGAAAACTTGTCGCGCGCGCGCGCGGACAATACAACATACTCGAATACTTATCCAGCATTAATCTTCGTTATCGAGGCCATTAAAACTCTCGCGACCGTTCACCTTGTGAAATCGATAGTAGCTCCACGCGCGCGCGCGCGCGCAATCGCACACACACACACACACACACACACACGAGGGTCGCATCACAGTTGCGTCGTCAACAGCGTGTACGTGAAGGATCTCGTGTGGCGCGGGCCACGTGCGCGATCGCGCGGCTCTGTCCTTTACCGGCCCTTGATAAAGCGACGCCCCGGTCAAACAGTGCGGCAGACCCCACGAGGGCGTTGAAAGAGCCACGGCGTGATGAGGGATGAGAGGGTGCCGCAGGAGCGGAGCGAGGGGGTAGTATATATATATATATATATATATATATATATATATATATATATACTTGTAAACTCGCGCAGTAACTTTGGAATCTCGGTCGGTCGTGAGAGAGCGGCGCGTCGACCGCGGCGGCACGTCGGCCGTCTCCCCTTTTTCACCGTCTTTCCCTCGGTCTCTCTCTCTCTCTCTCTCTCTCTCTCTGTCTCCCAGCCACCTCTGCCTCCCTCCCCCTCCCTCCCCCTCTCTGTCCCCACCAACTCGCGGCCGTTCGTCTTAGGCGGAGAGAAGGCGCAAGAGGGAAAACACGTGGCCGGCGACAAGACGTGAGGCTATTAGCGCAGGTCATGGCGTTATTAAAGACAATGAAGCAAACTTTATACGAGCGTCGTCGTCGGTCGCGGGCGGTAGGGCAATTACTTGGCAATTAGTCGAGAGCGTGCGGAGAGAAAGAGCAACAAGTGCGCGCGGGGCATCGAGCAGCCGGCCGCTGCGGAGCCGCAAGCCCTTGCACGCCGCGGCCGCCACCCACAAGCCGCCTCGTGGCGCTGCTGTTGGTGGCGCGGTCGTCGCTTTCCTTTCACACATATATAGACGATACACTCGCCCGGCGTGCGCGGTCGTTGCAGCAGCCGGCAGCTGCACACAGTGGAATAGGAGATGCACTATATATACATACATACATACATACATACATATAGGGCCAGATAGAATTGCGCGGCCACTGCCCCCTCCTGATGGTTGAGATTCTTTGCCTCCCAGCTCTAGTAGTAGGCCATCTGTAGCACTTTGGCGCAAACTTCACGCTTTCTCGGGAGATTCAGAGGGGGCGTTGGTCATTTCTGAGTTCGAAGCGGGAAATTCGAAAACTGTAATAGTCAAATTGATAATCTACTGTGAACAGTTGTAGAATCTAATTTAAAAAATATATTTTATATTATTTCGAGTAGTTCTGTCGTTTTGGCATTTAATTAAGGCATAATTAATATATAATATTGTATAATAGAGTGATTTTGAGGATTATTAGTATACTTGATCATTTGAGAAATGAATCTTGGAATGATATACTGTGAATTACTTACTGTAGCAAATAGAGCATTTATTTAACCAAGTTTGGCCTGATTTATGCTTAAATCTTCAAAAATTCATTATTAGTATAGATTAATTTTTCTATCTAAATGAAACATTACTTCAGATTTCTTTAAGATACTTAAAATTATAAATGAAAAGGACCAGTTAATGGACATTTATGGGCGTTAATAATTGCTAAACAGATGCCTGACCATTTGTTTCATCTATTAACCAATATTAGACATTTCCTGCCCTTTAGGATTAATTTGAGGATAATTTTCTTCATGCTATTTTAAGGCCATTAATTGCAGACTAAAATGCTCCACTATTTTTCATCGCAAGCAGTTGGCCATACAGTATTCAGAAATTTTTACTTCAACACTTTGTCATCATTAAGAGGATGTTGCGTTAAAAATTATCGGTCATAATCAAAAGATTTTTCTCGATTAAACAATATCAAAGCATTGTAATGATCAAAAACACTGTTAAAAAAGGTGGCTACGACCAGAAAAAAATAAAAATTGGTGTCGAAAGTGGCAAAATAAGACGTGAGGTGGTAACAAGGTCTGACGTAAACAAATAGACGATGCTAAATTGGTCGCGATCTAAAACTAATCGTATTTTTCTTGATTAATGCATTTTTAAGTAATTGTGATGTCGAAACATCGTTAAACGAGGTAGCTATCATAGAAACTGAAGAATGGAGCGCACTTTGATTAGTGCTAAAACAAAATTTAACCCAAAAGTTTTTAAATACGACAGGTAACGGTGACGCCTATTTTACTACTAATTGTCGTAAGTTCTTCCACAATCCTTTAACGTGATCCTACCGGTTTTGAAATTAACAATAAAAAAATCATGAAACCGGGCACATCGTTGTATATCAGTATCAAAATTAGTTAGACTTAAGAAAAAGGTAATCAAGGATACCAATTGGTGGAAAATATCACATTTAACATGTTCACATATGTAGAATTCTAGTTCCATCGGCCATATATTTACATTCCATAAAATTTCCGTGACTGCTTTGATTATCAATCTATTTATTACTTTATTTATTACTTTATTTACATCTGCTGAAATATGTTTCTTAACAAAATTTTTAGTAGAACCTCAGACAATTATAAAATAGTCATAAATGAACTTATTTCATGTATAGTACAAAAACTGTATCAAGTAAATAATTGTCGCGATGCTCATAAATATATAGTTCTTTTATAATAATGCTTCCAAATATAGTCCCGGCTGCACTAAATCGAAGAAAAATATCATACACGAATTTTGAACTCTATATACCAATTCGGACTTAATAAAAAAAAAAGAAAGAAAAAAGCATATGAGATTTACCAAGTCAGTGGTGAGAAATAGGTCCCTTTCGCCCTTATGAAATTCACGAAGGGATAAGACATACCGAGATTCGTATCCGAAAGTCATAAATATCAGAATTCCAGGCAAGGACGCATCATCGCCTGGGCAGCAACCGTGTGCTCTCCTCCCATTTTTACCACCCCTCTCGAGTATATATAGATATATAGACATCTGCATTTACTCTATACGCAAACACTCCGCGTATATGCGATCTCTGACCGATGCGTGCATGCGCGCCCAGGTGGGGCATCGCCCGTACGTACGCGTGCGTCTACGCTCCTCTAACGCTCGTACACAAAGGGGAGCGGGAGAGAGGGAGAGCGAGATCGCGCGGGCAACCTCCCCCTCCTCTTCTGCAGAAGGGGTGAGAGCGGCAGGCTACGCCGATCTGTACAATCCGCCGCAAGAGTACGCCGGGCGGCCTATGCACGTCCCGAGGCATCACCCCTTTTGCCCCGTGCCCCATCCTCCCACGCCTTATATCGCGCGCTCTCTCCCGTTCTCCTTTCGTTCTGTCGCGCTGCCGGTGCTCGCTCGCTCGCTCGCTTGCCGCTGCAGCCGCGACCGAGCGCCGACGCGGCGAGCGACGCCTCGCTCTCGCGCATTTGCTCCTTTTTCTTCTTCCTTTTTTCTCGCTCCTTTCGGCGTTTTCCAATCGCGAGCGGTGGGAGGGGGAGAGGCTTGCCCGTGTAGTTTCGTTCTCGTTGTTCTTTTTTACGCTGGTACAACTCCGCCAGCCAACTCCCCCGTCCTCCGCGCGCTGCTACTACTACTATTCCGCGAGGTATAGAGGCACGCTTTACACCAGATTTCTATCGCCGACGTGTGTCGGATGAAGAAGTATATGCGAGTTTTCTCGCCCCCCCCTTCTCACTCGTTGTTCTCTGCTCTTTTGATTCTTTCTTCTTCTGTTTATGTGTCCCGTGACTATAACGTCGGAGTATTCGAAGAAATCGAGCTATTTAGTCCTACACTATCGTAATATGATTTTATGCAGACAATTTTCCACTTTATGAACAAGTATGTTCTTTCCAGGCGATGCTTATATATATATATATATATATATATATATATATATATATATATATATATATATATATATATATTAGAGGCGGCATGCGTTTGAAATACGTAAATGGACAAAGTTCAACTCGTTCTAGATTACAAGAATACAGCCGTTCGGGAATCCAATCCCATATCCTCTAATCATGCAGAAATTAATGACAAGTATATTAACCCGAGATAGGGGATTCGCTTCGCAAAAAAGCCTCCTCATCCCCGCGCAAAACGACGTTCCGCGGTACTACTTTTGCGCGCCTCTGTACGCGAGCAGTGCCCCCCCCTCCCCCCTGCCCTCGACGAGATCCCCCTACCACCCCTCGACAAGGGGTGGGGGAGGGATGCACAGAGGCTGTCGCGGCAGCGGAGGAAGAGAGGGTCAGGTATAGAGGGCGGCACACGACGGAGCGGAGGGTTGACTGCACGAGCGCGCGGGGGGTCGCCGGGGTGGCGACGGCGGCGGTCGGGGAGGGGTGGTGCAAGGGGAATCAGGGGGCTCACCGGTGTATAGAGCGGAGGATGAAGCTGCGGCGGGCGTTTTTCAAATAATTACATCGGGCTCTGCGGCGGTGGTGGTGGTGATGGTGGTGGTGGTGGGTTCCCATGGCAACCGCAGTACCTTCGGTCTCCTTTAGACCGACGCAACCCAGCAGCGCGCAACCGACTTCTGTCCCGCTCGCTCTTCCCCGTCTCTACTATCTGTGTCTTTTTTTATTACCTCTTTCCCTCCCGCCCCCATCCCCTACCCCGCTCTCTTTCTCTCGCGTTCTATTTCTCTATGAAGCTTAACTTATTTTATACCAGAATTTCAGTTCTATAATTCTTTCTTTGCGAATGGTTTAATTTAATTAATCGTTAATTCTCTAAAAGCCTTGGGGATAACTTTGGCTAAAAAAGCAAATCTGGGATCTAAATTTATTTTGGTACTGTAATTTTGAAAAAATAAACGATTAGATGAATTCATAACGTTATATTTGTAATTGAAAACTTCGAGAATATCCGAATATCAAAATTTTATTTAAGGAGTTTCTAATAATTAAATTATAGATTTACATTACTGATGCATCTCAAAACATTTCTAAGTAAGATTCTAAATTAATAAACCAAAATTTGCAGATTGGAACTAATCAGATAACTGTTAAGATAGATCGATTCTATAAATGTAACGTATTAAAAATATCGTTTTTATAAATATACATTACACGAACTTTTACTTCAGTTTGCATCGGTATTTTTTTGCTCGCCCCTCCCGAAATTTATCCCTCGTTTTCATTTGCTTATCTATATATTGTGGCCGCGCCTCATTTTTTCCCTATCCGCGCATTCTCATTCGCTCGCGCTCGACAGCAGCTCCCTGCGCTGATATTCGCGAAACGAATACGGGGCGCGTTGAAAAATGCAAATGTCGCGTCCCGAGCATGGCGGTATAATTTAATGTAAAATTATAATTCGCGAGGTGGCGAGAGACAGAGGGGAGAGTGGAGTTCTCGTTGCAAAATTTCATCCAGCCTATTCCCCCAATTTAATGGTAACCTCCTCGGCGCACTGTATTGCTATTTATTATCCCGAGGCGGTATACAATGTGCCGTAAGGACAATTTCTTTTTTAAATGCAAGGTGTTATGTATAGTAAAAAGACAAAAAATCGCTTATTTTGAAATTTTTTTTTCACAACTGGTTTTATTAATTATCAAAAAATGTTTTTAATTTTAACTAATCGCCAAGGAAGTAAGTTACGTAAATGTTGTTGAGTGAAAATAGTAATCAATTACAGGATTACGATTTTAAGTTATTATTTAGTTATTCTTACGATTCATATAACGAATTTTTGAATAGCCCAAAAACATGTTTTACGAAATTCAACATAACTTAAAACTCAATCATATGAAAAAAAAACCTCACGGTTAGTTCAATAAAAAGATTTTTGTGTGCTTGAATGAAGAAATTTTTAAAAATTTTTTGGCGCATCTTTGTTAACAGCCATTATTAAGCAAACGTTCGTTTGGTTTCGGTAAAAATGAGTTAATTTATCTGCTTTAAAAAAAATCGATATTAAATTATCGATAATTTCAATACACCAAAACTATGCTAGAAATAAGTGTTTGTAATTTGATAGCGATAAGTTTGGCCGTTCTTGAGATATGGTACACACTGTCTTAGAAAAGCTCGTTTCGAGAAAAGCGCGTTTAAAGTTTATACCTGCTCCCTAAGACCCCCCCCCCCGTGCCAGAAGATGCCGTCGGTAAGAAAATTCCGTATCCCCAAAAGTTATGCTCCGATTTCATTAGAATTTTTAAACAGTATCTTTGAAATAAGATACCCACAGATAATGCAAAAAATCGAATGTTTAAAAATAGTTATTGTATGCTCTTACTTAAGAAAAATATATATATATATGTATATGTTTAATTTGCATATTATATTTGCAGTATTAAAGCATTTATTACTAAGTAGTAATTTTTGAAAGAAAATTTCCCTTGAAACTCATTAAATGCAATTTGCATAATTTTCAAAACTTCTGCAAATCGAATTCTGTGTTCATCCATTTTCAACTTCAATTATGTATAAGGTAAGTTTTAAGTAAAGGTTCTTTGGTGTTTTATTTCTTAATAAATATAGGCATTCCTTAGAGCATTTGATCTAAAGTTAACATATTTAATCTTATAAAAGAACTTCGAATCTAACATTCTAATATTCCCATTAAATAAATATTTTTATTATATGCACTTGTGTTTTTATTATCTTCTATTAAAAGAAAACCGTTGTATTGCTCTTATAAGCGAATATTAGTGAGAAAGTTTTCTTAAATATATTTGTGTTAAGATATAGATCTCGAAGTATGGAAATGGTCTAAATTTTTTTCAGACTACTTCTTTTCAATCTTAAATGAACTTTTTCATAGTAGTGCATTCTCATAGTTCATTATTTTTTAAATGTTTTAATTTTTTCGAGTTAACACGAAGTAGTCTATAATAATTTTAATTAAAATATTTATTATTATTATTATTATTATTATTATTATTATTATTATTATTATTTTATTATTTGTATTACTATTACTATGCTAGGTTGTTGTAGATTCTTAGTTATTCTACGTGAGATTATTGTTGAAAAAATTTAGACATTCTTGTATCCAAAATTTTTTTGACACTACAATCAAAATAACTGTAGAACAATTTCTTCTACATTCTTATCGTGTAGAATTCAGATAAACTTCATGAGCAGCATATTTGTCATTTTTTTTATAAGTTTATACGAAGTGTTTTTTTGGATGAAACATTTAAAATTTTTAATTTCTAATTTTCATAGTCGTGACTGGATTATACTACAATCAGTAACAGTTAGTAAATATTCTCAAATTTATTTATGACACGTAAAAAATTCAGTTAACTTAAATGCGGCTGACAAAAACCTAAAACACCCATATTTTTCTATAAATATATTTTTTAATATTTACTGAAGATATTGTTAACTGATAATGTGCTTGAAATAAATTTAATTTTATTTAATTTCATTCTGTATAATATTTACATAAAATTTGCCATAGTCATTTTTTTTTATCTTGCTATATGAACACAGAAAGTTACAGAATACATAATATTATCATTCAATATTACAAACAACTGTCTAAGATTGAGCGTTTTCTTTGAATTTTGCAGCCATGCAGCACAGATTTGATTCGTAACGCGGAATTTTAGATAACATTCATATGTTTGATACGGAAATCAGGTCAGAATAATTATCATCGTCGTAGCGAGTAAAATTTATCAGCCTACTTTCTCGAAAGTGATTTTATTGACATTTTCAGAGAACAGCACTTGTAGTTTCTTCATGTTTCCCAATAAAGAGATTGTTTAATTTATTCCTTATGATACTATTATATAGTGTATAGCATTTTCATGCGAGTGCTTAAAGTCTGACCTGTACGGTTATAATCTACTGAATGCCGAACTTTGAAAAGAAACTCAATTTCACTTTAATATACTTAAAGTTTACGTCATCGGGGCGCAGCATTGGTGCATAATAATTATGCACAATTACGTATACGTACCAAAAATTAGAAAATTCTTATTGAGTTCGACGAACCTCTAAATTCACGTTATTTACCTTTAAAATAAAAAATATCCTCATTCATAAAGTTTAAGATAAACTTATACAATCTACATAATCAATCGAATCAACATCAGAATATCCCTAACATTTCTACTTACGTTCTTGTGATTCTAATTACACTGTATGAATCTACTTTAGAAATCACACGTAATTGCATGTTAATTTTCATACATATTTCAATTATTTCTATTTTTATTAGGTCAAAGTAGATATATTTAATATTAAACCAGTCTAAAAATAAAAAGAGTATTAGATAAAAAAGTTTACTGTGCAATTAACTTTAGGCTTTATTGAGCTATTGAATAAATACATCTTGATACAGTACAGTGTAACAATAATCTTGAGGTTAGGATAACATTTTTATTGAATATTCATTTTTTTTACCAATTCTTTCATTTATTTAATATATATTTACGCTAATATAATGTAACTAAAAACCATGGAGGGATAAAAATAGATATGTAAGTTCATATCAATTTGTATTATTAAGCATATATAATTTAAAATTCATAAATATAGAATGAATGATATTTTGAGTGTTAGTATTAGCTACTTAGGAGTCATTATTAATGTAGATGTCAAGAGTAAAGATGGATGTATTTCAATTATATTGATTGAGTTAAAATTAAGATGCTCCTTGCTCGTATAAATCAAATAAAAGATGCAAATTTCAATTTCGTTTGCTTTACTCACAAATATTTAGAAAAAACATTTATTTTTATTATCCAAAATTACATAAAACTTTGATTTTTATTATTCCTATAAATTAGGAAAAAATATTGAAAACATTTAATTGATATAATAATAGCTGTACACTTCTTAAAAGATAATTAACAATAATAATTAATTCGATACAAGTAATGCGTAAAAATGAACAATTTTATAATACTCGTACTTGTACCATATTACATCTACTTTATTTTTATCAATCATAAATATATTAATAAAAGAAAAAAGCAATAATTAGAATGATGATATTTTTTCCCTTCATTTTAGTCATTTTGTATGTAACTTTCAGAATTTTTTTTACAAATTATAAAAATTTCGTATATAAAAATTTTGTAATATTCATATGTTACGCCGTTAAAAATAAAGACTTTAAAGGGAATGCAGAAATTTATGAGCATTTGTATGCGAAATTAGTAAAATTACTACAGATGCGAAACGTTTAATTTGAATATAGAATTTTAATATTATCAGAACTGTAAATTTAAATGTTGGGTTACAATTGATAAACAATCATGAAATTATGTACATTTTTAATAAGCTATAATTTAATTTTGTGCATTTAATTTTGTTTTAGTATAGAAGATACACTAGTTTTTTGACCGACTATATTACAATTGAAATAATTGAATTCTACATTAAACATTTATGTTTTATACAAAAATCAATTAATATTACAAAAAATAATAAGACACTGGCGTAATATATAGAAAGGGAAAAACTTGATTGTAAATATTCTTAAACATGTCGTAAAATTTGAAAAACTATTTCATACATTTTTTTTAATATGAGTATAAGTTTGATTAAAATCAATTCTAAAAAATTCTGAATATGTTTTGGTCTGTTTAGCAATAATATAATTTGTTTTTATCAATTTTGAAGGCAATACATACAATTGCGATATTATATTTTCTCCAACAATAACGAGAATATAGTCAAAACCATATCATTATATGGACATTACACAATTACTAATGACAAATGCTAACGTTTATGAATTGTAAATGGTCTGAATCATTATAAAACGATGAGAAAGTGCACAAATCGAATTGCAATTTTGAAAAATTGTTTGCTTGGATATACAAGAGAATCAAAATGAATTCAATTTCTTTTGTTTGAGAAAATAACGAGGGACGAAGAAAAAACCTTTGTAAATATTGTAGGTTTTTTCGTGGATAATCCAACAGATCTATTAGATCCTTAAGATAGGCTTGATCTTTTAGTTGATTTTGATTGCTAAATTAATTTGATTTAATCTTCATTTTGATTTTGAACGATAAATTTAAATTAAATTGAAGATCACTACTAAATATTTTGTGTACAGCTAATTTTATTTTAAATAAATTGGGATGGGATCGTAATATTTTACAATACAAAATCTATTTCTGTATTTTCTTATCGTTTGAATAATTTATTCCCATTAGAAATTAATAAATGAAAATATTCATCATCAGAAAGTCTTCTTTTACTTTTATTCACGGATTATATTAATTACGTATTCGCCAATTTCAAGAAAAATAAATATTAAAAAAAATATTTTGCAGAAAATTAAAAAAAATAGTTGTTTCAAATTTTTACATTGATTCGCTGAGATCATTTTTTTCTTTTTAAGATAACTTCTTCTTCTATCTCTATTTTTTATAAAAAAATATAATAGTATTATTTTTATATTATATTACCTTATTTCGTGTACTTTTATTAGATGAATGGAAAATAATGGATAGGTATATTTATTAAATATTATTTAGTACAATACAAAGTAAAGTTTAATTACAGGCCAGTTCATTTCCGAAGCTGTCTTACTCCCGCCTATTCCAATTTTCTGGACTTGCCGAGAACCAATCAATGCGAGTTTGTACAGTTCGCGTTACTGAATTCATTGCACCTCCTATTGCGGAACATTGTTATTTAAAAAACAATATTGCTATCTATTAAAAAAAAAGTTTGCGAAATTTCTGACCGATAATGTACGATATCAGATATTCATTTTTAAAAGTGTGTACGTAAAATCCGAGAATAGAAGTCTCTTTCTCTCTTTTTCAGTGGAAGGGTGCTGAAAAACATCTAGAGTCCAAGCTCTACACCTTACATTATATACGCGCAGATTTAACTTAACGTATACAAAAGGGAAGTTTTGCTGATCGTGCAACTCTGTCAGTCATCAGTCAGCGCTCTCTCTCTTTCTCTCTCTCTCTCTTCTCTCTCTCTCTCTCTCTCTCTCTCTCGTTCTGATTCGTGTATAAAATATATTTTTAACCTTACGCTGACCTAATCGAATGTCGATGCGGATTGCGGCCGCTGGTCAAACGGGCGATTTCGCAGCTGATGTACATTTCCTCATTCGCATTTGCTCGTGGATGTGCGCGTGCGCGCCAGTGTGTTCGCGCCTCTCTCTCTCTCTCTTTCTCTCTCTCCTCCCTCTCTCTCTCTCTCTGTGGTGTGTGTGTAATATATGTGTGTGTGTGTGTGTGTGTTGTGTGTGTGTGTGTGTGTGTGTGTGTGTGTGTGTGTGTGTGTGTGTGTGTGTGTGTGTGTGTGTGTGTGTGGTGTGTGTTTGTGTGTGTGGTGTGTGATGTGTGTTGAGTGTGTGCGTGTGTGTGTGGGTGCGTGTGTGGCGTGTGTGCGTGTGTGTGTGTTGTGTAGAGATAGAGAGGAGAGAGAAGAGACGAGAGAGAGAGAGAGATAGATAGAGAGAGAGAGATACGTACTATTCTTGTGCATATAGATACTCATGTAGAAGAAGAAAGGAGCCTTATATGAGCGACGAAACGTTATAGGGGTCGATCTGTACCGCTCGTATTCGAAGATATGAGTATCATTTATATATATATATATATATATATATATATATATATATATATATATATATAATGTAAGAGATTAGTGCTTCAACTGGAACATGTATCAGTGTATTACTACCTTCTCTGTCTCCCCTCCCCGCCTATCTCTCTTTAGTTTGAAAAGTCGTTGATCCTAGCGACGTGTAACGATCAGCCGTTGTACGTACACGATGTGCGCGGAGCAAACAAGACGGGTGGAGTAGGAGGAGAGCGGCCGCCGTTGGCCGCCTCCACAGGTGGTCTCGGGTCACGAACTAACCCCACTTCCTCCTTTCTATATATCTTGGCGAGTCGGCGCGCATCTCGTCGCGTTGTTTTGCGCGCGCCCGCTCGCGCAAGCTCCACAGAGAGAGAATAGAGGGAGGAATCCCCGTGCTTGCGCGCTTGACGCTTGAACCGCACAGACCGCATACCTTTGAAAGCTCTCTCGACGCTTGACAGCTTCTAACGACTGCTTTACCGCTTCCGATGCTTTATATATGCGCGGATAGGAAACCGCCGGGGAAGATTTCATCGAAGATCTCGACATTTGCAAATCAAAAAATATTTGTATTATATATATGTTTAATCTTCCTACAATACAGTATAAACAAGATCCTAGAAACTACTAGAATTTTGCGATTTTGAAAGGAATTTTTTAGTAGTTTATGAACGAAACTCAAAATGTCTGGAAGAAATGTAAAGTGTATTAAATAAGATGTATACATATCAACGTTGTTAATTTTATTTATAACTTTTCGATTAGTTTCTAATACTTGAAGAATAATGTTAAAAAAAACGATGAGACCGAAAAATGCATCGTTGGAATGAAACGCAAATAATGCAGGAGTATGTAAAGTTTCTGGAAATAATTAATATATTAATTTGGTATACACCGAATTTTTGCTTTCAGGGAAGATGGGTAGGACTTCTAAACAACAAGTCCATCAAAAGATATAAGAAGATAATATTTTATAACAGCTTGGGCATACTCTGTATAGTCCGAATAACAAGAAGTCAGTTCCCATAAATATCTGTATAATGATAAAAACAGAATATATAATTGAAAAAAGTATGACGTATGATTTAGCACAGAAATGTTTTCAAAACAACTCCAAAATAATAAGAAAGTACAAAACTGGATTAATGGATTTATTATCCATTGTGTGGAAGATTATCAAAATGTCTAATCTTGCGCCGAAAACTAATTCACTCCATTACTTTGCGTAGAAGAATACAAAAAAACCTTAATTTTGCGACGAAGATTAATACGTGCAATTTTTTTATGCTGAAGACTAACATAAAACTTAACTTTGCATCGAAAAATACGACGTACCATTTGTTTCCGTACAAGATTTACACTCTTCGTAATTTTGCAATGGTGAATAATTTTTCTCACACGCCCAAGTTAAATATTCTAATGATACGAACATTTTCCGTGCGGCAAATTGGCAATTCTATGCATCTGGAGGTTTATTTTCGTATATTTTATATCATTCTTGAGTGTCTATTATATTCAATAACATCAAGCAATAATGTTATCATTGACATAGTAATACTAGTTCCTGACCAGGAAATTGAATATTTTTGTAATTCAAATGAAAATTAATAGCGAAAGCAAGTATCAATTTATTTTCAAAAGTTTTCTTCAAATATTGAAAATACTGGAAATTACACAACTTGCATGGTAGTAGATACTTTTTGTTGAAAAAAAACTTAAATGTATTCAAAAGTATTGGAAACTTTAAATTTTAACGATCTTTAACATATCTGAATATTTTTTAATAAAATCAAATGCATTATTTTTAGTAAATATATATAACCTTACGTAAATATTCATGTAAATTTAAAAACAGTCTTAAACCTAAATAATACTTTTTATTGTTGTAAATTTTCAATTAAAAAAAAATTTGTAAAGTATGCAAATATTGAATGAAAAATGAAACAGTGAACATTTAAAATTTACTGTATTTCATTTTAGAATTATTTTTCATTAAAAAATATAGTTTCATAATTTTATATGGATGTATTACATTTTGAATCAAATTAATTAATATTTTTCTTTTCCTTAAGTTATAATTATGGTAAATATGTAAAAGTTTATTATTATTGGAAGTGACGATAGTAATTTCAATTTTTTGATTTGTCGAATTATAATAGCTATACCAATAATCAAGCACGAGACGACTATTAATATTATCGAAAATTTACTGTGAAATTAAACACAAATACAATTCTTAATAAATACAATCTTTCTCAACGTTTTGATAATTTAGAACAAACTCTACGCTATCTTTCATCGCTAATAGTGAATTGTATTACTTTCCACTGCAAAGTTCACGAATTGGGCTACTTTTCGTCCCAAAATTTGAATTGCGCTACCTTCCATCGCAGAAATCGAGTTCGTCTACTTTTCGCCGCAAATTGTGAATTGGATTACTTTTCGTCGTGAAAGGAATTGTGCTAATCTTCGTTGGGGGCGTCGATATAGGTGGCGCAGGGCGGTCACATCCCTTTTCTATAGTCACTTATTCTTTTAAGGCAGTTTCGTCCTACTTGTAGTTCGGTCTTCGACGTCTACTTGATAAAAAGTCTATATATAGACTATATCTTATCTTTCACCAGTCTTTTCTCTTCGTTTGAATTCAGATTCTGGTACACATAATATGGCACACATTATAAATTTTGAATTTTGCTTATGTCGATTATATTAAACTAAATTAATAAATATTTTTATCAATCTTACGTGTTTATATAATAATCTATTATACCAATATAATAACAGTCGGGCTGTTTTCGTATATAATCATACGCGTAGACAATCTGAAATGTATATTAATACTACCAAAGAATACAATTAAATTAATTTAAATATTAAAATTAAAAATAAAATAATCTTTATACGATCTTAGTAAAGGACAATCTGAATGCCCCCACTACCGAAATTTAAATTTAGCTTTGATGCCTGATGTTTTGAACCGCTATCGTTCATTTTCTAGGATTAAACAGTGACAAAACTAAGCAAAATTTTCAGATAATTTACAATTTGTCATTTGAGGCAATCTATGATAATATATATGCTATTATATAACAAATATACAACTTTACTAAAGTTTAAGTTCTTGACCATTAAAATTGATTTTTTATATATAATGTACATATATATACACGCATTTTTTATATATAATATACATTATAAACACGCATTATTAACTAAGAGAATTTATAAATTCATAATTATCTATTGCCTAATAGTTATTCAGTAGCTTAATCAAATGAAATTTTATATTACCGAAAATGCGGATTACACGAAAAAACATTAATATTAAATCAGAGTTCTAGATTTTTTTCGCCCTCCATTATAAAATCTACGCATTAATAAAGAAACTTTTGAATACTACACACACACACACACACACACACACACACACGCGCGCGCGCGCGCGCGCGATTATCGAGAATGGGACGTTAATAACTGACAATCTATACCTTTGTAATGGGCGTAATATAAAAGTATTTTGTAACGTAACTCAATGCATATACATCTTGAGATTTCAGTCTGATTACTACTACGTTTGATTCATATTTCCGTTCAGCTGAATGCGGCATTTAAATCTTTAAGTTAATTTATATCTCAGTGCCCAATAAAATTGTCCGATGGCACTCATCTTTTTCATACACTGTAGCCTGAGGCTACTGTAACTTATAATTTTGTATTTACATTCGAAATAATATAAGTTTCACTTATACTTCTATACGTTCGAGCGTTGATGTATGAGTAGTAGTATTGGTGATACTAGTATTGGTGATTTGCTTTTGGTTATAGAAAGGATTTTTTCTATTATAGTTATGGAAAAAGACGAAAAAATTCTAAAACTTTTACAGAGTTTGTTTTTCGAAATATTACATAAACTTACTCTTTGATTACATCCTCTTTATTAACAATTATTCTATCTGATGTCCGATTGTTCGAAAAGCAAGAAGGAATTTTATTTAATATGAATGCATAGAAAGATGTTTTTATTTCATAGCCCTTCATTTTGGTATGTGCAAGTCTTTTTGCATTTATACCTCGCGAACCAGATTCCATTCTCTTCTTCGAATCATTAAACATTAGCTTTATATATACAATTGTTTTTCAAATTGTCTGCCTTTTATTGCTCTATATTCCTTCGTTAATTAATTAATACATGCTTGATACTGATTCGTCAAATCGTGACCATCAAATGGTATTAAATAGTAGTAGTAATTTTGATATTATAAAAAATGGTTTCAATTCTTTATTCTTATATTGCTATTTATCACGAACAGCAGTAATGAACTACTGTTAATGCACAAACTGTACCATGTTGCACTTTCCTAACAGGCGATGGGTTCTGACGCGACCTAAAGGCACTTTTGAACTCTTTTGAATTTATTTAAAAAGTAATTTGCACGCAATATTTCTTTGGAATTTACCTTGATAAAAATATTTATTCGTTAATTTTCCATTGCTTATATATTTAATGTAATACATTAGATATTGCACGATTGGCCATCATTTTCTGATGGAACTAACTTTCATTCTTACATTTTTCCAATGTGAAATTAAATAGCGACGCGCTTCTCAATTGTGAATTTTCCGTAAAAGTTCATTATAATTTATGTTTCTTTTACAAATTAAACAAATAATTGCTACTTTCCAATTTCTCTTTTCGTAGAAATTTTCTGTTATAAACTATGCTTCATACAGTGGTATACGAGCTGAATTTCACTAGTTATTTATATAGAACACGGAATAAGGATATCGTCATTTCATAAGAATAAACCCGTTAATCGATCTATTTGAAAAGGTTATTTTGCCTTAAACATTTCAGCTCAAATGTTCATACCAACAATGTATGTATTTTTCATAGACCCGCACCCATACACAGAACACACCTTGCATAGCATTTCGTTTTAATTTAAAACAAACCGTGTACTTTTTGATAATTTCCAATAGATTTACAATTGTAAGCAAAACGCGATTTATTTTTCAAAAATTAAAAGTAAGATTTTACACCAGCTTTTCAAGTTGTGCACCCATCAGATGATATTTTTTTCTTATTGGATAAATTTTTTACACGAAATCATCTTTTAATAAAATTTTCAATGGGAGAATAAGATTTAAATGAGAAAGTTTCTGATATATGTATATATAATGTATATTTTTTGGTTTTTTCCATTTGAAGTTTGATTCTATTTTTTTGAGTTGACAGTATAAGTAGCTTATTGATCTTAACCATTATTCGCTAACCCTCGGAAGAAAGAATTCTCTCTTGATACTAAAAATTACCTTGATTTATGGTAGATATTGCGAAGCAGACCATACGATTACTGTTCTAGATTTCCTCATTCGCAACTATTTTTATCTTGTTTATACGAAGGATATACAGAGAACTGTGATATTACATCAATCATTTGATTTCATATTTGATAACTTGTAATCTTGTTTTATTTCAACTTGGAAAAATCAGCACAATGGTGTAATATTATATGTTTGATATTTCCAAGAAACAATTACGAGTTATTTTACAAATATTAAATTGCTGTATATTTTTTACAAAGATGCTTTTCATTATTTTACTATCTGAAATAATATTCAAAAATACGATAGAATTAACGAAAATGAAAATAATAAAAAAGATCCGATACAAAAAGTTACAGAATTTTTATTGTTTATTCAAATAATGTTTTTTCAAGTTTAAATGCTGTTTACAGTGCAATGAAAAAGTAGTTTTGAAAGAATTTATTGGAAAACTTAGAATGTTTCTTTCTTTAGTTCAAGCACTTGATTCTAGACATGAATCCCGACTTTATTTAATTAATACGATTTTTAGAAAGTATACGAGGGCGGTTCGATAAGTACTCGTGTTAGAAATAAAGACACCATTTTTTCAAAAAAATTTTTTTTATTTTTCAACATAGTCCCCTTTTAGAAAGATACGCTTCTCCTAACGTTCTGACCCCTTTTGAACCCCTCCAGAAAAAAGGATTTTTCTAACTCTCCAAAATAAGCCTCTGTCTCGGCGATGACTTCCTCGTTGGAGCAAAATTTTTTCCCCGCGTGCCATTTCTTCATGTTAAGGAACAAGAAGAAGTCGCAGGGAGTCAGGTTGGGTGAATACGGGAGATGCGGTAGCAATTGATAACGCAATTCATGCAGTTTGGTAGAGACAACTCCAGATGAATGTGCTGGTGCGTTATCGTGATTAAAAAACGCCTTTTTTCACCAAATGTGGCCGTGACTCCTTCAATTTTTTGTCGAAGCGGTCTGATAACCCACTGCATTATTGCCCATTGATCGTTCTTCCATTTTCTAAACAGTCCATCAAGATGATGCCCTTCGCATCCCAAAAAATTGTCACGACTTTTCCGGCCGATGGGACCGTCTTCACCTTTTTTGGAGCAGATTCGTTGCTTAGTTTCTGGTTTGTAATAATGAATCCAGGTTTCATCAACGGTGACAACTCGACGCAAAAAGTCCTTCGGAGCTCGCTGAAATTGTTCCAAACACTGCTGCGAAGTTAATAGCCGCTTCCGCTTGTTTATCTACCGTGAACAATCGCGGCACCAATCGGGCCGACAATTTTTTCATAGCTAACTTATCATGTAAAATATTAATATTAATCGTTCCGATCGACACGTTTTGGCATCCATCGATAGATGACAGCACACGATAATAACACCAGATTCCCTAAGGAACGCGCTCTGTCTTCCAACACGGGTACCAATTGAACCGCCTTCGTATATACTAAATTAATAATGTGGAAATAGAAAATTATAGCTTCTAGGATTTCGAGCATTTAACTTACATGTTTCTAATGTGTGGATACTATTCAAATATTTAAAATATTGATATTATCGTGTACTTGACAAATAAATCCATTAATTTATAAACTAGCTTTTTGCTATAAAATCAACCGAGGTATCGTATATTGTGATACATTTTGTATATGTACGTATTTTTAAAATATCAAAGAGTTGCGAAAGTTCGCGTGACTCCGAAATACCCGATTTTGTCAGGTAAAACAAGATAATATGGAGCTTCTATAAAACACTCAAATATTAATATTCATGACTCCCTTGATATCGCAACTTTTGCTCTTTCAGCTCCTCCAGTCAGCATCTTCTTTTAGATTTTTTGCCCACTCTTTCGCCCCTCTCTCTCTCTCTCTGTCTCTCTCTCTCTCTCTCTCTCTCTCTCTCTCTCTCTCTCTCTCTATATATATATATATATATATATATATATATCCTTCTTACTCTCACTCTCCCTGCAATCATCTGTGCACCTTGCAAATCATTAATTGCTAGGTAATTCTCTGTCTTTCTTATGGCGCGGTCTTTAAGTTCGCAGCTCCTCGCATACTAAATGACTACGAGTCAACGAGATATGAAGTATAAATTTCGATTTGGAGGGAGGCGCTCGGTACTTCAAAACGTTTGGAGTTTCTTTCTCTTTTTTCGAACGAGGAAAGTATTTCGACGACTTCGCTCATAAATTTCTTGAACATTAGTGTACACGTTACGAATAACCGCAAAGTTAGATGTGTGTGTGTGTGTGTGCGCGCGCGCGCGTGCGTGCGTGTGTGTACATATATATGTATATAATGTATATAGACAAAGGGAACGATAATATTCAAGGAGACGATGTTCGGTCAGCAATTTAAGTTAATTGTATCAAGTGTAATTCGTCTTCCCTAATTATTATCTGTACACCTGTTTAGATATTCTGTTGCCTACAATAAAGTAGATTTAAAAAATAATTTCTTATTATTAACATTTCAATAACTGTACAGTTATAAAAAATGAATTTATATAATTTATTATGAATTATTATATAATTTATTATGATTAAGATGAATTTATAATTAATTTTATCATTTATTTTAATGATTTGTAAAGGTAATTATTATTTCTGTTACAGGTAAGTCTTGATGCTTTAGTTATTGCAAGTTTTTCACACTGATGTTTTTCTAGTTGGTAAGTGAAATTAATAAATTTGTAAAAAAACAGTGATAGAAGAAAAAACAATTATTCTATGACATAAGTATTATTTCAGATGGAAAATGCTATTTTCATTATGAATCATATTATTTTCAACATCATATATATTCTTCATGATTGGCCTGATACGTTTATATAGATATTTAAAAATCAATAGTGACTTTCTATAGTAAATCTAGTACTCGTGTATGCATCTGTGCGTGTATAAGTTGAATTAATAATTGAATCTTGATGTTTGAAACGTTATCTTTCATTTCAAACAGTAGCGAAGATGTATATTATTGAACACTCTTGGTTAGTTCCACGCATTTTATGCTTAATATCAATACCTGTTCCGGCTGTTAGACTGTTCTCAAGGTTAACAGTATAATAATAAAATCTCGCAAAAACAATATGTATGTATAACGAAAGACTCAAAAGAATGGAGATGGAAGAAAAGTGAATTGGAAATTTTAAATCTAAATAAGTGTGTAACCTTATAATCTATAATAAGCTCTGTAAATATATTAAGGGGAGTGTACATAAGTTCATGATTATAGTTTTCAATTAATTGAAATTAATCACATTTTTAACGTTTAAAAATTATTTATTTATTATTTATTTTCTTTTATGTATTATTATTTTATTTAAAAATTATCAAAAATTTAAACATTATTTATTTATGTTAAATTAAATTCGAGAACCCGCGCGTGCGTCCTCTTTCAGAGTGAGACAGTCGGAGATACGCGATACAGTCGCGTATTATGCGCGTTGATCAACTAAGGAACAAAGAGAATAGAGACATACAGGGTGGGGGACACTAAGGGTTCGACGAGAGGACCAAATTCAGAGCAGCAGCGTATTTGTAATTTGATTAGGATAGATTTAGTGCTCGTAGTTAAGGTTAACCAATTGCAGTGCTCATGATACAAAGGCTTAGCAAAGTTATGATCGCACTTTTACCGAAATCTGATACAAAGAGCACACATTGTGTTAGGATTTATTGTATATTTTATTTTATATTTATATTTTATAATGAAAAGCTTAGCAAAAGGAGTCGTGGTTGTAACAAGTTGCGCGACTATCGTGTCAGATTTTTTAAATTTTGAGATTTCTTACGCTTGAACTTTTAAAAGAAACGAAAGGCATAGCGTAGAGCGTAGATTCTGCAATCGACAATGAACCACCGTTTTAGAGTGTAACCTAATATTCAAACCACTAGCATAATTACATGACCAAAAACTATTTTTGTTTAGAAATTCTCGACATGGTTTCTAAATGAATCTAAAATATTTTAAAAATAGTATAGTATTTTGGTAATTTTCAGTTTTTTTCAAATAAATGTTTAAAGAACTCTGAAATTTTACTAATGTAAGCAATGCTTTTTGTACAACTTATGGTTGCCATTTTTTTAGTTCTCCTCTCCACCGCTAGTATCGCAGATTATATTTAAGTTGCCAATAGTTAGGTTTGGGAAAGGATGCGTCTCATCCAAAATTACCAGTCGACTCGTCAATAAGACTATACAGGTAATCTATACCGTATATAACCTCGGCTTTATCATTCTTGTTTTACGATTTATCATTGTAGCCACTTAGCGGTTAGTCCTCCTAGTCGAATATTCGGGCTTTTTCTTCAGATATAAGAATATCCTAATGATTTTAGGTATTCGAATATTCGAATATCCAGATAGTCAAATTTGGATAAACCTTCCAGTGTTAGACGCACATAAAATAATAAGATCTTGTTCTACATGTTTTAAATTCTTGTTATCTCAGGATGCCAAAGAAATTTTTTGTAATTGTATATTTATACGTTAGCATATTATTGCATGGTATGAAATTTAAAAGAATCGTCGTGCTTTTTGTCTTTTTAAGAAAGTAATGATTAATGGGTTAGAAATCTGAGGAACGAATGATCGAAGGGTAAGCTCTATCCAATTATACCCGTACTTTTGATACAACTTACGAATATAATCGGAATGTAATCATCGATGTTGTTCAGATATTGGTTTCATTGTATAAGAGGCGAATATTTTATTATAGTTGAAAAATTGGCCAACAATATTCTTGAATTTACTTTCCAAGTTTTGTCGCGTAATTATTAAATTGAATTGATGAATTCGATTAAATCATTTTGGAAACACGTTGACACAATAATTAAATAAAAACATCAAAATAAATAAATACAAATGTAAACTTGCTTTTTTTCTTCGTTTGACATCTGATTTCTATCCGTGATATATCGATTATATAAGATTTGACTTTGGAATATGAAAATCAGGAGGATTTCTCAGTTAAGTTAATTCGCGAATCAACACAAATCATATTCACGTTAACTGGCTTTCTTTGATGCTCACTGCTCCTTGGTTCTCGTAACCAATGATAACCTATCAAATAGAGGATAAAGAAAATTACCAATAAGATATACTTTTATATAAGACTTATACATAATATGTGAAGAGGTACTATAATCTAAATGACACTAAGTTTGTAACAACTCGCGGTTTGTGAGTGGAAAGTAGTCATTCCGAGCGAAAGAAAGTTGTTGAGGACTGGTCTCTCCTATATAGTAGATAACAGATAGGTTTTGCTACGATAATCTGGAAAAGATTGCGACACTTAATGCCATTTCAAGCAGGGGCCCCTTCATAGATTAACTTTACTTTTAGTTCTAATGTACGTTAATTATATTAGAAATTTGTAATAATTCGATATAACTACGCATGTATGTATGTGTGTATGTATGTACATACATATATATCTACACACATACGTAATGTATGTACATATGTTTATTTGTATGCATGTATGTATGTATGTATATACATATATATCTACTTACATACATACATACATTACTATAGATCACAAAATTTCTATATGCTCTATATTTTCCATAATTTTCCTGAAAGTATATATTAGTACACAAAAAAGTTTCAAGTATGCGAATTGTTAAATACATATTTATTAAAATCCAACATTACTATTGGAATAGCAGGGTATAAAGGTTGCGTGTAAAAATGATGAAACGCTAAAAACGTATCTTTCAATTTCTGTACTGTCGAAAGTTATTAGATTTATAATAGATATATAATCTATAGAGACTTCATGAATAAATGTACAGCTTCAATGGAAAAATATTTTCTTATATGTCAATTCAAACGACAACTCCGTTTACAACCCTTTTTTTGCCAATTAGAATTAATTAATTGAAATTCTACTTTTTGGAGTTTGTTTCTACCGTTCAAGTGTGAACACGACTTATTTGGATATTGAATGTTTTATAACCTTTTTGAAGCTAACTTCAAATAGAGAAAAATGAAAAGTCCAGCTAAAATTTGTGTAAAACTTTTAAATGGAAGAGAACCTCGCCAGATCTTCGATCGTATAAGAGTCAGTGTAGTATTTCCCCGAATTGCTTGAATTTCCATACAAACTAAAATTGAAAATGTAATACCTTGAAAATCTGCACTATTTACAATATAAATGAATGTTATTCGCAAAAGTTACCAAAATTTCAAGGATATAGGACTTTTTTAATTTTTAGGATGACTACATCCTTAAAGCACATCAAATGTGTTTCTGAGACATTGATGTAATTTTTCTAATTTGTTTTTCAGGCCATTAATCTGTGAAAAAATCGGTATGAACGAACCATTTCATTTAAAACTCAGCCTTATAACAATAAATCTGTTATATTTATCATATGTCCTTTCTTTTTCCATAATTTTTATTTTTATCGAAAGAAGACTTATCAATTCATTCTCTATCAACTGTCAAAACAGATTGGAAAAAATATTTCCTTTTTGATTATACTGCAAAAAAAAGTATTTCTACATGCCGGTATCTGGATAGTAATTATTTGTAAAAAAAATCAATTAAAAACAAGATAAAATAGATTTTAAACAAGAGTTGTCCATAAATTTGATACTCGGACGCATTGGATATCAACTCGTGTTTTACTATTGTTAATAAATCGCCAGTTACGGCGTACTCTTAAATTATTGAACCGCCTCCACCTCCCTCCCTCCTTGCATATTCGCGAATTCAGCGCCCGGTTCCGCAGGCGTGATCCCGGGGCACAGATAAACAACGGATATACAGGATGCCATACACGCTTATACAGCTTGTACATGTATATACAATCGTATGCGCATGGAACAATCGATTATTCGGTATATGAGTAATAAATACAAGTGTGATTCCGTAAAGGTTAATTTTGCTGAAAATCAATTATGATTTTTAAACGCATTCTCCCTGTTATAATATTATCAATTGATTGCATGCTGTATGTATTTATAATATATAATAAAGACAATTTTTTGACAAAGGAATAAAATATGCTCACCGTTGATAATATAAGTCAAGTCTAAAATATTGGCTCTTGTCATTAAAAAAAAAAAAAAAAAACGAATATAAATTCACGATTCAAAAAGTATTTTTAAGAACTACAAGCTCTGGATCGACCTATAGATAATATCCAAAAATTTAACAAACCTAGAGCTGAGACCGGAGACCAGCTGAACTGCAAAACAATGATGCAAGCGGCCGAAAAACTAAAGATTGGCAAATAAACGATATCCTCTTACTTTTACATAATACGCGAGCGACAGCTGCGCATGCGTAATATTCCATACGTATATATGTACGCGAGCGTACAGTCCAAAAACACGCGCGCGCCGAAAGGAGAACGGTTATAATACAGCGCGAGGGGAAAGGTCCGACCGTCCGAGGTATATAGACTTCATCGTGAAAAAAAGAAAAGAGTACGGAGAGCGACGCGGCACGGGCGTATAGCGCGCGTGAACGGGCGAATAAATTTACATATTTTTCGACAAAAGGCGAGATCGCCGACCTTCGGAACGGCTCCTCCTACGTTAGCTCGTGCGCGAAGGAGCTAGCAGGCCAGAAAGAAAGTGAGAGACAGAGACAGAGAGAGGGGGAGAGAGAGAGAGAGAGAGAGAGAGAGAGAGAGAGAGAGAGAGAGAGAGAGAGAGAGAGAGAGAGAGAGAAGGACGATGAGAAAAATCCTTCGTTCGACCGAAAGCGGTGGTATAAAGACGCGACGTGCACTGTTAAAAATATATATCCTGATATATCAGAAATTATCGGTTAGATTCGGTAACTGAAAAAATTTCATATCTATCAGTTATTACGAAATTTCAGCTATGTAATCTTTTTGATTAGATATACAGAAAAACTAGAATTATCAGGGGAAGAGGAATCTAAAAAAGCATCCCCGTTCTTACGATGGACAGGTTCCACATAAACCTTACCAATTGCAATAATTATGTAAATTAAAAAATAAATTCGGTCGACATGTATTTATAAAATTATTAGTTACATTTGTAATTTTAATAATTTGTTAATAAAATTATAAGTTAAAATTATAAGTTACATTTTTAGTTATAATTTAGTTTTACTTTTATTTAGTTACAGTTACATGTGTAAGTATAGTTTTATCAATATAAATAAAAATAGTTTATAATGTTTCACTAAAGTTTCAGTCAGATATTGTTAACAATATACGACGTCGATGACATGAGTTTGCTGAAGCATATTGTAAACCGGTAAGAAGTTTCCACGGATAAGCGGTACAAGTAGTAGTTCGCAATACCAAGAAAATACAAGATTTGATAATGATTTTGCCTTGATATTGTATATGTTTCTTCGTATTAATGGCTTGTCCTAGTATTGTCTTAATGTTGTGTATATATATATATATATATATATATATATATATATATATATATATATATATACACACACAAAATTGTATATTCTATCTATAAAGTTTTGTTGTGAGTTATAAAACAAGAATTTATATTCCCTGTATACGAAAAATCTACTGTACAAATAGAAATCGAGATGTATGTTTTGAGTAATTTAAGCATTAATATACCATTATCATAGATTCAGACACTTTATTACTTTTATTATTGATTAATGTAAGTATATCTTAAACCAGATTGGTTTTTTCAAAAATTCACTTGTGCGCCTATCAACATGAAGCTGACTATCGCACCGTGATCGCACTAATTACAATTGTACACAGAGACCGTCAAAAAACATAATTAATTACACCGATAAAGTATGTAAATAGAAAACTAGTTAAAGTGGCCCTTTATTCAAACGCTCGTTTCCCCTATATGATTAGATTTTCGCGAATCCAGTTGGGACCAAAAAGTCGACTGATTAATTATCAAAAATATGTACGTGTACAGATTCGGATCGACATTACATTTCGAGCTCTTAAAAGCTACGTATAATTGTCCCATTCAAAATTTCAAAAGCCTTCCGTTGCTAAACGATATGTCCCATTAAAAATCTCAAATCAGATTCAATACGAGAAAGGGTTTGGTTCTCCTCCCTCACCCTCTTCTCTCTTTCTCCCTTTCCGTCTTTTATAATGTCTATCTCATTATACGTGTCAGACGAATGAGGCATTGAATTAGGGCATTTACAAGTTTAGACTTCGTTTTTTAAAAACCAACGTGTATAACGTGCACGGTTTCATCCTATTGATCGATATTATATATAAATCAAAGGATGTTCCTTCTCTAATGCAAGTTTTTCAAAAGCGACCGGAAAACGACGAACGAATGACAGAGATCTATCAAATTGCAATGATAGTTTGGATTAAACGATAATTCCAGAAATTTAATCTTTTTTTAAGAAATTTTTCAATAGTAGTGCTTTTAAAACAAATTAGATATTCCGTACAGTAAGATAAATTTTTTATACCAACTATGTTTTTGGTATCGGATAAGAACAAAAAATAACATTTCAAATAATGAACATATGCTCTAATCAATCTATATTCGCAAATGCAGTATCGCAGCTATAATTAATTGCATTTCTATATGGTATTTAGACGCGTTAATTTGTGATTACCTTTCCCATTTACAGTTGATCCAATTTCAATCAAGAATAAATAAGGACTATATGCATTCAAGGGCATAGATAGATTGATTGTTTTTTGTTATTATTCTTTCTTCGAATTCGTTGCCGAAAGTAATAGTTCTCTTAAAAAGTTTCTCATACTATCCAATATATTCAACTGTAAGTATAAGAGATATGGAGAGTTATCTTATTCAATCTGGATTTTTACTATCATTTTGGCAATATTCCTGTCCATATGAGCCAACTTTCTTTTTCTTCCTTGAAAAAGTTACCAGCACAGCATCCAAAGTCGAATTTGAAATGAGTACGACAGGCTGTAATTGGATCGGACTCTGGAAAATCCAGGTGCACAGCCTCAAATTGCACCAGAATCATTTCAGCGTAATAGGACAGAGAGGAAGAAGATCTTTGCAATGTCCCTATCGCTTGAGCTATCTTATTCTCTAGGAAAATATAGTCAACACAGGAAAAGTCTCGTATACGGTGGCAAAGCACTATATAGGAATTTTGTCCACATCACGGGAAAATCCAGGAGGATCCCGACATCCAGAAAGCGCCAATCTCTGCGCCCCACCCCAAAAAATCCCGTACTCAGATCAATCATTGGCCGACGGCACATCTTGGGTTATTCATAGCAGTAAACCTCGATTCTTAATAAATATGTTTTGGATTTCACTATATCAATCTAATTTCTAGAAGAAGAAAAAAGTAACACATTTATTTCCACGACCTTTCAAATAATAAAATGTTCATAATAGTTTATGTACCGTTGTCTCGACCTCCCACTATCGAAATTCCTGTTCAACAAGAAAATACGTTGAGAGAAGAAAAATATACATATAGACTAATTCATTTCGGTAAACGCAGTATTTATACAAAGACGCTTATTAAATAAGTAGACCGATTTTTCATCTAATTTGTAAATCAAAGAATGGGAAAAATCTATTTTTACCATACTCGTTCCATTGAAAATTTGTTGTATCAGTAAAAAATACCCCCTCCACATCCAACACGTTTTTACAATAATTTGCAGAATTGTAGTTGCCATCAAATGATCTCGTGATAAAAAGAAAAATCAAACCGAAAAAATAATCATAAAGTATTTTACCGAATAAAAATCGTTTAAAACAAAGGAAACACCTCTAACAAGTCGTAACCCACATAGCCACGCGACAGAGCCGTGATTAGTAGCCGGCTTTTTATCATTCAATGCTAAATCGAAACGCCTGCCTGGAAAAACCCCGCGGCGTGGCATCTCCTGGACGATCTTGCACGCTGAGCGCCCCATCGGAACGCGTGGGGGACGAATTTATTCTTTCACTCTTCGTCCCCGCCGTCAGCTATTCGATACGAAACTGTTCCCTCGCTTTCTCTCCTTCTCTCTCTCTCTCTCTCTCTCTCTCTCTCTCTCCTCTCTCTCTCTCTCTCTCTTTCGTTTTCCCGCGATGACGCGATAAATCCCTTCTCTCGGTGCTCTTTCCGTGGTGCGCCCTCGGCTGTCCAAGAAGGGCGGTGGGAGAGTGAGAAACGAGGTCCCTGGGCGTAATCAGAAACAAAAGGAAATGAGAAGGGAAAAATGAACGATTTACGAGGAAGGGATGCGCAAAGGGGAATTTTTTTTGTTTTGCTTACGAGCGTTAATGAAGTATGGGTATTTCGAGGATAAATTGAGAAGATTTCGGATTGATCTTCAGTAATTTTGTAGAAATATGCATGAATGTGTTCAGAAAAGAGTTTGTAATTTTTTGTAATATACATATCAATAACTCTTTGAGAATATATCCTCCGTAGCACCTTATATAAAGAATCATTTCACGATTGTAATTTTATCATACAATATGCATCTTCATGTCTATGAAGATGAAAATGGAAAACTATGTCAAGCTCTAAAATAAGAATTAAGAAAACAGTCATATTAGGCTTTGTAAAAAATTAATTTTCTTATTGTCAAAGAAGTTAAGATATGAAAAAATTAATTAATATATACTTTATATATACATTAGAAAAGGTATAGTTACTTGATCTATTATGATATTAGATGATTGTTATTAAATAGTTTTACATTATATTAAAGTTCTAATGTAATTTTGGAATACTAATGTTTAATGTACAATATATAAAATAAAATTAAAAAATCGAAAAACAAACAAATTAAAGCTTGTAAATTTGGAAAATTCAATATCACGAGCTATAGTCACTTGTATAACGTCAAAAAAACTGCTCACTCATCACGTAGAGGTTCTTCTATCCGGAATTAATTTATTGGGTTATATGATATC
Source organism: Sycobia sp. Sy_11 (assembly GCA_018907035.1). Taxonomy (NCBI): domain Eukaryota; kingdom Metazoa; phylum Arthropoda; class Insecta; order Hymenoptera; family Epichrysomallidae; genus Sycobia; species Sycobia sp. Sy_11. Next base: position 924,349 of record JACCIC010000109.1, read on the forward strand.
ATCAAACTTTTTGTGATAATATATTGGTTCGCAAGTGGAAAACTTTACTTCAGCGAGCGACCTTTTTACTGATTTGTGTGAATATTCGAATTAATAAGCAAATGTTATGAGAATATTAGACTGAATTACTAAGATATTAGACTACTTTCCTATTTTGTTCTTTTTTATATCACTACTGTTTAACAGAGTTGCAAAGTGATCCGCACAAATCTCAAAACTCCGACAATCCAATTTTTTTTATTGTTAATGAAAAATGCCCGAGTGATAATAATTAATATTAAGTCATAAGCGTCAAACATATACCCTATCGATAATATTCCATTGCAATATAAATAGTAATTCAGAAACTTAATTGTAATTACTTAATCGTTCCAGTGTTAAGCCGTATACCATGTAATTAATACGAACTGGGAGCAAATAGGCTTATCAGTCAAACGTCGGTAATGGCATATACTCCTGTTACGAACTAATTTGTATACATCGGGCACGCGCATCGCAGCGAAAAGGACTTCAAAAAGAATGAAACAAGCCGAAAATTAACTGCGCAGGTAATACACGCATGGATAGAGAAAGTCAAAGGTTTCATTTGTGGACTGTCACTGTGGTGAAACCCCTTTTTTAATCAGTTTTTTGGTCCCAATCAAAATTTTTCAAGGACAAATCGAATAAAAGGATTTTTTTTTAAATCATTTGCACATAATGTATATGAAAGACTCGAAACCGGTAACGTTACACCCCCGTACCCAAGGATAAGTCGACGAACGGGATGAAACTTAAAACGTATAAATATCGAAAAATATTGGACAAATGCTTTCTTTAACTGGGTGTAAATAAAGTTTTAACTTGCTCTCGCTTATAATCTTTTACTGTAATTACATGCCATTAAAACATTACCTATTAGACATAATAGTCTTATACCTTATTGACTTTGTGAAAGAAGTTGTGGATAGACGTATATGTAGAGTGATAAGGTCTTTATCTGACGCAAGTTATAATAAAATAATAACTAATCCACAGCATACATAAGAAAATTATAGACTGTCCTACCTTATAACTTATAAGATATAATATAACGATTGCCATTACAATTATTATTGTAGTTCCACGCAAGCGCGTCATTTCAACATTTTTCTGTGTTTGGCTTTATTAGAGTTACTAGATACCTTTCAACGCTCTTGATTCCTCACATAATTAAGTTTTAAAATTTTCCAAACAAATTGTTTCATTATTGTTTATTTAACAATGTACCGCGTCGGCTCTGCATCAGAAGATAGATGAACGATTAATCTCAAAATAATTATGTACCATATTATACCTAGGATCTTTTATTAATCTCTTAGAGCTGCATGTCTCGAAGAAATACGCCAATAGATTATATTTACGTATATATATATATATATATATATATATATATATATATATATATATATATATATATATAGAAAGAGACTTGGAAGAAGTGGTGAGTTTGTCTCAAGCGTCGCAAAATATATCTTATCGGAATCCGACGTTTTCACATTCGTAGCAATTTTCACCTTTACGTAAAGCTTTCACCTCTCGAGAAAGCAGCAGCAGCAGCAGCAGTGACCAGCATCAGTAGCAGCAATGTGTATAGTTTGCGAGCGCGTGCGTGCCAGAGAGAGACAGAGAGAGAGAGAGAGAGAGAGAGAGAGAGAGAGAGAGAGAGAGAGAGAGAGCGATATCAGGAGAGAGGGAGAAAGAGAGAACAATAAAGAGCCAGTGTGTGTGTGTGTGTGTGTGTGTGTGTGTGTGTGTGTGTGTGTGTGTGCACGCGCGGGAGCCGTGCAGATCTCCTCCCATGTAAACGAGGTCGAAACTCGAGGCTGCTGCTGTTGTTGTTGTTGTGTGTTGTTTGCCATCACCGCACCGCCCGCGGCCCTCGCGGCGACTGTAGCGGCTGCGCTTGAGCTCGGCGCTCGCGACCGACGATCGACCGACATACTCTCTCATATATAGGAACTGACCAGAGCAGCGAGAGGGAGGGTGAGAGAGAAGACAGAGAGAAACGGAGAGAGAAGTAGTCGGATTCAACCGCACCTATTGTCTCTCGCGAGCTATCGTCGTTCCAACGCTGCGCTCTCCCCGAGCGACGAGCGGAAAAGATTTGTCGTCTCTCCAACTATGTCGTACATATCATAATACCTCTGTCTCCCCATTCGGCTTATGCGAATTAGCCGAGATCATTCTGTCTTTCGCCACAGGTGTAAGGGCAAAACTCATTGTTTTATCGCCGAATTATATGTGTATACCATTTACTACAGGATTATGCGTGTTTATAATGTAGGATTTTTTCTGATGTGCAAGTTATAATACAACACTTTGCGGTAACTGTCGCTTTTGTTCATATTATAATTCGTGCCTAACATCGTAACTGCATAGATATTTTGTCTCCTGCATTTTCTTATTTCCTTTTATTGATCAAGTGAATTATCGACGATGCATTCATAATCGATTTATATTTTTTTTCTAAGACCTGAAATTTCTTAAAAACATTTCTCAAAATGACCAGCGACCATTGCGGTTTCAATTCATTGACTTCTCCAAGGGTACCGTGCTTCCAAAAATAATTTATATTTATTCGGATAAATTATCGCGCTATATAATTAATCTGGAAATTAATTAACCAACGTACATGGAATTTCAATATACCGTGCTCCACCTCTCCACCTTTCTGTCTGTGTCTCTCTCTCTCTCTCTCTCTCTCTCTCTCATTCCCTGACCCTCTCTTCTGAATTACTTTTCAAGCCAGGCGAGAGCAATGGCGCTTGCTCTCGATGAAAGAGGCGCACGTTTTTCGCTTCGTTACCCGTCTCTTTATGATCTCATTTTTATGCAAAAGAAAAAGAATAAAGTTAAAACATAATTAAACAAAAAGAGGAAGTTTTCATTATTTGATCGTCTTTTTGGAGATCTTTAAATCTTCACATATACTGCGTATGGTTGTACTCTTTAATTTTAAAATTTAATCGACTGTCACATAAACAATAAGTTTGGATTTTCAATATTGATTCGATGTAAATGTATTTGAAAGAAATTTAAAGATGATCGCATTAAGTCATTCTCAAAAGTTTCAATTATAATCTTATTTATTTCTAATTAAAAATGATACCAATTAATGGAAGTAATAAAATCCCAAAATGCTGTTGTATTATTAATAATTATCAGAATAATGGTTTCTTCGCCAAATAAATAAGGTAAAAGTACCAAAAATTCAGCCATAGCGTAAATGAAGCCATAAAAAACCGAGACTTTTTAAAAATTACTTTTCTGTCGAGTTCAATCAACGTGTTCTTACTATGCTAAATGTTTGTAGCATCAAATCAGCGCGCGTATGTAAGCTTTTGATTGGCTAGGCATGATTTTGGTGATAGATTTGTTAGGAAAAAATAAGCGACGCATATGTGCATTATTATTTTATCTTATTGGCAGAAAAGAATCAGATTTTATAGCATAAGCACTTTCAATATACTAATGTCACAGAAGGTGCAGGTAAAATAAAATAGCTTTCTAAAACAACTTCACAATTTATTAGTGATAAAATGCATTAAATTTCATCCGTCATTAATTTTAATCCGCGAGGCCTGCCACAGCTCCATTGCTAGATCTTGATAACCCGAGTTCAAGTTCCGGTCTTCGCCGATTAACACATTCACCATCTTTGAAAATTTATATTGCTTTGTTTACAAGCACATTGTAGACTTCCTTTGCTGATTTGCACCACTATTTGTACATATAATCAATGTCATATATTGACTGAATTTTGATATTATGTAATACCGACTGATCATTTGTACAGCGGACCGATCATTGTGTAGCGGGCCGATTAAAATTACATCAGCATTCGTTACTTTTGTCGTTGAATTTGAAAACCAATCCACTGTTGAGATGAATCAAAAACTAGTGTAAATTTGCTAGCTTGTAGTGATGATACTCTATTGAGAGTTAAACACCCAGGGAAGTAAAAAAAATTATGAGATACTTAATTGCAGTCACTTTAAGATAGAAACTCAGTTCAAACGTATGAAGTACCTGCAAAATATCTAGGAGTGATGGATAAGTAATTGGAACATGTTCTTAGGTTATGTGACAGATCCAAAAGAAGGGAAAGCTATGAACCTCATTGACTGACAGTATTAGTTCAAAGCGAAGCAGCATAGGCGCTTTGATTGCCCACTAGGTAAAAAGTGGAGTTTCTGTGGCTTGTATTTACTGATGAAAAGTGAATTTACTACGACATGTCACTTCGTAATGCAATAAGACATGCCCATACCCACATCCTCTAGGGGAACAATCGACTTTCATTCTAAGTGAAGTTTCCATATTCACAAAGTTATATTCTGTATTTGATACAAGATCCCACAAAGAATGGTTTCTTACGAGCTATAAACTGAATGACATCGTTATAACTGAATTGTATAGAAACATCAAGCGAATAGATGAATGAAGAATTTTTACAAAAAAGGCTAGTAATAGAAGACGTGTAATCCATCCTATGATATGACAACGCCTACCTCACAGATTATAAGATCTGGAAGGATATTATATATAATTAATAATAGATCTTAATGTACCTGCTATATATAGCACCATGTAATTATCAGCTGGTCAAATAGACGCAATACGATCTGGTTGGTATACAACTTTTGAAATTCTGGAGACGTTCGAAAATGTATAGATGAATGTATAGTCTCAAAGTTCGATATCGTTATATTGCCAAAAAGATGAAAAATTTGGAAAAAGTTTTAATTCAGTTAGCTTCGACCAATCTTTTCAATGAACTCCGATTTAGTGAAAAATTAATCACAATAAATATCTAATCCTAAAGCCAACGTTCATAATACATACATTTCAGTAAGAAGACCATTAATGTTAAAACAGATTTTAAATGTCATAAGAAATGTCTCTGAAAATTGTGGAAAAAGATTCGATCCGAGATTTCAACCGATCGTTTTACCATTTTTCAAACTACTTTGCTCATTCTGGTATGTAATAGATATGAATCTATAGTAGAAATGTTTTGTATACTAATATATTACTATATAAATTAAGTTCATATTAAAATTATTAAAATTGGCTGTCGACGTATATAGTCTTTTTTCGTCGGATTTATATAAACCTTCACATTTGTAAATATCAAAATTTCATTATAAACTCTACTTTTTTAATTCTTAACTAACGTTCAAAATCTTTTAAAAATATATTTTGTATTTTTCACGACTTATTTATATAGCAAATCCTTCTACCCTATTGTTTTCTTATAAATTCTCAATATACTTGAACTGTACACTTGTACTAATATTCCTAAACTCTCAATGTCTTCAAGATGCTGTATTCCATATTTTGACATCGTCATTTTATTCTTTCTAATACATTTATCTAATAAATTTTTCTCCAATAAAGCGAACATTCCAGTATCTAAAGTTGATTCGATTCAATTACGTATAGATGTAACTTGGCTGTAGTAAAGTATTACAGAGGGCGCTTCCGTTGAGGGCGAGAGTTTTGATTAGTACTTTAACTCTGGTAAACAGTCTCGATCTCTCTGCAATCCTGGAAGACTGCAGAAATATCACAGAGAGACTTCTTGATCAAAGATGTAACGGACGAATAGAGGAGCATTAAACAAGATGAAACTGTAGTACTTACTGCGGGACAGATTTTTAGACTTGCATGTTGTTAGTAGTTTTGCGGTACTGAAATGAATAAATACAATTTTCATTACAATGACTGAATTGAATATTTCAAAAGTTATAGATCATTAATACAATAAAATCAAATTATCAAGAAATGTTTAATTTATATTGTATTATTTTATAATGCATTTCTTGTTTCAATATTAATTTATTATTTTTAAGATTTTATGAAAATTTTCATATTTATGCATATCGCCTTTTTCGCGTATTCATGTTCAGATTGTTATTCGTAAATAGAAGTTAATTCTGCATTGCCTTATTCTTATAAGAAATTCAAATAAGATGCTACTACACTTTCTAATGTCTGACAGTTATACAAGCCATAATATCTAGTTTTTTTTTATTATGTCCTACACCTTGAATACTCATGAATATTGCGATGTATTTTTATATCGTAGGGCAAACTTCACATTTAATAATAATGCGCACACAAATTCAAGCATGTATACGTATAAAATAAGTCTTGGGAAATTCTAGATTATGCGTTCCAAATATGATACTGATGTTCCAAATTATGAAAATAAAGAGCCATTACGAATAATACGTTCCTGAACCGCACGTTCAATTACTCAAACTGCTAATTTATCTCTGCTTAATACGAAGTCTCCATCTCGTTTTATCTCTACTATTGCTCATTTCATTCGTATATTTGAAAGGAGAGTGATTCGTTTCATTTCCGAAACATTTTCATCCTTCTTCGAAACAGTTTTATAAAGTTTGTGCCGCTCGCGCAGTGTTTTTTTTGCCTATTCCGTTTTATCGTAAATTATTTACGATTAAATAAAGCAAGCAAAAATCTTACGCTACTACTGCTACGGAAGTTTGCATCTGAAGGTGTACACTATAGGCTCGCTGTATTTTTGCAATTTACATCAGCTTACCGCTTGTATTATTAAAAATCTGTATTACAAAGAAGTGCACGCATGGAAATAAAACTACAATAATAATAGCAACGCGAGATCTCATTAAAGATTCTTTTTTTTTTATTAATATTTTCTATCTCCATTTTCATGCTCTTCTCTTGCCCTTCTTTATTACTCTCGCTCTCTAGCGCCGCATTTCTTCCGCTCTTCTATATTTGTATTATATATATATGCATACACAAGTACATAGTTCAGCTTGTGTTTACTCGCGGCTCGACCCGACCATCGGACGTGCATTTCATTTCATTCCCCGAGTCTGGTCTTACTCCCCCTACCCCCCTCTCGCGCTCTCGTTCGAGCTCCCATTCGTCTCTTTTCGCCAAAGATTTTTTTCTTTCGTCCTTTCAAGAATGTCGACCCTTTAGAAAAATTCATCTAGGGAATTTCGTTCCGCCTCTCGCTCGTTTTTTTTATGTTTTCATTGGTTTGGTCAGGTGGAGGGGGCGAGGGACTTCTAGCGCCGGCCTGTAATTAACGATCAACGAAAGTTGACTCGTTTTATGAAAAGAAGGGCCCCGAGAGTCGCTAGAGATAGTTTGCCTTTTTTATTCTACATAATTACAATTTATAGCGCTTATACAGGGTAAGAAGGAAGCTTTTCCAAAAGTCGATTTAAACCAGTTGTTTTTTACGCTTACGATTTGCTTTTATTGCTATATCAGAAAGAGAATCTTTGGATTTAGAGTAGTAATCGAAAAAGTTAAGTTAGTTTTTAGTGATAATTTTCGAACTCTTTGCAACAGAGGCTTTTAAGAAAATATTTGTAGAAAAAACTTTAGTAGGGAAGATCTTTATACAGAGTTGTTCATCTATAAATTTTTTTCCTGTTTAATATTATTTTTGAAGTTGAAAAAATGGTTTATAATCTTGTTGTCATTTTTTAAACAAAGTTTTTGATCGCTTAATTGATTTTCAGTTTAAAATTGTTTTACACATACAATTATATATCATAAAGTTATATAAATATGCTTTAAATTGAGGTTTTCATGATTTATTACTTCTTCGTTCAGATTAAAACTTATTATATAAAAAATTCGAAAGATTTTTTAATATAATACTGATATTTTTTAGAATAGTTCCAAATAATTATACACATGTAGGATAACATCGATCAATTTGAGTTTGGTTTTATTTTTCTGAACAAGTGAAGAAGACATTTAAGCCAGTTAAGCTCTAAAAAGAGAAAATTATTAAGAGCAATTTATGATTTTTATTTTTTTTTTCAAAAAAAAAAAAAAAAAAACATAATTTCGTATTTTATTCGATATTTTGACGTTATATTTATACATTATGCAAAAGGATATGATTTAAAATTTGTAGTAAATTTGTAGTATTTATTGTATTTAAAAAAATCACCGATTGGCATGTTATCTTTTTATTTGCAAAATATATTTTGAATATATTGTATTTGTTTACGAGTTCCGAGTCCCGATTATTTTCAAATTTAAAACCAAATTGCAAGTTGAGATGAGATCGTTTTAAGTAGTTATAAGCTGACGTATATTATACGCGAGAATATATGATAAATACAACTTTTTAGTCATAATAGTTATGGCTTTTTCTTACTGTCAAGACAGAATATAAACAGAGTACATGTGTATTTTTTTACAAATTAAATCATATAAAAAAGTTATTTTTCTCAGAAAAGCGACTTAAACGTTTTCTTTACTTACTCGGCGATACGAGAAGATTTTTTCACCACTCTAACCTCAAAATTGCTAAATTAAGATAATTTTTCGATCTTCGATAAAAAAGAAAGTCTAATACTAGTGTGTTATAAATAGATTTTTATATCGTGGAACCTACCTTTGCGTTTAGGTCAATAATGCGTTAGAATTATGCGTCAGAAAAAATGCGTTTCAGATTTTTTCTCTCGATTGCTCTGACGCATATAATTATTTCTATATGATAGTTTGCGTATATAATCTATAGTAGAATCTACGGCAGTTGGACAATCAATGTTTTGAAGAAAAACGGTTTCCAGTCAATACTTGTATTAATGTATAATATAGTTTGTTATAATTTTTCAAAATTCGGAATTTAGAAACATAAATAATTAATTGCTAACCAGAAATACGATTGCAAGAGAACGAAAAAATTCCACTAATTATTATAGGAGACATTCACACGGGTTTAAATGGAAATATATGCTTCGTTTGTGAATTACCGCGAATCATTAATTATGTTCTCTTGCTCCAAAAATTTATCCGCATAAAACAAAGCGCCATTGACTTGGACCGTTAGCGATTTATGTGAACCCTAAATCCCACTTATCAAAATGGCGCGTTACGCGTGTATCCAAAACAGGTTACAAGTCAATTGTAAGGCTCCGATCGAAGAAACTATCTACATAAGACTGGGAATACTCCATTCTTCAGACGGAAATTAATCGTTATCGACGACGTCAATTGCCCGGCTTACCGTTGTATCGTTTTCCATCCTCTCCTTCTCTCCGCCTCCCTCCCTACCTGCATCTCCGACTGTTGTCTTCTTTTATCGGGGCCGCACAATTGAAACTGAAACACTTCGTCGTCGTCGTTGTCGTCGTCGTTGCCCCCCCCCCCCCCGCCACCCAGTCCGGCGCGCAGTTGTTAAGCGCCGCGAGAGGCCGGGGCGAGATTTATTAAAGAGACAAGTGCGTTGCGAGCAGCGCGAGGCCTATACAAGATTTCCGTATCGCGGAGTATTAATAAAATTCGCGCTCGCGCGTACAATACCTTCGTGATAAGGCCGCGTTTTCGCTCTCGGGCTTATACAAGCGCGTTGTGGCTCGATATCCGCGCGTTTTTCGACCTCGCGTTCCCTAGGAATATATAGGCATCGACCGTTGGCCGCGTGTCCGATTTTACTGCTGGAAAATTTCTGTTTCGAGACTATATATTTTTAGCGATTATTTAGTAATTATTTGGAGAACAGGGTTGTTTATTTCAGTAGTTTATATATCATCATACAATAAAATCAATAAAATTCAGGAATTAAACTTAATGAATTAATAAATATTTTTTTATTGGTCTTACAGTCCAATCAATTCAATCTAAAAATAAAATAAAAATAAAAAATAAAAATAAAATTAAAAAATAAAAATAATAAAAATAATAAAAATAAAAATTAAAAATAAAAATTAAATTAAAAATTAAATTAAAATTATAATGACAGTCAGACTGTCCTTGTTTACATTCACCCCCGTAGACTAATCTGAAAATAAAATATTAGCTGAAAAAATTCTTTGTTAGTAAAGTACAGTCTGACTGTCCCCAACACCCTTACCTAATGGAAGACTTGTCCAACGTTTCGAACTCGCTACGGCTCCTCATCAGGGACATCAGTCCCTGATGAGGGACTATGTCCCTATGTCCCTATGACCCTATGTCCCTATACTAACAAAGAATTTTTTCAGCTAATATCTTATTTTCAGATTAGTCTACGGGGGTGAATGTAAACAAGGACAGTCTGACTGTCATTATAATTTTAATTAATTTTAATTATTTATTTTAATTTAATTTTTACTTTTAATTTTTATTTTATTTTTTTATTATTTTTATTTTTATTTTTTATTTTTATTTTTATTTTATTTTTAGATTGAATTGATTGGACTGTAAGACCAATAAAAAAATATTTATTAATTTGTATATGGGCAGTCGACAAAAGTACAATCAATTGTATTAAACTTAATGAATGAGGAGCAGCAGTAAGAATAAATAAATTACAAAGACAATTTTTCATCTTTAAAATTCTATACCTGTGTCGCAAAATATCATGTTCTTTTTATCGTTTAAATATATAATCATTGATAATATTTTGAAAATACTGTTGTTTTCAATAGGCACTGTTAGAAATTACTATATAATTATAATATAATTTCGTGAAACTGATTTAAGAAAAAAAATTCACTTAAAAGATATGGTTTGTATGTTAAACAAAATTTTGATTATGTGAAGTTAATCTCAAAGTATTGGGAGTATTTATATAATGGAAACATTTTAAATGCTGGCTAGTTATATCATTGCAAATGAATCGACCACAATCACCTTTTATGCTACGTACAGCAGGTTCTTACAGTTATCCATTAATCAGTCAACTGCACCCTTACAGAAAATGTACAGGTTTACAAACTTTAGAACTTTCATATATATTTTACTTCTTATTTTACTAGTAATTTTTTCTTAAACTGCCACTCAATTTTCATTTAAAATGAATAAACGCAATTCCCGTGCGACGTTTCTTTTGGAAAATCTTCTTAATTTCTTCCAGTAATAAAATATTTTTCGAAAAAGTGTATTTTTTTTAAAGCGAGCTACGCCAATATTTAATACGAAATGAAAATACGTAGATTTTTTGCCAGTATATAGAGGAAAAACGTATAAAAATTAGAATCAACGTCAATCTCGACTCCGACGCAGAAGCTTACTGGAATCCTCAACGGGCTTGCAATAATCGCAACAAAATCCGGTCTGACGCTGCAATGGTAATACGAATTCATTGGTATTTTAAAATGCTTGCGAGTTTTTAAATAAGTAGTTTTATGATAGATGTTGAAAAGAATGTTTTAAATTTAAATTAATTAAAGATGTATATATGATTGTTATAGAATAGCTAATGCCAATATACAAATTCAAGAACGAATGACCTTGATTATCCTGTTCTGACTGAATGATCAACTATTATATATATTTCAATAGTTTCAAAGCTTGCACTATGTCAACGTAGATACATTTAATAAATTATACAGCTTGTAAATAAATAATTTGCTAAAAATGTTATTTTTTGATATGCAGGTTGTACTGACGCACTAAATACCTATATATATATATATATATATATATATATATATATATATATATATATATATATATTAATATTCGTGTGCGAGAAAGAATGCAAAAGTAATGAGAGTATCGCTATAACTTTTACTTCTACATAATGTTTATTTTCTTTTAATAATTGCAATCTTATATAAATTGGTTATAACCTTTTCACATGCAATTTTGCTGCAATATACAGTTACATCGAATCATTTCCTTATTGGTTAAAAAACAACTTCTAATTCACTATTGATTATAATAGCTATTATCCTCTTCTGTCCTTCCAACAATTTTACTTCCACCTCTTCCTCTGCAGTCCTAAAACATTTTTCCTATATCCTTGTCTCTTTTGAGTGTAGACAATCAGAACAGGTCCCAGGGGGTTCAGAATTGGTGGAGCGCTGAAACAGAGTGAACACTTGATGCAATACCGCATGAGCTACCAGAAGCCAAAGAAAATATAACGTACAACTGTATTTTTTATTGCGGATTCAAGAACAATTTTAATATATAGTATGCACAATATGCATGAAAGTAATATATAAGAAATAATTTATTGTATATTTTCAATGATAAAAAAACTTAAAAATAGATTTAGATCCTATACTTACAGGTAATTCAATTACATGTATTTTCTCGTAGTATTTTATTTCTTGTTAATTAAATATATTCAACCAACCTATCATTAAAAAATAAGAGAAAATACGTGTAATTGAATTACCTGTAACTATAGAATTTAAATCTATTTTTACGTTTCCATTATAATGTGGCATTAAAAGAGACCTCTCGAAAGAATTATGAAAAAAAATAAAAAATCTATCTGGCCTATGTTTCATACATCTGCATCCATTATATGCAAATATAATATATACATATGTTAATTCATACAATATACGTTTGATTAAATATCTAGCAATTAAATTTTTTCATAGCATTGTGATCTAAAGAGTCGAAAAAGAAGAATAAGTAGAAGAAGAAGAAGAAAACCGAGAAGAGTTTAACAGAAACAAACGAGGGGTGAAACGGAAAAGAAGTTCGCATAACGAGAGGGAAAAGAGTTGATGCTTGTCAACAATCATGTTGCACTTCAGTGCAGCCTATCTGTAATATAAGAATACCTGAGAACGTGCGGCCGAACACGTATGAGTTTGTGTAGGCGAGCGCGACGCGTCTCGGTATATTACGTGCGAGTCTGATCCGGGGGATAAGGATAGAGTACGAAGTAAGAGCAGGTGAGAGTGAGCAAGAGAGAGAGAGAGAGAGAGAGAGGTGGGGAGAGTATGGGTGAAGTGGGGAGGCGGCGAATGCAATGTGTATATATGCGAGGCCGCGCAGAGACGCCCACACGCGGATCGCGGACGCGCGATGCACTTGTTCTTCTGGCGCTCTGCGCAGTGGTTCTCACGATTTAGGCTTTCGATTATGCGTCGTGACCGATGATGTGGGAAAAAGCTGTAAAGATAAAATAAAGCTTACTGGGTCGCGAGGCATTGAGGTTTTGTCCTCTCCCCCTCTTTCTGATTTCTTTGTTTTTTTTTTTTTTTTTTTTTTTTTTGTCAGTGCAAGCATGTAACGGTAAACGCGGCGATGCTGCTTCGTGCCTCGATATCAGTGGTTTATATTTTGACTAAATATATCGGTTTTAATTGTAGGGATTTTTTAATATAATTTTACTCCATGAACTCTTTTTTCAACTGTTTTTTAAGTAGATAAGATTATTAGACGTGGTTAAAAAGTTGCAAAATTTATATATGAAAGGACAATATTGTAAGTTTGAATGAAGACTATTTGTTTCTACAACGTGTCTTAGTAGGTGTTTAGCATTTTTGCCAAGATTATTACGCACTATACCTTTAAAATTGTAAAACTCAATGCAGGCGTTTGCAATTACTTGTGTGTACGAGGGGGGGGGGGTGTAGATTTAAAAGACATTTTGTTTTTAGTTCTTCGAGATAACATTTTCACACAAGATACCTCACTCGTTAACTTCGAAGTTTATGTATATCGACAGCTTAAGACGCGGGTAGGGTAGCTTTGAGAACCTTGCCAGTTTGCAGGCAAATTACAGGCTATACTGAAGGATCGCTAGACTTTGTATACGAATGCGTGTATATTATTGAAGAGGCTATATGTTGACGTCTTTATTCTCCCGGCTTTTACGCTCTAATCTAAGAAATGTAGTTATAAATTTACATAATTTTTATGTCAGTATTCTTTTAAATATCTGTGTTTATATATATGTATATATGTAAATTTTATTCGATTGAAAAGCATATTTGATAAAGTATTTTATGTTACAAAAATATTTATATTGAATCCATATAATTCAATGTACACAATTAGTAACTTTAGTTGTAAACCATATGATCATTTGAAATATTTCAGTAAAAGTAAAAAATGTTTAATCAGAATTATAATCAATGAAATCAAAATTGCATTACAATCAGTTTTGGGGATAAATTAATCTACATGATTCACATTCCGTATAAAAGCTTTAACATCTACTTTAAAATTAAAATGTACATCTCTTCATTTTACACATGCAATCCTATATTTGCGTATTCAAAAATAAATGTTACAAATGTTTCTCTGCTGAAAGAAGGTTTAATTGAGATATGAATTTATTAATATTTTGCAATAATGTAAGTTTAAAGATTTTCGAAGATAGTTACTGAAACAGAATTGAATTATTTACATATTTAAAATCAGATAAGATCATAATGCAGTCGTTATTTGTTTCGTCATTAGAAGTAATGAAAAATTTCGGTTTTTTTATCAAAATTGTTATATAGTAGCGAATAGGCTTGTTATAATTTGTTTTAAATAGAATAAAACTTAAATTAATTTCGATACTGACAAAAATAATTAGTATAATATTATTGTATATATAATAAGAATAATTATACTCATTTGCTTAAAGAATTAAAAATTTCGTTTTCAAATTTTATTTAAAAATCTGACCACAATGCAATTAATAAAAAATTACGCTTTACATAAAACTTTCAAGTTAAAAATGAATCGGTTTTCTTAATTAAATGATGGCCATAATAGTTTTGATTTTAACTATAATCATTAAGACCATTTAGAAATGAAAAGAATTTTTTAAACAAAGTCCATATGTTCCACAACAGCAACTAAAAATCTTGAAATGTACGAATAAACTTTAATATCTTGCCTCATCTAGAGATAATCGTAATTATTTGAAAACCTTTACTGTGAAAGTATGTGCAAACAAATTGTTTCCACTTTGAAGGCGTTACGTTGTTTAGCAGTTATTTGGTAGACATGGGTATCGTGGACATACTCAATGAGTTCCTAGAAATGGAAAGAATTGATAATAGTTATGTAATGCAATACTTTTATTTGAAAGAACTCAACTCAACCAATGTAAGTTCAAACTTAATTTTACATGGAATGTTCAAATAAGGCCAAATCGAGCAGCACAGTGGTCAATCAAATCAAGCGACGACGGCAGAAAAATTGAAGCAAACTGTAAAAATAACTGACGAAGCGATCCTGGTTGATCATCGACTGACAGTTAGTGCACGTGATACCCATTGCAAAACGTATTGCGTATTGAACAATTTCTGATAATTTGGACATTGGTTGTGTACAAAATAGGTGCAGAGATTACTTAGACTTGAACAAGGACAGGGATGTGAATATATTTCAATTGTAAAAATCATAACCATGAATGAAACATGGATCCATAATTTTAAGCCTGAGATCAAAGAACAGTTAAAATTTTGAGCTCAAAGGGACGCATCTGTTTAAAGAAAGAGAAGATTTCATTTCATTTCATTTTAGTTCATCTTCAGCCAAGGTGTCGGTTATTTGGAATCTGTGTCAAATAATTTTTATTGATCATCTTAGAACATGGAAAACTATCAATGACCGAGTACTATCTGAATTTACTGCAATGCAGATTAGTCCTTGATTAATTAAAAAATTTAATCTCTAATGATCATGGACAAAATAAAGTGGAAGGTCGGCGCCTATAATAGATGAGAAAAAGTTTAACATATTGTTTGTTTTATTTGAGCTCTTTTATCATTCTAGATTTGACATACAATAGTTTTAGTCAATGACTACGTAAAATTTTTAGACTTATTGGTGATTGCGAAAAGCATCAAAAATTACTTCGAATATTCTATAACTGCAGAAGCGATAACTTCGTATATTCGAGAATTACTTTACGGAAGTAGTTAGTAAGATCTAAGCACTTATAGATTTATATAAAATGATGTAATTAAACTTTTTTCAATTTAATTTCACAGCGAGACATTATTAGTTTGCATCTTATCAAAATCTGATTTGAAATTTACTATAAAATATTAAAAAGTCTTTAGCAGTCTTGTAGTAATAAAAATATAAATAATATTCAATTCTTGAAAAACTTTATTATTTTTTCATTTTCTTTTAGTTTTACTGTGTATTATTCAAATATGAGTTCAAAAAGTTCTTTAAAATGAAAATAATTGGATTATATCTAATGTAAGACATAATGTTTGTTTAAAAAGAAAACGTTGAATATCTTTCATAAATAAAATTTTGTTGTTCAAATTTGAAACCCTATTAATCGTTATTTAATATTTAAAAAAATGAATCTTGGTAGTGGCGTTTATCTCGTCTGCATCTAACAGAATTAACACTTAAATTTTTGACACTAAATGGAGGATTAATATACTGTTTTTCCTGACGGCCACGTGGCGTAGCTCAATGATAGAAGCGTTATTCAGAATTTTCATAATAAAAAAAAAAAAAGAAAGAAAGGCTTTTGACTGAATCGGTATACATATATAGGGAGTGGAGAAATTATTACTTATGGCCTTATATGTACAACAGTATGTAGAAAATAATAAATTTCAAAGCCGGGTGACTTTGTATCGTACTTTTTGTTAGTGCATCTCGCCAGCAACATGCATGAGAAAAAAGGCTTGTTTATTTATTCCACCTCCTTCGATGGGTTATTCTCTTTCGCTCTCGTCTTTTTAATCCTTTTTACTCTGGCTCTATCTCTCTTCCTTTCGTTCCCTCCCGTTTTCTGCCTCCCTCTCTCTTTTGTCCTTTTTCTTTTCGTATATTCGTTTTGTATTTTTTTCATCCGTCTCTTCATTCCATCTTTTCCACTCGTTTTTTCTTCCTCTTTTTTCGTACCTTTCTCATTCTGACGAATCACGAGAAGCGCAAGAGTGCGGGATGGAAGAAAAAGAGAAAAGCAGGTTCACTGAGAGAATTTTTATATTTAAAGTATTCATTTTACTTTTATTTCGCTTTTTAGATGAAATAATTTACATTTTTCTCAAAGGAGTATATATATAATTTATGAATTATTTTTATACTTTTTGTTATTTAAAACACAACTAGATCTTCTACAACGCCTACAATGTTATTATATTATATTTGAAAAGCTTAAAATTAATATCCATAAACTAACTTTACTTACTCGCAAAATTTTGATGATATTTTTGAAGATTTTCTTGAGTACCAAATTGGTTCTATTTCAAATTTTCCATAGACATATTGTAATTTTGTACAATAATAAAATACGTACGAGAAAATGTTTTCTTGGCTGCTCTGGTAATGAGACATGTTAAATAAGTTTTAAAAAGCTTATCATATATATATATATATATATATATATATATATATATATATATATATATATATATATATAAAGCAATTATTATACTGAAAATATTCTTATTATAGAGAGAAATAAATCCTTCTCCCTAAAGCCAATTTTGAAAATTGCCCTTAGTTGATTCAATAGTGAGTAATTAAAGATTCATCAACGAATCTTCAGTATCCGTTATGTATTTGTTTGGGCACGTGGCTACTTTTTATGCAGACTTTCTTCTCTCGAAAAAGTCTATTAATTTATTTCTAGAAATAAATAATAGTATTTTGGAAATCGAATGGTAAAATTAAAAAAAGTCTATTTCGTAAATTATGAGATTATGATAATAATTTAAAGTAAAAAAAAATCCAAAGATATATTATACTTATAAACGCGTATAAAATGGGACAGATTTCGAGGCGTGCGTTATGTGTTAATGAAACTAAAAAATAAATTCCATATTTCATGCTCCGGGATTGCGATAAATCAACAAGTGAGCGACTCGAGAATGCGCGGCAACCACTATGCGGTCGTCAACGTTAACGTAAATCTCCCGTAAAATCGCGCATTTATACACTAGATTTATCTAACACGTCCGCAAACTTAGAGGAGTACCGCGCACGCGCAACCGTGAGAACATCTCCAGTGACTCGCAAAAAGTTGTCCCTGCAATATTCAAAGTTCGCGTTCGATGCGACCTTTTCCCTAAATGTGTCATATATTTGAAATAAACCATTAAGCAAACACTTCGCATGTGAAGTTTTGTTTTACTTTTATTTTGGTGCATTTCCTTGGTTTACGTAGGTACACATAGCCAAGACAAATTTTTATCATTTTCTATTATTATGTGATTAGAATTTCGAAATTTTTCAAGCAAATTTGAAGCGATCTTGTTCACAACAATAGCGTATTTTATAATGATTGTTTTAAATTAATGATTAAATGAAATTTTAATTGCATAGAACGTTGTTTCAAAAATCTAAACATTGTAAAAATGCAATCATTTTGAAAGAAAAACGATCTGCGATGAAAAATAATATTCAATATAATTACTCTTAATCATTAAGTAGTTTGTTAAGAAAAATGTTTCACAGTTAATTATTATATATAAAAGATATTGTAGAATCTGTTTCTTTAAGGTCAGATGGAAAAAACATATTATAATATACTGATTTGAAGCTAATCTATTCTAAACGAATTTATCTAACATTAGAGCACAATAATAAGTTATTGGATTAACCAATAGAATATTGTAGATATTATAGAGGTAGGTCATTCCATGTGGGAAATGCATTTGGGTTAGATAGAGAAAACTAACTTCAAAAGAAGCCCAATAAAATTTTAGGGCTTAATATTCTTCCTTTTTGAAGATACGATTATATGATATGTTCTTATTTAAAATTAGTAATTTTTTTTATTAACTTTAATTTTTGGTATTGATTGTCGGTATTAAGTGTAAAAAATTAATTGTGGTATTAATTGTGTTAAATTCGGTATTAATTGTCCTTAAGAGTATAATATTATTAAAAGGTAAAATTTATTTAAATAAATATCTATAATTATTCCAAATAGAGTTTTAAAGATTGCGGATCGCTCATAAAGAGCCAGGCTAACTGGCAATGATCCAGCCAACGGGAATGATTTTGAGAGTTTATAAAGAGCAGTAAGTTCATTATTGAAAGAATTTTTTTTTCAATGCCATATATTATTAAAACAACTCTATTGATAAATTTATGTAGTCCAAAAAATCACAAGTACTCAATCTATTCTCCAAAAGTAATGGATCTGTTAATCATTCGGTATTCAATAAAGTTGAACTTGTTTGACTGTTTCCTGAGTATGATAGTCAAATCGATAAAAAATGTACCCGAAAATTCTTGTTGACTAAAAACTTATGATGTACCTTAACTAACTACCTCTAGCAAGGAAATGGTAATACCACATCATTATGAATTGATACTAAACTCAAGTAACTATTTAATAAAAATTAATTTTCAGATTAATATCAATAATTTTACAGCAAATATATTCAACGGTTCACACACAAATCAGCTTGGACTATTAAAACGATACTGTCTTTTATATTAACCAGAACGTTGATTAACCTTTAGTATTCCATCAAATAAAAGAAAAATTTTGTCAAACTTTTATTAACTAATTGGAAGCATGCATGACATTATTAAGACAAAACTATATTATTCTAATTAATTTATGTTTGAAAATGTAAACTTTCTTAAGTATTATTAATTTGAGTTTCAGATGATTTTGACGTGTTTTCATAAATATTAGGAGGCAAACTTAGTTTCCGACCTTTTTTAACAGAAAAAGGACATTTATGATGGAAAATGGATACGTTAGCTTAATCAAAATATTTTCCGTCATTTTCTACTATTGTTTTCTGGCAATATGGCGATACCGCAGCGAAAGAATGATGGCGGTTTCGAGGCGATCCAATCATCCACAAATTCTTGCACGTCTTGAATATGTCGGAAGTGCGTAGCAACGAGGTTGTGCTGCATCGATCCGAATGGTTGGTAATCAGTAGGGGCTATGTCTGGAAAGTACGCTGGGTGCGGCTACACTTCCCATTCAAGCTCCAGTAGGGTGTTTTTAACGGCTTTCGCAACATGTGGCCGAGCATTGTCATGCAAGAGAATGACTTTGCGCCTATTGCTCGCGATTCTATGTTCGATCAATTTCTGTTGCAAATGATTCAGTTGGCGTTTGTATACCTCGGCATTGATGGTTTTATTCGGTTTTAGAAGCTCGTAGTACAGCACACCATGTTAGTCCTACCAAATGCACAGCAATACCCTTTGGTTGAGGATGTTCCGTTTTGGTGTCGATGTGGACGGTTGGCCTGGGTCCACTCATGACTTTGCGCTTAGGATTGTCATAGTCAATCCACTTTTCACCACCAGTCACAATATGCCACAGAAAACTCTTCTTTTTTTGTCTGGCAAGCAAAGACAGAACGTGTTGTATCGATTCATAATGGCACTTTCGGTCAAATCGTGTGACATCCATTTTCCTTTTTTATGAATGTTTCCCATTGCATGTAAATGTTTGCCAACTGCTTTGTCACTGACTCCTAACTTATTAGACTTCTTTCTGCGTTTGAGCTGAGTTTTCGTTCAATAATGCTTGTAATTCACTATCTTTAAACTTTTTCGATTGTCCAGAACGTCCTTTATCATTAACGTCAGTATTTCCACTTCTAAATCGCTAAATCCACTCTTTAGATATTTTAAACAATGGAGCTTATTCGCCATAACATTCTTGAAGCAATCGATAAATTTCTGATACAATTTTTTTCAAATCAAAGTAGTGCAGAAGGACATGTTGAATAAACGATTTATCACGATTCATTTTCCATTGATCAAAACATTATAATGTTTACACAAATCATGGCGCCTGTTAACTGAAATTTATGGGTAAATGCCAAAAATAAACTAGATCCGACACATCTGATTTTTCGTGCTACTTACATCGCCATCTATAGGTGAAGGACGGAAACTAAGTTCGCCTCCTAATAGATAATCACCTGATCTAAAATCAAGCGAAATTCAATTGAAAATTACTAAAAATTTATTTCTTAAAATTACGTCTGACTATACAGTTTATCCAATTTATTGTTCAAGTTGATAAAAGTACTAATTGTATGTAAGACAGTACCATCCCATTCTAATGGGACAGTCTAAGCTCTTAATATATAATGGTGTTCATTTTGGAGGTAATCCGTCTCTCGTATCTTAAACCCGCTATGCCTATTCTTTAGCTCCTTCTATTGGCTTATTTATAAATTATTAGTAAAATGAAACGCTATTTCATTAAATACAAAGTACAATACCAGAAGATAAAATAAACGCTCACACACTATTAATATTTTTTAAAGAAAAATATGTTGAAAAAAGTATTTTAAACATTTAGACAAATATGAATATTCCATGAGATATTTCATTATCGCCTATATCTAAAATATCACCAAGTAGACTTCTACTCTCTACAAAACAATTGTTAAATATGCTCTAATTGTCAGTAAATAGTCGCTGATTCAAATAGTGGAAAGCCATCACTGTAAATCAGTAAACGATTACAGATTGAATTGATAGTTCTGAAGGCTCATCGTCTCTTTAGTAAAATTTGATATTCATTATAATAGTTATTTTTCATAATTGTTTCAACGAATTTAATAGGTTTTTAATTATTTATAATTCGTTACTTTTAATATATTTACATTCACTTCTTACTTTAAACACTATCTACATTACATACGTGTTCATAGTACATTAAATACATAACAGACGATTTGCATACATTTATTCTTATTAGTACACGGATATAAATGTTCTAGTAAAAATTAGAATACCGTCCAATAATTTTTGCTAATAAAATTTACTAGAATTTACAAAAATTGACGGTAATTTTTTAGATTTTTATTGTTTGTGATCAAAATACTGATTAATATTGTAAATTTTTCTCAGTGTATGAAGATTTTATCAAACTTACATATTAATGATCAAAGTCGATTTTTTACACTTGCTGAAGATGCAGACAATTACTACCGGTAATTTATTTTTGACGTAGTTTATTTGATGACGAATCGAATCGATTTCTGCTCTGTTCTGGTCTTAACAGCGCGGGCGACCCAGCAATAAATAGTGCATCGGCGGAATCATGCGGCATGCATAAACACGTGTACTATTGTAAATATATGCCTGTATATAGATAAACAGCATGCCAGAGCGTGCGAGCGCCGAGGAATTTCAGATTCGCATCGGCATGAAATTCGCGGTCCCCTCTCGCATATAACACGTGTGCGTGCGTGCGCGTATGGCGCGGCTAGGCCGCAAAACCGCTCGCCCGCGCTGCTGCTGCTGCTGCTGCTTTACGCAGCATCGACGGGCCGCGCTCTGCGCGGGTCGAGGTACCATCGGTGTATACGCGCGCGCGTGGACTTTGCACTTGCGCGTTTGCGGCCTCGCGCAATTGGCAACAATGCTGCGGCGCCGCTACTGCTCCGCGAAGGGATGGGGGAAGGGGAGGTAGGGAGGGGCTGAGGTGACTCTCGTAACGGAAGGTCAAAGGGGGTGTAGCGAGCGAGTCTCAACCGCGGACAATTGCGTATGGATACGTACATGAGCGAGCTGCACCTGCACAAACGGCGCGGATCAGTGCGCGCACAGTTTGGGTTATGGACCGGGTCATGTGGGGAGAGCGGGTGGGAGGGGCAGGATGTTGAACTCATGGGCATTAACAGTGAGACATTAATAAATCTTACCGTTAGATAATAGATTGTTTAGAGCATAATTTAAAACTATCCATTTCAACCAAAAACCAATGAGTAATATATATACATCCTGCAATGTTACAGAAATAAAATTTTTTCGCACCTGTGGTTGGTGAATTTTTTGTGCAATAAGTCGAGCGTGAAGTCCTCGGTATAAGGCACTCGTGGTAGTTCTTTCTTTAAAAAATGGCATAATGATTGTTACAAACATATTACTGTTAACAATTTCAAAATCTTCGTTTAGCATGCACCCATTCTTTATAGTATTTTAAGCCGAACAACTAATGAACAAAAAGCGTGTATTATAATTTTAAATGCCTTGTTTTTTACAAATACTGTTTTAGTAGTTTAATAGTTAATTTAATAATTAATTAAAGGGGATAAATATTCTATATTATATTTTAATAATTAATTAAAAGGAATATATATTCTAGTTCATAATTTTATTTTTAATGAATAGTTTCACTTCCTGAGATTTTTAAAAAATTAGATTGTTGATAATACATTATGCTCGATTTTATCAACAATACGTTTCAAAATGTCACTTGTGCAAATGGACAATTCCACAACAACCTTTAAGGCCCGTGCTATCTAAGTAGTTAATGGTCAGGTTTAAGGGGCAAAAACCAGAATAATGTTAGCCTCTTAAAAAAATTTTTTCCATATATCTCAATTTTAAAAGAGATATCTTTTACCATAATATTGTAACAAGTTGTATCGTAAATAAAAATATTAAAAAATTGTTTGTAAGTTTTCTTTTTTTTATGGATTTTCTTTTTTTAATTGTTTTAGACATAGGTATCTCTTTTCAACCCTGAAAAATGAAAGGCATTGTATTTCCTTTTCAAACCAGCATGGAATATACATACCTTTTCAATAAAAACAAAAAAATGTTGACCTACCTTGGTATAAAAACGTCTTGCTTTAGAAAAAATTAATCAGAACATCTGTCATTTGCGGATTAACCTCGAGTTAGTTTTCAGTAATTGCTAGGGAAGATTAACCCATTCAATAGTACGTATATCGTATAGTTTTGCGTTGTAAAACTTACATTATAAACATCAATATCGGCAAATTCGATTGAACTAACGTTTCTCGTCAGACCGAATGGTCACGGTTACAGAGTTTCCAAAAGGGAGACCGCCAATTCCGCTAATTCGATGAAGAAGACCAGACTATCACCAGCCTGCTTTTCCGTCGCTCGACTTAATATTTGAGAAGCTTGCTTCGCCCCCCCCCCCTCTTCACCTCTTTCCCACAGAGCTAATCGCAATTAAGCGCCCTCTCTACGCCTGGGTTCTATATCTCGATACCAGCGGCTTACGCTGTCCATCGGCATGCGATGCAGCCTGTTGCCGCTGCTGGTACTCTCTACTCTCTTTCGATAATGTACCGCTCGAAGACAAGGCCCGGTCGACGCTTGGGCTATGTACAGCCTCTTCGACGCCCCCTCCCTTTACACGTGTCCTTCCTATACACACACAAACACATTCACACCTATACATCTACCTGTCTGTCTGTAACCTTACCGTGGGACCATCTGACACCACTTCTTACAAGTGGCGCTTACCTATATGTATCCAAGATTTCGACTCCCCCTTTTCACCCCCTCTCACGCTCACGCCGTCAGCACTCTTCACAGGTAGTAGGCCTTCCCAAGGTCCAATTTTACTTTCCGGTCTAGACCGTGTAAATGTCCGGCTGATGCGGCGCGGGCGATGGCCCCTCTTTTTGCGCCACCCCTCCCCCGCCCCACTCCCCACGCGCGGGACTTAACTTCTCCCCGGCTTTCTGGCCGAGGAAGTGATCTCGCGCGCTGATACGCGGGAGGGGCGGCCGATTGATTGCACGCGTATAAGTCTTGCGGGAACCAGAAGCGCGCGCGAGGGCTGTTCTTTTTTTTCTCTTTCTTTTTTTTTTTGGACTGATAGAAAGAAGAAGGGAATCGAGGACAGGATAAATTGATTGGGCGGGGTGTGGATCTGACAAATCATTATTAAGTGAGGATTCTTTTTCGCTCCATATACACGGCTCACTTTCTTTCGTTTTCGCTCGGGGATCTTGAACTATTTATGGTGTGTATGTGCTTGGGCTTGTGTACGATATTGAAAGATCAACTTTTCCGCAATTTTGGTTAAATAGATCTTGTCTATCGTAATTGTTTTAAAATATTTTGTATGATATTTTTAAAATTATAAGTTACAAATGTCTTTTTTTATCTATCAAAAAATTTCAATCTAAGCAGTAAAATTTACTTTTACAATTAATTTTTTTTCACGCAAAGAAATTAACAAATTTTTTCATACAATGAATATTGAAAATAACTTTTAAAATAGAAGCCAACCAATCGCAGTAAATTCAAATTCAGTATATGGAATCCTTATTTTATTTATTTTAAAAATACAGTTTTTACAATCACCTTTCGTTACAAAAAATATTATTTTTCTTGATTACATGATGATCCAAAAATTCTGGATACCCAATTTATAACCACAAGTCACCACTTTGGAAAAAAAGATTATATGCAAAAGATATTTCGGTGATTATGAAGATAATATAATATTTTATGTAGGAAATTACATACAGAAGTTATTTAAGGATGAAGCTGTTATTTATTAGCACAAATAAATTATAGGATAAATTTTATATATTGAATATTTTTATCAAAAAAGTACGATCTTTTAGTGGTCTTTAAATTAATGGTTAATTTTAACGATACCATTGATAAGTCTAATTATCATCTAACGTCATTATTTTGTTAAACCTTTAAAAGAGAACAATTTTTATATTTAAATTTTTTTTCTTAAGTAGTTACTTTTTGTTATAAATGGAGCAAAGGGTGTGAAATATTTCGGACACTATGTGTGTATATATATATATGTGTATATATTGATGAAATCAACCGAAAGTATATATAGATATTCAAAAGTATAATTTATTTGTCCATTGGAATAAAAATTGTAAATTTAATTGTATTTTAATAAATTTTTACATAAAAAAAACACTTATCATTTTCGGTATTAACGACGAGAAGATTGAATGCTCTGTTAAACATCCCGATTACGAGGTAATAAACCGAACTTTCAGCATGAAAGACTTTGCACTTCTGCCACGGTTGTAATTGCAACGACGTCTCCATTCGAAGACCGCAAGCTGAGATCAGCTCGGATTGGCAAATTAAAGTTAACGCTTGGAATTTTAACGTCTGTGTTTAAATTCTTCGTTTGGCCATTAGGAAGCCGTAAATTCTGTGCAGCTTAGACGTCAATCAGCGATAATACGTGACGCCTTGTCATTGGTTTACATGTAAGTGTCTTTTCATGGTAAAGGGAGTAAGACACTGGGTCATTTCGTTTGGTCGATGTCTCGACTGGAGCCCTTTCGACGTTTCTGTTTTTTGTGTGTAGATAAAACCTAATTAATCAACGCATAAAGAGCACAGTTTCAATATCTTGCTCAAATTTCCCTACGAAAAGCTTCTAAATAAGAAAAGAATTCATAGTCTATAATACAGTAATTACTTTTGAAATATGTGTTGTTTTTAAGGCAAATCTGTACTTTACTCTGTCGTCGTGGTCGTCGTGAGATCAAATTTTGGAAAATAATCAAGATGATAACAATACGAGCGTAAAATTTGTCATTCTATTGATTAGCGGAATACAAACGCGGAATTCTATTTGAGTCGATTTACTTACGCTTCACTAGGACATTCGAAGATCATAGCTAAGGTTCGCATCGGGTCGTCAGGACCATATCCTACAACTTTGGTCAAGTGATTTTTCAACGCGCGTATACTTTTAAACATATTCAAGCTGGTGAGGCTGTTGAGTACCCCTGTATAAATCAGTGATATAGAATCATAATCCATTATGTAAGTATGCCGAAAGCCGTGTGATGGATAAAGAAGATAATGATGCCTATAATGTACTGTAGCGTGTTGCGCGACTATTAGTCTTTCCTTGTAGCGACCTTTCATTGAACGGGATTCTGTAACTGCTCCGAATAGTGCGCATATTTTCGTCATAGCGCATTTATCATTATTGACTGGACACCGGCTAAACTTCTCTGCTACAGAGCCGAATTCATTGGCACTGCGCAGAAGTGGGCAGAGTACATGCACGTGTTTATATTGACCTCGGCCAAAACATTTAATCATAGAAAAAGACTTTAATAAAAAAAATTAATATATAATATATTTTAATAAAACATGTAAATCCTTAAGATCTCCTTTCTTCACATCTTAAATATAATTTCTAAAATCTTTGATAACTTACATTGAATGTCTGAGTAAAAAGTTTTGATTGAACTCATAACATTTGCAGCTGCTTTAAAAAATTGTGACCCTTAGCTTGTAAATGTCTAAACATACATAAAAATTGTAATAATGTCCTATTTTACTATTATTTAGTCTCCCTATTTATACTCCTAGTGGTGCTCATTAGATACGGTTGTAAATGAAGCACATGCAAATTTTTAGAGCACATTTGATGATACAATATCACCATTGAATTGAACGTCAATAATTTCTGTGTATTTTTTTTGAGCTTTGAAAATGTTTGAGTCGGACAATTATTTCATAAGGGTAAATATAGTTTGTGTAACAATTTTCAAATTGATTTATATTAGCTATATATAGGGATCAAAATGATTATTTTCCTGCCTTTTGGAAAAATATATAATTGCATTGTAAAACTGTTTCGATCTATTGCACATTTTACGAAAAATTCATAGTTAAGCATAAATCATGAAAAACAATACAACTTCTGATTATAGATTACAGTTTTGAGAAATTATTTGAAATTAAATGATTTATTTGAACAATCACAATCAATTATAATATATATATATATATATATATATATATATATATATATATATTTTTTAATTTTCCAGTTAGGCAAATTCTTATTTGTGTAAATAAATGGTCCATATTAAGGAAGTTGGCTATTTGTAGCCTATTAACCACTAAAAAACATTCATGGCACGGACAAAAATACTAGCAAGTTACCTTGGCAACCTATAATTATATTCAGAAGCGTCGTATGCATCTGAATCAAGTTCTATCTTTAGTATTTCTCATATAATGTTCATTCTATTCCGACTTTCTAAATTTAATATATCTCATGTTAAAGATTAACAAATAATTTATTAAGTCCATACTACAATATTAACATACGTACGATGTTCCAGGTATTTAAATTTATGCAACTAACTATAAGTACAATTTTGATTTGTTAATAACAAATTTTACTCCGAGTACAAAAAACAAAGAAAGGAAAAAAGGAAAAACAAGTGGATATATTGAAATTTCTTAGTCCATATATTTACTGAATGTCTGTAAGGTAAAGTTCCATTATTTTTATTATAAAATTAAAATACATATTTGTAAAATTTAGTTATTTACTGAAGTAATTGGATTGCATAATAAAATAGTTTTCCGACCAATGATCATTTTCTGCCAAAAATGGGTTATATCACAAAACATCTCTATAATTGGGCCTTGCCACAACCTTGAAATTTCAAATCACTTATCAGGTGCACGCATTATACGACATCGCTAATCCATAATAAGCACCGAGAGCGGCGCCCTAGAAAGAGAAGTGAGAAAGTACAGACAGCACCATGTATATTATACATAGAGAGAACTGGCTCAGTTCCTTTTACGCATCAGTGGCCGCGCGCGCGCGCGCACTACTATACATACATCGGTAAGTCGTCGATCTCGCGAGCGAGCGACCGCGAAGGAATTCCGCGAGGCAAGGGTTGGAGGGGGGGGGGTGCGCGTGGCACCGCCGCGGTCTGACATAATTGATGTCACGCGCCATCGATAACTTATCCCCCCCTCCCCCGTCGCCCCGGCGCGCGCTACTCCGAGGAGCAATTAATTTTACGTCATTGCGCGTCGTTTAAGCGCGATCGCTCGCCCTCCCGCGCCCCTCCCCCGCGTCCCGCCGACTGCTGTACCCACCTACCCCCGCGAGGCGAATTGTTCGTGCGAGCGCGTGCCCGCTCGCGCGCCTGAAACGGAAAACTCGTTATCGACTTCAATGTAGCCGCGCGCGAGCGCAGCTTCCCCCGCGGCGCGCTCTGCAAAACTCAACAATAAGCCCCTCGGAGAGCACTCTCTCTCTCTCTCTCTCTCTCTCTCTCTCTCTCTCTTTCGCTCTCAGCCATTCCCCGTGGGCAGAGGGAGGATACGGGTTTTGGAGCAAAGTTGCTTGTGTGCCGTTATTGTGAGCGGAGCAGCGCGCACAGTTGTTAATGCTGCTGTTGCCGCTGCTGCTGCCGCCGCCACCGCTCCATGCGGAATCAATGGGAGAGTTTGCGCGTGAACAGGTTGACATGAGAATGGAGGGACGAGGAGAGGGGACACGCGTGTTTTGGGGAGGGGGGTGAAAAAAAGGGTGGTGTCCCTTTCAGGCATCGGTCCTATAACGTTACCATTGGCAAGAATTGATCGAGAGTCGCGTAAAATTCGCTGGCACGCTCGCGACACGCTCATAATCAGATGACATTCACGATACAATGCGGCTCTGCTCTATAGGCGCTTAGTGTTAGTATATGGGTATATAAACTCTTACAGTACACAATAACCCTTTATACAGCTATTTATATAGAGGGTAAATCACTATAGTGATAATGATAGTCGTAGAAAATCAAAAGAACAACTATATTTTGTCTGGTGTCTGATGATTGCCGGCGATGAAATGTTATATGGCTTGGCAATGGGTCAATTTAAATGGTCTTTTTTAGCCTTAAAATACTGATACATATATATTATATATGATTCTTAGAGCGGAAATACAGGTTTAAAACATATTTATACCAAAAATTTTATATTTTCTAGAAAAGGGGTGGTACAAACAACAATACGCAAAATATAAATGAAAATTCCGTCACTTTTTAGAAGGAAATTTAAATTAAGCATGATTTACTTTTAAAAAACTTCATATTAGAAATGTAGTCATTTTCACACTTCCAAGTTGGTCCCCTATTATAATATATATTTTAGAAAATAGAGTATTCGTTAGTAAACTTTCTTCTCCGCGTAATCTCAAAAAAAAACCAGTTACCAACCAAAGGTTTCTCATCGTATTTTAGCATTCCGACAACTAATTCTGAATCGAAGTACTAAGACAGTTGTAGATAAATTGTTGTTAATAATATAATTACTGAAATCTATTTTTGCTTCCATCCGACCAGTTACTGTTCAGGAGGTCAAAGAACGTCAAAAATTTTGGTAGATCTAGATTTAACGCCAATTAAAGCATATATTTGTCTTTAAAATATATTTACGACAAAAGTCACTCCCTATTTGATCAATATCCGTATCTCTGTATCTCACAAGTTGCTTATGGACTTCATTGTATTAAATAATGTTCAATGTTGAAAATACAGGGATAAAAATAAATATAAGAGGGAGAGTCTTAAAAATATTCATATTTTTAAGGATCGCGGTAATGTGAATTTAATGTTAGAGTCGAATAATTTAGAGAGCACTTATCATTCTTAATGCGAGTTCGGTATATATAATTGTATTATAAGTTTTTTGGAGCCGAAATGACTCAAAACTTTGAACGAAGCAGATACAAGATTCGGCAAATTGCGTGGAGGGATTATGGAGGTTATCCTTTGTGAACTATAGTATATAGATGATTTCTGTCTATTTATTAGTAGTTGTTTTTTTATATTTTAGATTCTATGAAGGTATTCATAAAAAACAGTCTGACTGTGATTATATAATTATATTATTTAAAAAAAACTCACGGCTGATAAAAATATTTCATTTAAATTAATAATAATTAACAATTACTAAAATTCATATCGCGTAAATAGAGTCAGTGATATATTTGTATTACTTTAAAATATATAAAACTTTAGCAAAATGATAATTCATAGCCAAGCATGAGGAATGAGTAAACCCTTTCCTTTCGCCTTGCAGAATTTTACAAAATCTAGTGTATCATTTAAGGCATCTCTGAAATCCGTACAAAAATAACCGAATGAAGATCGAGTTGAATTAGTAGGTTGAGAGAAACAGACAGAGAAGGGGAGAGAGAGAGAGAGAGAGAGAAATCCTCTTCAAGACCTAAAACTTCAGAAAACAGACCAAAGTCCACTCACCGCAATATGTAAAAGATAGAGACAGGAAGTAACGAATCCCTTCGCGGACGATGGGGCACGCCGGTTTCCGTCCCTCCGCGATTTTCTTCATTCCCTCGGCTTCTCATCCGTCCTCCCTTGTATCGCGGCTCTCTTCGAAAAGAGTTCTTCTCCCCTCTGGCGCAAGAGCACCGCGTGTGACGCGCGACAGCTGAGTAGGAAAGACCGACTGACTGACCGCTACGCGGCCATGTTACGCGTCGGGTTCAAGCAGGAAAACCGCGCGGCCGCAATATTACAGCAGCTGACTCTCGATTTATGATGAATCAACCACGGTCTTTCCATACATTTGCACCGATTCGACAATATCCGTCAGATGTTTCCTATGCAAATGTAGGTATGATTCTGTAAGCAGTATAGTCTTACTAATTGCCTAACGTATGACGACTCACTGTATCTTCCAATGGGGCAATTCTCTGTACTTAACTTAAATGAAAACAAACAAAAAATCCTCTAACAGAACAGAATAGCGTGTATTACACAGTTGGGTTTAGTTAGATTTCCTTAGCTAGTCATATGAAACAGTCGTGGATTTTTTATAGTCAGAATCCTATATATAGCATCTTCCAAAGAACGAGTTTTGAAAATTGTAGATTAAAGAATAAGTGTAAGGAACGTTTGAGAGATTTTTTTATAATGGAACGAGTTAGATATTTTTCACGTATTCATATTGCTTCGATAAAGTTGAATACCCCTTTGGAGATGCACTTTACAGGGTATATATATATATACCATATAACTAATCTATAACAATTTTTTTATTTGACATTTTTTATTGACAAGAGGTTCCAATATTTAGAGAAAAAGTACCCTAATCAGAATCTTATGTCGAAATTATGAAATATTAAATGTAATTTTGTGAGTTTGATCATTTGGTAACTAATCTTAAAATATTTATGTTTCAATATTAGTATCCCATCACATTCTTTTGTGCAAAGAAATTTTCTCTGTCAAATCAGCGTTATTAGCTAGTACTCGTCATTTACTTTGTAAATTGACCGAATCCGAAATAATTAAGATCCATCGATCGCTTGTAAAAATAGATGATCAGTTTATTTTAAGCAAGACCAGCTGTGTCGCTGGTCTTAAATATTGAAAATGGTGAATTTCGCGAGAAAGATAAATAATTCAATGGTAGATAAGAAAAAGACAATTATATTACTCAATTTCCGCTATTCATTGCGTTTTTTAATAAATAAAGGTTCCGACCAAATTTTATTACAATGTATATATTCTACGGGCCGGTGTATACAATTTGGATATTTAGATCAGTGACCAGGTATTATAGAAAATCTCGGTTTGTCAAAATGAAATCTCGTACAAAAAGATATTAGCAAAAATTTAGTGATTTTTCACAATTTGCGATAATTATGTAGAGAACCTAAATTACGCCCACGCACATTATACATACAGTTGCCTTTGATGAACTTTCTTTATTTCACATTATGATGTGGACAAAATAAACATCAATTCCTTTATTTTATGATTAAAAACATTACTTTTATCTTACGTTTGAGCTTTTTTTAAAATACTTTATCTCTGATTTTTAACAGTTAATTTTTTGTAAAAGGAATTAGTGAAAAAAGATGTTTTTCCCGTGTGAAATTATTTAGGTGGGATTAGGAGAAACATCTATGATTATATATTATTTAACTAGGTCACAATTTATTCAAGCAATATTAAAATAATAAATATAACTTTTAGTTGATATAATGAATTGTGTATAATCAATAAGATAAAATTGTAAAATAAATCACTTCTTTTGAGGAAGATTGTTTTTCTTCTTTTCTATTTATGATTTATTTTTATTGAACTTTTTTTGTATCTTTTAACAAGTGCAAAAACTACATATAATTACAAAAAAAGACCACACTGCAATAATATATTTCGTAATTAAAAGACCATTTAACGTTTTCTTCAATTAAAACCAAAAATACGCTGTACAGATTATATTCGCAAGCACGCAGCTGGAATCCTCTCTCGCAATTAATGCAAGCGCGAGCTATAAAATTTCTTACGCACACATATATTGATCGGAAATTGTGCATGCAGGCATGTTTATACGTCGAACGGTCTCGCGCGCGCACTAACGGCAGAGTGCGAGAGTGCGATGAGGGGGGGGGGGGGAGCGGATGATGTTCCCTCGTTTATTCGCGAGCGGCAAACGGCGCGCCGATGCTCTCGGCTGAGATTCGCGCGGTGAAATGCGCGCGGCGTATAGAAAATGGCACGCGTGTATATATATGATACGAATATGGCGCGCGCGCCAGTGAAATTTCTAGTTCGAGAATCGAGTAATGGAGCGGGCTCTTGCCATTTTATCCCTCTAATTATGCATGCATCGTATACGTCGAAACCTGGACTGCCTCGACAAACAGGTACAGAGGGATAAGGCCGACGACACTTTTTTTTTTCAAGAATACTCTAAGATTTTTCCGCTTAAGGAGCGCCAAACAATCTTCAGAAATTCTTCCAGCACCTTTTGGTAACATAACCTATCGATGATCAACAGAACTAACTCGTGTGGCTGATACGAGCGTACAATAATTAAATAGGCGAAGGTATATAGCTTACATCGTTAAAATTTCGGAGTTATTTAGAAATTTGTTTTCAAAAAGGAAAAATAATTAAAATACTTAAAACTAAAGTAGAAAACGCGTTAAGATAGAGTTAAAAGTGCAAAATAGACAGTATGTAATTTTCTTCACATCATCAATAAAGTAGATAAGACTAACTACTGTAAAGAACTTTTTTTAAA
Organism: Sycobia sp. Sy_11; assembly: GCA_018907035.1. Taxonomy (NCBI): domain Eukaryota; kingdom Metazoa; phylum Arthropoda; class Insecta; order Hymenoptera; family Epichrysomallidae; genus Sycobia; species Sycobia sp. Sy_11. The sequence continues at coordinate 957,619 of JACCIC010000109.1, forward strand.
TTGAACCTGAAGCTTGTAAAATTACACGATTCAATGAATTTTATAATATGGAATAAAACACAAAAATTAAATGCAATAAAATGATTAAATCATTTTATGCTGATATAATTGTTATATTTCGCAATGCAAAGCAAACGTATATCGTATTCAATTTTTTGTAATACGCTATGGCATTATAAAAAAAGTGCAACATTTTAATAAATATTTTAAGTACAAAACATAAGATCTCACTGTATACTTATGTCGACCCAATCGAGTATCCGAATCGAGCAAGCCGAACAGATGCTGAAGTCAGGTAGAATATTATTTCACTACTTATTTTAAGGTTGTATTTACTTTTATCCAATATTAAAGTATAGGAGAAACTTTAAATAACAGTTTGGTTTCAAATATTAGTTGTTTTTAATAATAAACTTATTGTTGTATTCGTGAATAGAAATTTTAGTGTCTGTATTCCACTTGAAGGGCGATTTTCAGACATTTCCTTTAAAAAAAAGTAATAGTGAAGCATTTCTGCAGTATATAAAAATCATCGTCTGATAATTCAAAATGTGTACAATTCGACTGAACTTCAATAGACAGTAATAAAAAACTATGCATTTTCGACGAATTCATGTTCTTCACATAGAGTTATAATCTTTCTTTGCATTCAATTTTTTGAAAATGAGGGATTCTATTTAAAAAGTCGATCTTGAAATAACCTTCAGTCATAGTACAGTGGAAACCCAAGATGACCGATCGACTTCCCACTTAAAATTCTGAAATTCTCATCTTGATAATTTTTTTCTATTTCGTCGTTCACAAATGAATTTTATCAGACATATCTACATTAAGCTAAGCAATTATTTAGTAGAGCGTAAAGTTGAAAATCGGCTTAAAGATTGTCTCAGTAGTTTAAAATTAAATCGTATTATATCAGCGTGCAAAATTTAATAATATCGACGTCACAAACACATTAAATTCAACGATAAGTTTGAAAATTTAATTTTTCCATTACTTATAATTAAATTACAAGTTCGTATCGAAAGTATTGAATTAAAACTGGTTTACTACTGAATGCTTAAGATTAGTCCACCTGCCGTCTTACTAATGAGCCCAGCAGGTAACTTCAAGCGTAGACAATTAGTTTTTTATTTTGTTATTTGTTAGATTGAGAATATATTTCTATATTATGTCTTAAAACCAGCTTTTATAAAACTGATTTATATCCTAATTAAAATCATAATTTAAAAAGAATTCTTTAGATATTATTAAAACATTAAGATATTACTATCAAGAATATAATGTTTATATGTAAAACATTTCCATTTTATATATATATTTATTGTATCTTTAATTTTTTATAGAATATATCAAATAAAAAAAAATTTTTGTTTCAGGTAAGTTCGGAGGCGTTATGTACGGAGCATATTGCTCGATATAGAAAATCTAAAGTTTAGTAAGTATAACGAATTTTTTAAAAATATCCTACAGAAAAAAGAGGTTATATACAGTCATATACAAGTAGACAGACGTACAGAGAGTGGCCGACACGGGGAGGAAGAAAGAGACAGAGGGATCGTAAAAACAGAATACGATTATTATTATAAATATAGAAAACTATCAATTCGCCTTCTACAAAAATCCATTAGAGTTGAAACATTACAGCTTAAAGTAAAAAGAAAATAAAGATTTTTTGACACACTGTTACAGAGAAACATAAAATTCAATGCAGATTATAACATTGACTTTTATAGCATATATCTGTACATTGATATTTATAATTTTTTTATTATTTTTAAGGTCAAATGTTGATAAATTAATGTATAAATTGAATTATTTTAACCATTGCATTATTTATTTAAATACTTATTAATTACTGATTTGAAAAGTAAGATTTGTAATTGAATACATGTAATTTGTATCGATATATGCGCTGGAAGTAAATTTCATAGCCTGCATAAAAATTTACGTCTTTTTGTACACTGCAGTAATACTGAATAGTTCTTAATTTATAATTATTCCTTTACTGTTTATTTACGGACTAAGAACAATTTGTTAATTATACACTGTTGGATTCACTGTTGACTCTGCTATACGCCGCGTCAGTATTCGACAAACACTGCGAATTGCGTATTACGACGCACATATGTCCCCAGCTGCTGGTAAAAGAGTTAACTAAATATTTACTATTCTTCACCTAATTCTTTGGCATTGTTATTATGCACAAGTACATCGTTCTCTGTAATAACTCATTTTACTACTAATACTAAGCTCTCTGGATAATACGATGGCACATCATATATACGCGCTTCGTCTTACAGTTACTCTTATGATTTTCCGTGCATAATAGCGCATAATTGATTCGGCCTTGCGAAGCTAGACAGCGTTAAATTGAAATTTCATCGCATAGAAAAATCCCGCCGTGTCATCGTGCATGCCGGAATTACGACAACGCGTTTCGACATTCATAAACATCAAATCGAATTGTCGAATCCCTCGGTGCAACTGACCACTGAATTGACAATCTATTAAGAGTTCCAGTCAGCTGTAACTTTGAAGAACTTTTAATCTTCATAACTTTGTCCTTGCTTCTCCCTCTCCGACCCCTCTCCCAGTTGTGTCTTCTCTTATAGATCATTCTTAAAACAGGACTAATTCTGAAACGCATGAAATTCTTCCTTCATCGACTTATCCCTGTGTTTTCGCTTTTTGCTCCCACCGTTCTGACTCTGTCTTTCTCGCATCTATAGTCGATTCTTTTGATTTCTTTTGCTTTTTCGCTCCGTTGCTTCATTCCCACCCCATCCCATCTTTCTCATTTTCATTTCAGGTCTTTTATTTTTCTTCTTATCTTTCTCCCACTACCGAATGATGGAAAGAGAGCAGGCAAGAACGGGCAATTTCATCGCCACCGGAAGCGCAACTGGCCTCTGCTTCGGCGACACAGTTGCCACGGGCAACCTCGGCCTCTGCTCGGAAAATTCTTGTCGCTTCGTGGAAAAGCAGGACGATTGCGGGATTCGCGGGGAAGGGAGACAGAGGGAATGAGGGGAGGAGATCGACCGAGAGAGGGGTGGAGGGTGGGAGGGAGGGAGCGAAGAGCCGAAGGTAGCTGAAGAAACTGAGAAAAGCTGATTCGGGAGGAACGCAAAGAGGGGAAGAGGGAAAATGAGTAGGAGCGAAACTGAGCGAGAAAGATGGACAAGTAAAGTTTGGCCGGATAGGCGAGGATGGAAAGTGAGGAAAAGGATCATGAGAGGTGTCGCTATGGAACCTATCTCCCTTTTTTACCCCGCGACGAAGAAAAATTCAATCCGCTAGTTAAAGGAGATGCCGCTCCCCCTCCCTTTATACCTTCTCTATTTTCCTTGTCTTTTGCCAATGCAGTTAGTTCGTAGGCGTGAATGCAAAAAAGTTAAGCGAGAAAAAAGAAATATATTATTTTCAAGTGAAGCGAGAAAAATTCAGGAAAAATGAATGCCATAATAAAATGAAAGTAGCTGAGAGATATGATGAAAGTGAAACACAACAAGGATAGAAAAAATACTAAGAGCGAAAGACGATGAGTATGACAAATGAGAAATAGAGTGACGGAGAAACATTCGTTTGAGAAAGGTGAGAAAAGAAATTAGTAAAATTATGTCAAAGCAAATAAGATGGTTAGAATTAAATAGTCAGAGCTTGAATGAAGATGTAAAGCAAACGAAATAATGAGAGAATGGAAGTAATTCCGGATTCTAGGAATGAACTCGGATAATAATGCATTGGTTTGAAATGTAAGATTTTGTCAACTAAAAAAGTCATAAAAGTTTTTAGGATGAAACAGAATTTTATTTATTTTTTTAATTTTATTTATCTAAAGAAACGAACATAATAATAACTAGAAGTTTTTTGGATAAATCTTGATATAAATAATGCCTTTCTCTTATACAAGTAAAAGTCCTATATTAGGTGATATGAAGATTAATTATAAGCGTACTTAATTAACCAACTAATATTTACTAAAACGACATGCAAAAATCTTTATTACAATATTCATTTTTTAAATACGAAGTTAAAATAGCAATCAATTTAAAAAAAGGACAGCTTGGTACGAGAAAGTCAAAACTAATTCGCAGCAGATGACACCGTAGAAAACAATATCGAAATCTCCTCTCCGAAATATATTCGAGCAAACCTCGGTGCCGACGAAAGCGGAGAAAAGGCAAAGTGCCTAATGAGATAGGCAGAGGGAACAGGAGAAGCCGAAGAATAGAGGGGCGAAGAACAACCCGCTGGAGGGCTCAACAGGCTCGACCTTGCCACTTTTGCCAATTCGGAAGACGCGACGACGACGAAGACGACGAGAATCCTTGTTTTTCCCTCGAGCCATTGGCCGGGAGGGTGACTCAAAGAAAAAGGGAGGATTAAGAGTTGCCAAAGACGTTGTATCGAAAGATTACGGAAGCCCAGGGCACGGACTACGGACCACCATCGTAGCGATTTATGTGGTGGCATTCCTTTCCCAGATGCCCTCCTGTCTTAATTTCAACGGCGAACAACGCGGAGCGACTTCGGCGAAACTCGTAACTCGCGATGATGCTCTTCTGTAAATATGTAATTGAGGCTAATTCAACGAGTTCTTTTTTCTTTTGACTTTTTAAATCAACAATTTGGAGATTAATAGAGATAGGCGAAAGTTTTTTTAAAGATTTAAAGATCTTACTGCAAATAAACATTGTATGGGAATTACTACTAACGACATTTTCATTAATCAGATGAAATCAAATTTTCAACATAAATGACTGAAATTAAAAAATAAAGAGCTTTAACATAGTTTTAAATTGTCTTTGAAATATTTTATTCTAAAAAAATGTATACTTGTGCTGTAGTTAAATTTTTATTTATACTCAACTGGGATTTCATTCTTCAGTTCCAATGTTTGAAATAAAAATTTGTATAAAAAAATAGTTAAAACAATATTAGATTTTAGGCGGTCTCAAAGACTCATTGCAAACTAAAATCTTCTTACAATCCTCACTTAAAAAACGTTAAAAACAACATCGTTAAAAAATGCCGCCTGAAAACAAAAGAGAGGTAAGCGACTCAATTATTGGAAAATAAGTAATAAATAAGTTAAACACCCGTCTTATTGAATGTACTAAAGGGTTAAAAATGTATACAGTTGAAAAAAAACTTAATAGGATATCAGGGCATACGATTCTTGCATTCAGGCTCCAGGATTTTCAGTTATTATAGATCGACTCGACGGTCTTAAAACGTGGCAGGAGGCATCAACCCCTCGAGGCTCCTCATCCCCAAGAAGCCTTTGATTTAAGAGTTTCTCGGCAAATGACTTCGCTGCTACTTCCTTTCGTCCGTTCCTCCGTCCATCCTTTCGCCCCCTCCTCGGTAAGATACATTCGCTAATCCAGCGGGGCAAACGGTATCTACCTACCTGGATACGGGCCAACTGCTTTTCCTTGCATTTTCGTCGTGCCTCTTGTTTTATATGTATATATATATATATAATACTAGTGCTGACGGCGCTCCGACCACGTATTTCAGTCACTGCCGCGTATCTGTACCGCGCGCATTATACATTTCCTTTTTTCTCTATTTCGACGGACTCTGGCGTTTCTTTCGGTACCACGGGAGCACTGGAACTTTCATTATTGTTTCGTGCCGCCTCCGTCGCAGCAGCAGCAGCAACAGCAGTAGCCAATCGGATGTTCTTATATATATAGAAAACGCTCCAGTTTCTCGCGTGTTTTTCTCTTTATTAAGCCCGGGATGCAAGGGTGGCGCGATGATCTCTTTAAACGGTTCACTATGGGCATTGTGCAAAACTGTTCTAATGTTCTTTAAATGCCACGGTGTGGTTTCATTTACAGTTTTTTGAAAAGTTTTCTTTCTGGATCATTAACGTAAGAATACCGCGATTTATGATAAGAGGAAAATTTTTTTAGATTGACTTTGAGGAATTTATTATTTATTTGGTCTGAACAAAAAGAAAAAAATTCACTTATTATTTTGTAAACCGATGAAAAATTGATGTGGCATTTCAAATTTAGACATAGAAAATAAAATTTATTAGAAAGCAAATGTGGTATGACATTTTATATACTAGAATTTTCTAAAAGAAATTTGAAACAAATGTCATTGGATAGATACCCTATTACGCGTTAGTTTTTCATGCGGTAAATTCAAAATTGCACACATCTTTAATGTAAACAGAACACTAAATTTCTACTATATTCTTCCATTTTCCGAGTCATAAACATCAAAATGAGCTCTACAACAGCTCTACAAAATGATTAACACAGAATTTCATACTGCTCGTCCATATATATGTATATAACTAATTTTGTAAAACGGGCTAATTCCGCAATTCTCGAGGGCGCGCCATATCATTCTTATAAACTCGCGCGCAACCGATGCGCGCGCATAAGCAAAATTCAGATCATTGATAAAGTTTATGTAATACGCCGGCGCCGCGGGAATTCGTGCCCCGGACGCGGGCACTCTTCGATTCTCGGCAACATAACTCCGCGGCCCTCTCGCGCAAGAATGCAGCAATTCAAACTCCGCCTGGCCTTTCCTATCCCGCCGCCCGTCCCGCTCGTGCTGTTTTCCGACCCTTCCGGGCCTCGCGATTCGATTTCCAATTCGGCGCGGGAGCGCAGAGCCGGCCGCGCGCACGCATCGGCACGCGCGTCATACTCCTGCTCCCACAGTGTTTTCCAGAGATTACAGCTCTGCTTTCCCAGACCGTGTATATAGGAATATGCTCGTCCTCTTTCGGGCGCGCACGCGCACGTGTGACGCACGCACGCGAGGAGTTTCGCGAGTTTCCCCGTGTATGAGTGCGAGCGTTGCCTTCGCCCATAGGATTTGGGACGTCACGCGCGCGCGGGCGGTTCCGCATTCGAAGCGCAGGATTAAAGGCGAAATCGAGACGATCAATGGGGAGTACGAAAAAGATGCGTTTTCGGGTACGCGGCCAAAGCTTTTTCTAAATTTTCTTATTGGGATATTTTTTTTTGGTACTCGATAAAAGCGATGTTTCCGTTCGCTAAAAGCGGCTATTTCGAGGCTTCTGCTATTTATGCATTTCCAATTTATTCTACTTGTAATGCGGTTTTACGCGAAAACTTTAACACCATATGTTCAAGGCGTACTAATGCGTGCATTAACGTCATTTACTCAATTATCGTGGAATAAAATGATATATGGATTTGTTCAGTTTTCCAACAATACTGCCGGTCCTACATGCTTGTGTTATTTCTATACCGCTATATATATATATATATATATATATATATATATATATATATATATATATATTAAATTATTCATATATTAAACTATTAAATTATTAGAATTGAAAAATTATTTGTCAACTAATTTCAATTTGATACCGTGACTTTTCTGAATTTCCATACTACAATAAAAGAATTCACGAAAATCTGCTCGAACTCATTCTTCAATATTCGCGTTTAATTAGAAATATTGACGAACGTCTGATGCCGGTAATGCGCGTTATCGAATATCTCGCGAACAGTTATGCACACAGCCGTAAACAATAATTAGATAGTGAGTTGTAAAAAAAAAAAACATTTTCTACATTCATATGAAAGCTGCACTTTTCCAACGAAGTACTAGTTTCTTTCATTTTGCCCTTCTTTTTTTTTTATTGAGTCAAATAATTATTTCAATAAAACGAATATAAAAGCAAGTAATATAATTTAAGCAGCTTCGTTTTAAATTTCGAAATTTTTCTTCTCGCAGACGGAGGTAATATAATAAAAAAATTTTTTTAAATAAATAAAAAAAATGAAAATTACTCGGTGGAAGAAGAAACGCGAGCAAAGGAGGGAGGGGCAGGTAATACAGATTTCGGACCTTAACCTCATAGCAGTTTCTATAACACGTGCCCATCTCCAGCAACCAACTTCAATTCCTCGGCTCCTCTTCTCCTGCCATCCACCTCCCTTTTCTCTCTCGTTTTCTCTCTTCTCCATCTCTCCTTTACTCCTTTTCAGCTCTGTTTTTCTTCTCCTCTCGACCTCTTTCCTTTTTTCTCCGACACCCCCCGTCCTCCTTCCCCCCTCTCTCTTTCTCTGTCTTTCTCTGTCTTTATTTCTTGCCCCTTCTATACATTCTGCATCCTTCATTTTGTACTCTTTTCCTCGTCTCCTACCTATATCTTTCTCTTTTTCATGGTCCGATCCACGCATATATACGTGTGCGAAGTTCTATCTCGGCGTCGCTGAACGCTGGACTTTTCGCGGCTGTTGCAGAAAGATGCGCGCACGCACCAGTGACTATGTAGTATTTATATATTCAATATTGTTTAGTATCCCAAAGTATGTTTTCTTTTGACTTCAAAATTCAAATGAATACCGATTGTTTATAACTTTATACAGTTGGAAGCACAATGTATTTGCCTCGACTTTAATATTGTATTTATTAACCAATGATTTTTATCAAGAAAAAGATATAACGGATTTCGTATTTATCGAAAAACTTCAGCTCCTGTAATATTAAAAGATAATTTTAAAAAATGTGTAAGGATAATTTTCTCTTTCATCTATCAGTAAGGTACTCATTTTTAATTTTTGTTATCTTCATTTAGAAAATAATTTATGAGAGAACAGGATCATAAGAAATTTACGAGCATTGATAGTATAAGCCATACCCAAATTCTGTATAACTTCTTCGATTTAAAAATACGAAAATATCAAACAAATTGAGTTTCAGTGTAAAAGCTAGATTGAAGCATTTCACAAATTTCTAGCAACTTGAATCATAGAAATGATTGTAATATGTATAAACTTAAACTTTCTGTTATTTATAATCATTTCGACAATTTAATATTTTTTCTTAAATGAATATATAACAATTAAATATGTATTTTTAGTATTGTATTGAAGAGAAAATATATTTTAATTCTTATTTAATCTTACGAATTTAACAACGATAGAAAAGAATTGCTTTCATCAATATTAACAAAAAATACTTTTAAAGTTTACACCAACTAGTTACCATTATATTTGTAATTTAAGTATTTCGAAATTTCACAAATTTATATGAAAGATCTGTTCTAGTATTTATATTATTTAGTTTACATTTTTTTCAAAAAGCAGATATGTTCTACGCTTAAATTTTATTTATACGTACAAGCGCTGATTTCTCAAGAAGCTTGTGTACCGTTTTTGTACTGTAAAAAAGGGAGATGGAGGGAGGGAGAGGGAGAGAGAGACAGAAATGAAAGTACGGTAGTCTCTCGGCAATTGACGTTGCGTTGAATCTTCCGTCATGTGAAAGTAGAAATCTGTCTGTAACCAGTTCATGGCCTCTGTTCTGTAGACACATTCATCGAGAGTTGGTTGTATAAAATCGAAACGGCTTTTGTTCTTTCAACGCGCTTGCTTTTAACACGCAATTTTTACTTATATTCGATTTGAAATGAAATTTCATTTTAATTCAATAAATGGTTTATTTTGTGCCTCAGTTACACATTAAATTACACATAAAATCTTCATTATTGAAATAATAATTGAAAAGTTCAAATATATAATTATGGTTTCCTTTATTCATTTTTCTGTGACAAAAATGAAGTGGACGATATTTAAATGACATTCAAGCAGTGTCATAGTTATTGCAATAAATTTAAAATGCTTTTTCAATGTTTTTTTTTCTATTTTATCATAAATTGATTTACATCTATACTACGTTTAAAGTAGCTGCAATAAATGTATTAATGTCTATTACTTTTGTTTTATTGGACTTTAAATTTACAATTAAAAATCAATCTTTACAGGACGGAAATTAGTATAATATATATAATTTCCAATTCTCTTATGAGAAATGTCGATCATATGGTTATACCAATATAATAACTTTACTCTCTGCAAATTAAAAAAATAAATCTCGTTTACTTTCAGTCATCATAGAAGATTAAATTTCCATTCGTACGTTAATTATCAAAGACAATAAAAGAACCTATTATTATTTTTTAACCTGACAAATATACTCATATGCTAAGTATTAGTGATCTCAATGTCTAGGTTCGAATTGCATGTAAAAATTCCTCAATAAAACCTGATCATTTTCATTGCCGACCTAAATGCCAATTAATACTTTTATCGGTCTTACAGTCTTTATAATAATAATCTACTATATTAATATAATGACAGTGAGACTGCTCATGTTTACAATCATCCCCGTAGAATCTGAAATGGAAATCAATCCTAAAATTAATTATTTCAAAAAGGATAAAAAATAAAATAAAAGTAAAATTAAAACTTAAATTAATTAATCTATATACTATGTTATTCGAGGACAACCTAACTGTCCACACCACCTAAAGTTAACTTTGATGTTGCCCGACGTTTTGAACCGCTCCGGTTCACCTTCAGGGACTAAACCGGTATATTATGCAACCTAAATGTACTGGTCCTAATAATTGTACAATTTTTTCCCCAACACGATCAAATCCCCATTTGGAATCCTTGTGAACTACAATACATTATAAAAACTTTAAACATTTTGTATACATCGAAAAAAGTTGCCATCGATACGAATTGACAACACTAAATTATAAAAAATTTTCTGGCCTATATCGTAAGGAACAATAATATATTTCGGCATACCAGTTTATCGTTTTTCTATACTTCCGTTTTATCTGTTTAGTCATTTTGGTAAGTCAAGTGTTCAATTTTTCAGTTGTTCGGTTTTGTATAAAATGTAAAGAAAATTCATACAAGTTTCTTGAAAAACTGATAGCTGTCCAGTTTTCTAAGGGTTCACTTCAATTTCAATATATGTTAAAATACTTTAATCTTTAAAAAAGAAGTCTACAAATATTCACGCCCTGTATATAGAAATAATATATATTTTAAGACTAATGGTTGTATTATTTAAAATAGTTTTATGGTTAAATGTTAAATGATAGAACTATTTATTAAAAATATATTTTACTTGTTTTTTATCCTAATTGTTGACGAATTTTTGTGGATTTTATTTGAAAAATAATTATTTCGGTCCTATTAAGATAGGTGTAACTATGTTATATACGACGCTCTATACTTTATTTAAAGACTATGGCTAACAGTTTTATCTAATATATATATATATATAATCTTGATGATAAAATAATAATGTTCTAAAAAATTTAAGCATTCGCGTTCAACTACTATTTTTGAGATTAGAAGATGTTGCACTTATGTCAACGGAGTCAAGGATTCGTGTAATTCGAAGCTACGTATACCGATACTGTTTGGTTAGTAATATTAATTGATTGGCGCTAGGGATACCGCATTTAGAAGTGAAAGAAATGAAACAGTTATAAAAGAAGTGAGAGAAAAAAATTTTAAAGCAAATTAGTCAAAATTAAAATACAGGTTCGTATATTTGGATTCAAGACAATTCATTTTCTAAGGAATACTTATAAAAAAAGTGTTATTAATATCGATTCTGTCATTTGATTTGTTATATTTTAGGTATTGAAATAAGTTTTCATCTATTTTGACTTCCAAATTGTTATTTATTTAAAAAGAATGAGCCAGGAAACAATTTTACAAAGGGTATGCCCCATTGAAAGCAATCACTATCCCACATATTTCAAGAAGTTTATAGATTCTTTTGTAGAAAAATTCTCCACCCATCGATTCAGTCCAATTTTCGAGACAATATTCCGCGTTGTCGTGAAAATTGAAAGTTTCGCTAGAAATAGTCGATTGCATCGAACAAAATAAGTAAAAATCTAAAGAAGCGATATCGGCAGACAAGGGCGGGGTAAGTTAAGATTTACATTTTACTTCTTCTAAAAATTTGTTGAGCTATTTTGTAACATTGGGTCTGATATTGTCAAAAAAAAAAACAAAATTAATTTTCCATGCGTATCATTCTATTCAAGTTGCTTTTTCCAGACTGGATTTAATTGTATATAACTGTATGCTTCAGCTGGTCACATTGACTATTGATAGACACATTTTTCATTAAGAACTTACATATATTTTGTTAAGGTATAACTACTATTCTAAATATTCTACGATCCAGGTCATTTAGGGTTGTAATAATTAATCCATTTTATACCGACAGTAACGATTCAATACAAAACAACACCTAGCACGTCACCATTACCATTCGTTAATTTATCGATATTTCCTGTATTCAACAACTTTTCGAGCGTTTCGTATTCATTTTGACCAAGTAGTTCCTTCAGTTTAACGTCCATCGCAATTTTTGAATAGCAGAAACTATTCCTGTCAGGGTTTACTCTAAAATGTGTTATTATCATATACATATTATTGATTAACAAATGATGCGTTTCAGTTGCACTTGAATGCAAAAAAAAGCAGAACAGCAGAATCTTCTGTAAATGCTGTTTTGTAAGAACGGTTATAGACATCTTAACGACATAATATAAAATGTTTCTAGACTGACAATGAGATTGCCACTTATTCAGATCCTGAATTTAGCTATAACTAAAAGTCTTTTATAATTTACATAAATAGAAAATCTGTTTAGCTGTGCTTTGCAAGGCCTCTCTGGTCCAAACAAAGTTACTGCTATCATTATAAACGAACTTAATCTAATAAATAAATTACATTGTCTCAAACAGATATTTCAGAGTATATAGCATTTCGTGTCACTAGCATAATTATAGTTTTCATTAAAATTTAACTTTAATTTTCTTAATGAAAAAACTACTTGAAATCCTGAATAACTGCACAAATTGAGGGTCCTGGCCAATTTAAGTAGGGGTATTTTTCAAAATTATTATATGTAAATTTATTTTAAAATCTATTGAATTGCTTAACAGGGATTCGTGTATTAATTTCATATTACATTAAAATTAATATACAAATTTAAACTGTTAAGTCCCAACGCTCCTCCCTATTATTGTTTGACAGAATTCGAAATCTGAATCTTGAATATATTCATGCATTTTTTATGCTGTTAGTAAGATTCTTTAAAAATCGAGATCGCCACTTTATGGGAATTTTTTTCTATATGCCAATAATTTTAGTATTATCAGTCAATTCTACCATCAGAAGGTAAATGACGACACGAATTTCTCAAACATTATCACAAAGTAACCATCATCAATTACTAAAACCAGGTGCTGATTTGAATTGGCATACGCAATCTTCAGATTAACATTACCGAAATTGCTGTTTCAATTGGTGGATGTGTTTTTATTTTACCGAAGTAATATTGAAATTATTTCCAGTACCATAAAATTTTTTTTTTAAATATTCTATAACTATTACGGACTAATTAAGTGGCCTTTCTAGGTTTATTTATTTATATAATTTACGTATATAATAAAAGTGTATTTTTCCTTATCAATTAATCGAACTTTTTGTACGTATGAAATAAGCAAATATCAATTATCTCAGGTAAAGGAATTGGAAATTCTCAAATAAGCGAATATCAACATTACGTTGTTATTTGTTATAGTTATAGACTTATTCGATCTCAGAGAGTAGCAATTTTAATTATCAATCTATCTTCGCTTAAGTTTTACATTACGCAGAGGATTAAAAATGATAACTTAACAGTCGTTTAACATACAAAGTAAAACAAGATCTCCGCGATCCAAATAGGGCGCCAACTGTATAATTAAGAGACGTTCCAGTAACAAGATACCATTTAAAGTTTTGCACGGTGAGCGCAGACGCGGCCACTGCACCTCATCATAGGCGCATCAAAGCGTAAACGCGCGTGATGCGGCGATTCTTATATGGTACGTGGCAGGCGCGCATAGGACGAAGGGCCGCACTGGAATGCTGCGATGACAATCAACGCGCCCAGCAGCAGCAGCAGCAGCATCTTATACTGCGCATATAAGCGGGTGCAGTTATATCAGGTTATATACCTGCTGACGTATGCGTGTGGGTATATACATACAGCATGGGAGGTATAGGCGCGCGCGCGCTCGCGATTATTTTCCCGCGGGGTGCGGTGGCGCCGTTGTCGAAGGACGAGAATTAGCGTCTTGCCTTGCAGCCACGCGAACGCGCGCCCCCGATCGCAGCGCCGCACCGTCGGGGAGCTCGCGGCGCGAGACGAGCGGTGTCCCGCGCACGCAGCTCTCACGACGATATTATCGTTCCGATTCCGCATGCATGCGCTCTGCAACCCTTCTTTTCCCTGCTTTACTTTTATACATACATACATACATATATACACACATACATACATACACACATACGTACGTACGTGCATACACACATACATACATACATACACACACGCACTCACGCGCGCGCGTGTATCTTTGTATGTGTGTATCTTTGGAGCAGAGTCCCTTCGTTTTGCTCTCTTTTTATCTATATACCTGTTCGCGTATATTTGAACAGACGGATCAAAGCCGTCGTCGTAGGCTTCTTGCGATATTACATCAGTAAGTGCAGTGGGATCGGCAGGGGGAGGCTCCAAAAATTTTTTAAAGCTATTTACTGAAACTGAACTGTCGCGTACAACGATTCCATGTTTCTTTCTTTCTATTTCTATTATTCTATTTTTTTTTAGAAATGTACATTATTCATTAAATTACGCTATGTTCTATATCAAAGCACAAAGTCTAATTTATAATAAAGCTGTTTTGAGATTTCAATTGGTAGTGTTTCATAATCCTTTTTCATCAACTACAGTTATACCTCGCACTGTTGCAATTCTAACGATCTCAAATATCTATAAAAACTTGAATTATTTAATAGTTCTTTAAAATTCCTAATTACGTTGTATGTTTTTTGCATGTCTTATAATATATATATTATTATAAGAATAAAAATTTTATAATGAAAACTGATTACTCTGCTAATTTTATTTATTCTATTTTTCAAGATATAGATGTAGAAATATTATCTGTCAATCTTATCGATGCAATGTTTTATTAAAAGATGTTACTAAGTTGAATTATATATTTGCAAGTCGATACGCCTATGTATCTTTATTTTTCAAAATAATAGAGATCCAGATTCTGCAGGCCAATACATACAAACGTCAAGGAAAACAGTGCGCGAATTCGCGATGCCTTTAATGAGTCTGCAAAAAACAATTCATACCAAGGTCATAAATTGCTGCAAGTCATACACGAGACAAAATTAGCAAAACAATAAGATATTGCAAGTGTACAGCTGTAACAATATACTGCGTTTTAAAAGGGACTGAGGGAAATATAATGTAATCGTAAGAGTAGAGAGAGAGAGAGAGAGAGAGAGAGAGAGAGAGAGAGAGAGAGAGGGAGAGATTATAGAAAAGAATTCCGTAAGGTAGAGCATTTGTTGCTGCACACGGGGGCTCGAAAAGCGGGGGGCGTGGAGAAGTAGGAGGAGGACGACGACGAGCCAAAGGAAAGAGCGAGAGAGAGAGAGGGGGGAGAGGGGTCTATGGAGAGAGATAGAAAATGAGAGAAAAAAAATTAAAAAGAAAAAAGGAAGATGAGGCGCGTGGAGAGCGAAAGAGAGGGAGCTCGTGGAGGAGAATCTTGAGAGAAGAGAGCAGAGCTCCGCGACGCGCAGGGGGACGCGAGCGAGACTGGAGAGACACACGCGGCAAACAATGGGAGCGCGTGCACGTACTCTCCATCTCTCTATTTCTCTCTCCCTCTCGCACTCTTCGTATTTCTTTATTTCTTTTAGTTCTCGTTCTCTCTTGCTTGCTCGACCGATCCTCCTTTTTCTCCCTTTCTCGCACGCTCACTTGCCGGGGATAAGATAAAAAGAGCAAGAGGATGAGGATGGGAGAGAGAGGAGGGTGGGAGAAAGAGAGAAGGAGAGAGGGAGGGTCGCCAGTTGGCTGAGAAAAGGACAGAGAGCAAGGGCCGCGGCATGGGAAAGATCGAGCGAGAGAGCAGGACGGAAAATTTCTAGGTGGCGGCGCGCGGCATCGGCTGCGGTGCGCAGCAGCGTGGGAGAGAAAGAGAGGCAGCGAGTGGAAGGGTGGAACAGGTTCCAGCGAGTGGGTGGGGTTGTGTTGTATGCTTGTACGTGTGAGTGTGTGCACACTCGCGTGCACGCGGAGGGAAAGAGGAAGGGAGAGAGAGCGAGATATCTATCGAGGAGCGGGAAAGAGAGAGGAACAGAGATGCGAGAGAAAGAGAAAGAGGCAAGGAGCGCGCGCGAGAGCGGTGCAGAGACGGGTACGCGCGCGCGCGCGCGAGGAGCAAGAGGGGCGAGAAATGTGGAATCCTGAGTAGCAACGGCGTAGCCGCGAACCGGCGAACCTGGGTTCAAGCTTAAAGCGATAGATCATTGCAGTGAGCAATGACGACGACGACGGCGAAACCTGCTTCCTTCCTCTCTCTGTCTTTCTCTCCCGCCCTGGTTGTTGATAGCCGTCACTTTCGGGCGCGGGCCAGTGGATGTTCATCTACATTCGCACGTAGCCGGGGTGTTATTATGCAGAAGAGTAAAGAGCCACGCTGCGCATATGATCGCATTGGACACCGTTTATCGATTTGTTGCTTACATGTTGCTTATAGCCCGGGTGGTTCTTATGTCCTCGAGGATATCATTCCTGGCAGCGTCATGAAGAGTTGCAGCTCAAAAATTATTTTCATAAACTGGCCACTAGACACTAGGTTATAGTTCTACCACGAGAACGACAAAATTATAATGAAAATGATATTGTCCCTTAATTAAAAAGAAAGTAATAGTTCCAGTTGTCGTATAACATTAGTTGGTCAATAATTAGTCATTACTTGGTCACTTTCAGTAATTGCAAAAAATCAGATTAATTAAATTAGAATAAAAGTTGTTTTTGACCGCCATAGTTTAAAACTTGAAGAAAATGTAGAAATATATTTCTTTTTCGATCTGTTTAGAGCAGGAATTATTTTTTCTTTTCTTTGAAAAAATAAAATAATCGAAAAATTTGGTTTTAATTTTAATAAAGTGCAATAAGAGATGAACATACAGTTGACGCAGTATTACAGCAATAATAAAAAATGTTTTTATTGTATCATTTCTTGCCCTAAACAGGTCAGAAAAGAAACATATTTATACATTATCGTTAAGTTTTATATAATTTAATTTTTTATTATGGTTGAAATCACGGCGTATCTCATGTATACTTTGATTTTTTACATGACTGATTGTAAATTTAAAAATTGTCAAATATTCATTAATATTACATGCTTTTTATTAATTCACCAATTCGCACATTCTTTTTGTTATATCCAAAAATCCAACAATCATTTAGGTCGAAATGTTTAAAAGTTCAATAAAAAAAAATCGTAGATATCATTATATATTCATGTTTAATTTGAAGGAATCTATTGCAAAGGCTTAGATAATACCTATTGCAATACTTGAACAAACATATGATGGCACTGCTCTATTCTTTCTCAACTGTTGATTTTGATTTTAATGGTTTCAAAGTGATGATTTTGATGTTATTCACTATGAATATATCGAGCATCCAAGGAAGTTGTGAAAATATAGAATTTAATTATTATTGTATATAAACCCAGATCAAATTGCTTGCGAATGAACTTGCAAGCAAGCAAGAAGTTATTGAATCAACAGTTAGAAGATGTTTGCGTACCTTTCGAACGATCCAAGAGTAGGAAAAATTGATACCACACGAATTAGCTCAAAGTACCATTTAAAACCTTTAGAGCATAGCGCTTTCTTTACTGAGTTTTTGTGACATGTTTTAGTTGTCCATGAAAAAAAGATTTACTACGATAATCCGAAACGCAAAATGAAACTGGTATCTCCAGGGGGACAATCCATATATAACTGAAAAAGGCAAATACTTTTGCCTCACAAACGAGGAGTAATCCTCTTATATAATAACGCCAAGGTTACACTTTGTAAGACCTGTGAATAATATACTGATGTAACAAGGCAACTAGAATGGCCAAACATAGAGCATTCTGATAATCATCTATTCACATTTGATACAGCCGTCCATCGAAGTATGTTTTATAGCAATAATTCATCTTTCTTTATCCAAAAACTTTGATTACTGTAGAAAAAGTTCAAGTTCAATATTGTACAATAATTTATAGAGTAGTCTGAGATTTGGAGTCAAGTCGAGGATTTGTTTATGTTTACAAAAAAACTTAGCATAAATATCAATTTAATTGAAAGGCATTTTCAAGAAAATAAAAGAAATCCATGAAATGATAACAATGAGATTAACATTATATACATTATGTTGTATCCTTCTATATTAATGAAATCTATCATTCAATGAGACAATATTTTCTGCCGAATTCTTCGTTTCTCTATAAATAAGATAAAAAAAAACAATAATTTTAAAATGAGATATAACAGGTGATATATTATAATTAAAACTATGTAATAAAAGTACAGTTAGTTATTGGAAAATACAAAGCAGATCCCTCAGCGTGTTACAGGTTCTGTTACACCCATTAATATTTTAAATAGAATCAGCACCGAAAGTTTTTTCGGAACTCAATTCCAAAATAGAACGAACCCGAAACAGTTGCATGCGTGTCGCCGCGGAGTTCCACAAATTAGAACTTGATAATTGCGTTGTTTTGCATACACATCTAGAGACTAATGCAAAGCGAACCGTGCATGCATTCTTTGCTTCAACATTTTCTCATCAATCGAACTCGGGAGGTTCATGAACTTCTTCACATTCGCCGTGAGATTTTTTACTATATAACTCTCTAAATAAACTTACGATTTTTCTTATATCAAAGTAAATAAGAACTATAAATAATATATCTTTATACTTTTGTGTACAAATATGCGTAAGAGTTTGTTTATAACTTTTGAAATCTTTATTTATTCTTCTAAATCTAATTTACTTCCTTCAAAATAATCCCCCCGAATACAATGCAACTATGCCAACGCTTTTTCCAATTTTCAAAACATTTTTTATACTCATATTCCGGAATGGCCATCGGTTCCTTCATCGATTCGGCTTTTATTTCTTCAATAAAAACCGTGTCCCCGAAGTGCTCTTTTGAGTTTGCTGAACAGCCAGAAGTCACACTGTGCTAAATCAGACGAGTACGGTGGTTGCGGAACGATATTGGTTGAATTTTTGGGGAAATGTTCACGTAAAATCAATGTAGTCTGACCTGGTGCATTATCGTGATGCAAAAACCAAGAGTTGTCTTTCGATAAATCTAACCTTTTGAGACGAATAACTTCACGCAAACGACGCAAAACACTCAAATAATATTCTTTGTTAACCGTTTGGCCGGTAATTTGGAAAGAATTCATAATGCGCCACACCACAATAATCGAAGCAAACAGTCACCATAACCTTAATTTTTGAGCGACTTAGGTGTAATTTTTTCGGTTTCAGCTGTCCTTTGGCACGATATTCGCTCGATTGATCGGCTATTCCTGAATCGTAAGCGTAGTCCCAAGTTTCATCTCCAGTTATTATGCTTTCCATCTTGTCCTGATAATCCCAAAGCATCGTTTCGTAAACCTCCATGCGACGCTGTTTTTTCCAAAAAATTTAGTGTGTTTGGCACCAAGCGAGATTTCACTCTTTTCAGGCACAAGATATTTATCAAAATGGTGCTGACTGATCCATTTGAAATTCCAATCATATCAGCAAGCGCTCTAGTAGTCATCGACGATTTTGCAGAACAATTCTTTGATTTTGTCGACGTGCAGCCCATCAGTAGATGTTCTTGGACATCTATGATGTGGTTCATTTTCAACACGTTCTCGACCTTTTTTGAACCATTTGTGCCAATCAAAAACACTTGCTTTTGACATTGACTTCTGACCAAAGGCCTTCTGCAACATTCTGAACGTTTCAGCGGCCGATATTTCATTTTGAGCACAAAATTTAATGCTACTTCTTTGTTGAATAATTTCAGACATTATAAAAACCGAAGAGACAACTTTTCTTTGCTCACAATAATGCTCATCAAACACTAGGACAAGCATGATAGCATTGCTGCATTCCATCCGAATTTTCGATTTTAATTTTAACTATTTGAAAACGAAGATTTGTATGTTTATAATAAGGAATTCTCAGGGCCTTCAAAAAAAGATGGAAAATAATGAATTGCAAAATGGAAAATGAAAAACAAAAGAATTTTACACGAGCTACAAGTTGATCAAGGAATACTTCCAGGATGTTTGGATTGAGTGAAAGAATTGGACCACTAAGGAAGCATGTACCATAAGGATTTGCAGTGTTATTATGATTGTCAATAAAAAGTAGATTTATCACAACAATCCTAAATAAAACAATTTATTAATATATTCAGTGGAAGAATATACTTACAGCCTAAACAAAATATCTAAAATTTGAAGCTTATGCTTTGAATTTGATAAAATAAGCAAAAATTGGTTTATTATAAGCTGTTCATACAGAATTAAAATATCTCAACCAAGATCTGTCAATGACAATTAAATTGAAAAGGAAACTGTTGCGAGAAAGGCTAATAATACAACGTAACAGTACGGGAGCTCATCCTCTTATACATGATATAGCCAATGTGCATGTTGCAAAATCTGAGAAAGAGACATTTGTGCAACCATACAGCTTGAATGGAAAGTTGTCACCAGACATTCTTTTGAAATGCTGAATTCGAGAATGGATAAATAAATGGACAATATTTTATTTCATGTAGTTTTACTAAGTGTTTAGAGAATTCCACTTTCAAGCAAAAAAATTATGGAATAATTAACACATGGCTTTAATATTTGATATTTTCAGGCTGCCATTGCCACAACATACCTGTATTATTTATTATAATTATAACACATTTACATAGCTCATTAATTTTGATATTTAACGATTTTGAAAAATAAATCTTTTTTTATTTTAAAGGTATGTCCAAATTGGCATCTCTTGTCGTACAATTTTCGAATTGTCTTAAATTTTTTTTAAGAATTAGTCATTCCAAATTTTATAATTTCTAATTACACATTTTATAATTTCTTCTCCAATAGCTATTTCTATTCTTGACTTTCATTATTATGAGAAATTTCAGAAATTTCAGAAATGAATTCGAACGTAGTAGTCCATTTCGTGTCGTGTTTCACAATAATATTTATAGTTTGTGCGAATTGAAGAAAACAGAATTTTTTATTTCAACTATTCAAAGAAAAT
Organism: Sycobia sp. Sy_11; assembly: GCA_018907035.1. Lineage (NCBI taxonomy): Eukaryota > Metazoa > Arthropoda > Insecta > Hymenoptera > Epichrysomallidae > Sycobia > Sycobia sp. Sy_11. The sequence continues at coordinate 978,664 of JACCIC010000109.1, forward strand.
GTATTTTTATGAATATTACAAAAAATTTGATAATTTTGTAACTATAATAATAACTATAATAATGCAACAGTTTTTCTTGCAATTTTCTTGGCATTTCTTAAGAGTTCTAAAAATTTGAAAATTGACGAATGAGAAATGTTGGTGATACTTTCAATTGAATTCTTTTGAATGTAATTCTTCACCATCCCTTATAAATTTCACATAAAATTAGCCGTAAAGCCATTTCTGATTTCTTTAAACAGTAACTGTAAAATATTCCATTTGTTTGGCAATTAATATACACGTATTATGTTTATAATTGTAACTAAACATTGGCTCGCAAGATCTAAGTATCTGACTTTACATGAGTAATAAAGTATATCCTTAATGGATAATGTAATCCAGATTCTAAAATTGATGAACCGAGAAAATATAAAAGCTATCTCATGATTAGGAAATAACAGAATATGCGTGAATTTCGTTTCGAAAAAATTGTAGACGAATTAGTTGATACGGATAAGACCATTGTGCTTGGCGATAAAACCTTACAATTTCGACAACTTATTTTGCAAGCAAGAAGAATCGTATTGTCCAATGTTAGACTCTACGCATGGCAGGAATTTATTAAAAAATTAATGACTTATAAGTAAAAATTCAATCGAAAACATATCGTATATGTAAGAGAGGGAGTATCGGTATCCGACGGCGGTCATATTATCAGTTTTCGAAGACAAATTTACGTACACCCAGCTTCGATCGATAAAATTGCACAATCTCTTTACATAAATTATGAAATAAATATTTTCTGAATTTTCGTATTTAAAGGCTCTATGACGTATTTCATATGTAAGGAAATTGGTCACGATACGAACAAGATATTCACAATAACATAATACCAAGACACCACACTAACACGTCCTCAAATCAGCTTAATAGAATCTGAAGCAGGCATAAATATATGTTTATGGATCTGACCCATTGAAACTGAGCAGTTTAAAATTATGCGGGAAAAATGTCTCCATTATAATTTGCAAGAGTTATCAAACGAGCAATGTATACCCTAAATACAGTTACATTTTTAATAATAATTCTATAGATCATTTTATTAATCATAATTCAATTACTGTTCAGATATTTAAAGAGTGTATTTCATTTTTTTCCATTTTTACCTTTATTTATTAGATATTATTTAGAAACTAATTAAATACATGTTTTTCTTGTAAATAGATGCAACACTAAGAATTTCTGTGGGAGTTACCTAAAACAGCTTTTAAAATTATCTTGAAATTATTTACAAAATTCAATTAGTGTTGTCAATAATGGCTATTCTAGTATAACTGATTTTGAATGACGAAAATCAACTAGTTGCCTTTTCTAGTATAATTATTGCTCAAAAATAATAAAATACTCATCGCTGGCACTTGCAAAAGAGAAGCGGCATTCAATAACAAAATTAATACAATTTTCCCATAATACATAAATTTTATACTTGTTTTGACAAAAATATAAGTATTTCTTGTCCAATTAATCACGTATGAAACAATAATCTTATATTGCACATGTTATTAATTTTTAGTCATGTAAAAACTTGCTGGTGGGTGATCATTAAAAATTAATGATTATGTAATTTAAAGCGTACCGAAAATGAGCATCTTTATAGAATTAATGATTTCTCGTTTATTAAAATATATTCAATTTGCTGTATAAAAAATCTTCGGTCTCAACTTTACTGTTTACAACACAATTCTTTTCAGTGAAAATGAAAAACGTGATCTGACTTTATAGAAACAATAAAACTTATTGGAAATGGTTAGTTGAAAGAGATAGAGGTAGGGAGGGGGTTCTTAAAAAAATTGGGAGATCAAAGAGCGAAATAGCCTATAACTGAGTTTATAAAGTTCACCGGACTGTCGAGAGGAGAGTGACGAAATCGACGAGAATCCCAAGGGCATTGTCCTGTCTTCCTTTTCTCTTTGCCGCTGTTGCGCTTTCCTTTCTCTTTCCCCCCTTGTCTTTTTGGATCGCGCCCTGTGCTCTCAACCTTACAAGACAACTGAGGCGTAAGACAAGGAATGCGGGAAAGTCCGAATTGGGATTTGCTCGCTTTTGTTCGTATATATACATCGCCAACCCCTCTTTTTTCTCTGCTTTACTCCGCGACATGGGACCTGCTCATAGTATTTGCATATACAAACTTGATTTACTGGTCGAATACTTGAGCCAGCAAGTTTATTATACCAAATTACGTGACTCAGTGTATATACCTGCGTACACGCGTGTGTGTGTGACTAATATAAAAAAATTCTACTTGCTTGAAAGAATCGTAATATCGAATTAATCATAACGTTTCATGGATGATTAGGCCTACTTCAGCGTACTATACTAGATTTTTTCTCAAGAAATCGTTCTATAAAATTAATACTTAATAGATGATCAGGATATAGTAAAGCTGATCTAATTAATAATGTGTACCACCTTAGGAATCAATAATTCGAGAGTTATAAAAAAAAATTATATTAATTTAATTTAATTTAATTTGTTTGCTATTGATTAAATTTACGGCACAGGTGAAAATTTTTTCACACATAAATTTATGGAGTAAATTTATGGTATGCTCTTTGAAGAGTCGTATGTTATTGTTGCTAGTAGAAATTCATAACATTAATACAGAAACATTAATAGATTAATAATGAAAAAATTGAATAAAAAGTAAATTATTTTCTTCGATAAAATAAATAGAATACCATTGAACTGTTCGTCTGACAGAATTTAATTTGTCCTGGCAAAATATAAAACAAAACGAGAAAGCATGGTAACGTCGGCGGCCTTGCATATAGAAACGGTTTTTTCATTCAATATTGCCAATACTGAAATTGCAATGATTGTAATGTCGTAAAATAAAATAAAATAGATTTTTAAAAAATACAATAGATCCGAAATATTGAACATGAGTACAATCACTTTGTTCAAACATTAAATACTGATGCATTTATTTTATAATTAAATCAATATTTCTAATATTTTATTGATTTTTCGAAAATTTTCGTTTTTCCCATCTAGAAATGTAATTGTGTTTACTTTAATTTTGGCCAAGAGAAAGTGTATTATAAAAATCGAGAAAAGTGTATTTGATAGTTGTATAACTAATCTGCATAATAGTTTAATCGTCGTCTCCATCATTTTTGCAATACCTTTCGATTGTAGAAATGTGCCAAGATAATTTCTTACACTTTTAAAAAAATATAGTGATAATAAAGTTTTAAATAATGTAGTTATTAGTTTAAAAAATTGAAAATAGAAAAAAAATTAAGTACCCATTGTAAACGGAAAAGGGAAATGTAATGATATAATATAGTTTTAAAAGAAAAAATATTCCGATATATTTAGTCGAAATTAAATATTCAAATTCAGTAATATAAGAGAAGCTAAAGAACAAATTTACAAATATTGGTGAGGCGTTAGTATATGTAGATTTTATTATGAGAGAAGGATATGTGTAAATTTTTCGATTATTATAAAAATAGGTTATATTGAAAAAATAAATGAAACCCACGCATTTAAAAAAAGCTTTTATAATTATCAAGAATTATGAAAAATCTGCTATGTGTTAAAAAGTTTAAAAATATACGCACTGTAGTAATATATTATATATATTAAAGTTTATTATATATATTATATATATATATATATATATATATATATATATATATATAATTATAATATATAAGTATATATATAAATAATTTTTGAAATGTTTATAAATAATTACCGGTTATACTGTTTAGAATAAATTGATAATTTTTCCAGTCAAAGCTGCTCGAGGGTCCATTTTCGATTCCCTATCATGTCGAATGTGTTAGTGACATTTTGCAAATAAATTTCCAATTTTTTTATAATTAAAAAAATTTACTCACACTCTATAATTTATTTACATACTATTCCGCAATCTGATATTTTTCATATGTACATCATGTTCTTATTGCTGACATATAAAATTAGTTATTGACCAGATCAATAATATACATTTATGCCGGTAGTATTAAAAACTTGAATGTTGAACACACACATGAATAATCGACTTAAGCCATCTTTCAATTCAACTAAATGTTAAGGAGTCAATTTTACTTAGTTTTTTAAAAAGCCTATATCGTTGCCTGTCATTTATAAATGAAACCCAGAAAGCAAATCATAACTGCTTTCCGACTCTTGTACTGACGATCAGAATCGCCGCCCTCTATCTCTCCATGCATTTAATCTGCACGATTCGTTGTATGTATGGTCTTGGTTATTCATGGTGGTCGAACTATGTAGAGCCCCCTTCTCTCTCCTCGGTCTCTCACTTCCGCGCTCTCTCTCTCTCTCTCTCTCTCTCTCTCTCTCTCTCTCTCTCTCTCTCTTTCTGTCGTTCTCCAACGTAGAAAGAGGGAGGACGAGAGAGAGAAAGAGAGAGAGAAAGCGGGGGAGAGGGTGTGTGTATGCGTGCGGGGGTGGCTGGCTACATGGTGTGGGGTACGCCAGGGCATGGAGTACGGGGTGGGGGCGAGATATTGATCAAAACCTACCCTGGCACCAACTCCTCCCTCGTTCCTGGTTCTCTCTCTCTCTCTCTCTCTCTCTCTCTCTCTCTCTCTCTCTCTCCCTCTCTTCTTCTCTATCTATCTTTGTCCCTCTAGCTCAATCCCCACCCTCCCTTCAGTCGAGCGCAGCAGCAGCACCATCCCAGTGGCTCTCAACGACGTTGTCGTCAACCTGGCTTTCGCGCTTACTCACAAAGGATGCGTTGTAGACCTGCCTGTTATGTATTGTAAATGCCTACATATATAATATAGCATACACGTGAGCAGCATAAGTCGTAGATCTTAATGGGTTTGTCCAAAGGTCATGGTTCCGAGCCCGATTTACGGAGCGCCGCCGTTGGCCGGTTGATAAATGCGAGAGAGTCACTCTACGGTGAATGATAGACTGCTCTTCTGCCGCTGGTTTGGCTTCGTTGTTTCCGTGCCGAGTCCTTTAAAGTTTGCCAGAAGTGGGTACTTTCGTCGGAATCAGAGAGAGATGTTATGTTGCGGGGGATTGGAATTCGGACCAAGTTGATATTGGTAATAAAATATAAGATTGAAATATTTACTCTCACGGACACTGCGGTCCTTATAGTTTTCATTAGATGAAGATAGTTTAATCCAACTTTTTCGTCAAATTTTAATAGATAGATCAAATACTTTAATTTTGTGTAAGACTTGCAACTCAGTTAGTACATTAAGTCTTTTAGGGGACGTAACTAAGTTGAATAGTTTCCGATGAGATATAACAAGTAGAATCATTTAAAAACTCAGGTACTTTTAGTTGTGAACAAGTTTTATAAACACGAGATTTATTTTCACATCTCTTTGTCTTGCTGAGTTTACACTTTCGTTAAAAAATAATAAAGTATAGATATACTTTATTGAAGTGAAAATATCAAACTCAACTTTCTATTAATTCTATTTTATCTCGTAACTTTCATCACTAAAAATTGAGCCTTATTTTTTAGATCTTCGAACTTGAAGTGAGTCATATATTTTTTTATTCATTATAAAATAAGTCTTTGTATTATTTTACTATAAAATTGATAATTCCAATATTGTACTACGGACTACATGTATAGTGGAAATTGATAATTTGAATTAAATTAACCTAATAGGTGATTCTAAAATTTGAACATCTCTCTCTGTATCTCTATCTTTTGAAATCAAGCAGATTTTTTCATGAGTATCTATTCGTTGTAAAGGAACAAGAAAAGAACAATTTAGTTGAGAAATTGTATACATTTTTAAATACAAATAAATATATTTAGTCTTTTGGATCTCATAAAATAAGTGTTTTATAATCATTTAGTAGATAATATTTTAATATAGATTATAAAAAATTTATAACTGTAAGATCGATTTAATGATATTTCTTAGTTTGATAAAAAATAGACAACATAAAAATAATTATGTTATACGAAAGTAAATTTTCTTTTGGATATTATTTTTCGGTTTGAATATTATTTTCTCTCTAATACGGGACCAATAACACCATAATGAGTAACATCATTACATCAAATAAATCTATATTCAAAGTTTTCTGGTAATGTTGGTCATGACCAGATTTAATATTAGTTGAGATTTCAAATAAATGTAATTTTTAGAATTATCCTTTAAGAAAAGTTTTTTATTTTATTCCAACAAAAAAGTAAACTGGGAATAACATGTAATAATTGCTGATAATGCATATATAGATCATTCGATCCAAACATGAGAAAAATGTTTTAAAGAAATAAAAATCTTCTTTTTCATTTTCTATTAAGATAAAACTATTTGCTCATAGTTTTAATTTTCAAATAATTGCAATTTTACTCGTATTTAGTATTGTTCAAATATCACCCATCAACTCTGAAAACAATATTTATAACCGAGGATCAGTTCAAAATTAATATATTTTAAAACATTCACAAAATCTTTTATTCGCTAATAATTTAAGTATATTAAAAATAGAAAGTCCTGATCATTGAAATAAAGAATATTTATACTTATGTATTAATTGACGAGGTTTACCGAAGAATTTTCTGCTAAAGATAACAATGTTTAATATGATTTTATTTTTCTAAAAGCGTTGGAAACCTGCGATAAATTATCCGATGAGATTTGATTGCACATTACAAATAACTACTATGTTGCAAGTATTAAATAACACAATTACAGAAATATAATTATTTAATGTTATCAATACTTGAATGTCTTTTTCTTTGAAATATTTATTATTGCTACACGTATAGCACTTAAAAAACCATAGCAAGTTATATTTTTCTTAATCTAATTTGATCTTAAAAGTACAAACATATAATATCCTATTATTTTAGGTTACATCTTACACTGATGCAAATAAATATAATTTAATAAATTTACATTATTTAATATACTTTGAAAAACAATTAGTAAAGAATTATAAGAATACAAAAATCTTCGGGATTTTCCTCGAGCATTGGTTTTCTCCAGTATGCATATATAATTTGGAAGAGGCAATCACGATAACAATGAATAATGCACAGGATGAAAAAAATTTATATATAATTATAAGGAAAAATTCATTTTTATGCACAGAAGAATGTATAAAGAGATATACTTTCTCACACATCGTAATGGACGAAATAAATTTAGTAAACGATCTGAAATGGTTTAAGAAAAATCTGCTCACTTAATCGGATAAAAATTGTTGGTTCGTTCATAAAATTACTTCTTAATTTTTTTCAATTTGTCATCAACAAGGAATTTCAAGAATTCATTACTTATTAAAAAAATAAGAATTAATAATTAATTATTTTACTAATAGATATCAAATGTATTCATTTTTTAAAACTAATTTAACTTATAATGAAACAATTTTAAACTTTTATGGCTGATAACGTATATATATATATATATATATATATATATATATATGGAACACATTTTTTAAATTTTAGTATTATGTAAGATGTACTTTTTATCATACACTTAAGTATTTTTTTAAATTTAAGTATTTAGTATTAAAAAAAAAAACTTCTTGACCATACTTTTTATTTGATCTAAGATATGTAACAAAAGTCGTAACAAAAATGACTTGTTAAGTGCGTTCGTACAACGAAAAATTCATGATTTTATTTGTTATAGCATTTTGGTTTATAAATAGAATTAATTTTTTATGAAATACTATGTTGTATGTTTATTTAGGAATTCAAAGACAAATCAATGACAATATGAAGTGATGTAGTTTTCGTTTTTGTCAGCTCATTCTGGTGGTAAAAATAGTCTTATTGTTATAATTTAAACGACATAGATTATCATGTTAATTTATTATGAAACCAGCCGTGTCAGTTTACAATTATAGTATAAGATACACATCATGTCAAAGCTTTTATCACTGTCCAAGTACTTGTACAACTTTTCGTTATGTCCGGACATACCTTACACTACACCGTAACCTTATTGAATTATTGAACATCTGTAACGTTGGTACTTTTTAAAAATTTCTGTAGTTTTACTTTAGACTGCTTTAGAAAGATAAACCAATGTTTCTGTTCTGTTTATTATTTATCTTATTTAATTATTTGTTACTCGAATATAAGATCTGAATTTCAAAAATAGGTATTTAATATCTTACATACACTAGAATCCGTGCTTTTAGTTAAGCGTGGTTCATTGATATTTTATTAAGTATATATCTTTGAAAACATTTTTTCATTATAATGTTTTTCATTACGGGGATATAGTAATCTTTCATATTTCTAAATTAAAAATCTGAACACTTTTTTCATTTAATGCCGAAACAAAATTGTTAAAAAAAGATTAAAAATTAGAAATATTTTGATCTTAAAATTAAGAATTATATTATTCAATTACAAACATGATACGATAAAAAATAAAGTAATATAAAATGCAAAGTTGATCTCATAAGTTCTCAAAAAAATAGGCGCAAAGAAAAAATTTTAAAAATGATTTCTCAATAAATAAGTTACAAAAACAATAATAGGATTTCTCGATCGAAAGTTGAAAATAGCTAGATAATTCAAATGAAACTATTTAATCCTAGTTTAAATAAGTCCTGCAAACAATACAAATTTACAAGAGTTTCGTAAATTAAAGTAAACTCTTTTTGGTGCATCTATTTTTTTGACCGTCTACTGAATTTGAATCTGATATATTTTAACCTTCATCGTGTCAAATTTAAGGTCAGTTGAAGGTCCACAGGAAAAAAATTCATCCAGGATTTTGGAGGCCACTGATCATGAATACGAAGTTAAAGCTTGAGAATTCAATTATCCGTGATGTCAATGAGTCAGCCGTGATGTTCAAGATTTTTTAAAAATTCTGTAAATTCGAATCTAATAAATAAAAAAGTTCCATTAAATTTCTTATACAAGATTAAATGATCAAAATTCATCATCCAAGAAATCAAATTCACAAAATAAAAAAACTAGAAATATAAAAAAATATTTATTGCAACCCCGAATAAGGAAAGTTTAAATTATAATATGGTTGTAAATAAAACAATTAAATCGTTTTTCCAAGTTCGACATTGTTTTGAAACATTTCTGATCTAGCTGCATTGAAAAAAATAATAAATAAATAAAAGATAACACTTTCTGTTATCGGGTAAATATTTACTTGTATTGTACGAAGTAAATATTTTCTTAAATCCAAAAAGTATTTACTTGATGTAATAAGAGTTCACTTGAATCAGGCATTGTCATCTTAAACATAGCGAACATCTTTTTTCATCTAAAATTGTAATATATACTCGCATACGTTATATATAAAATTTTATACAAATAAATCGACTCTTGATTGTCGATGAATGATGACTCTATCCGGGTGAGCATTATATACATATTTTCTTTTTTTAACTTATCGAATTACATCGGCCTAACACAGTAACCCGGGCGAAGCCCTAAAAGGATTACACGCCATCCCTGTACAATTATATACCAGCGAAGCCCAATAAATCCTTCTTCCTCCCGAGCCGCGCAGTGTGAAATTTTGGACGAAAAACGCGCCCATGCGGCCGGTGCGCGGAGCCCCCGATTTTTACGGTCGCGGTTAGTTTTTTTTCCTTTTACTTTTGGCAGCGCGCGCGTTCGCGGTGGCCCATCAGTCGTTGCTCGCCATGAGCGCCCTTGCGCCCGATATTTATGCGAATTTGGCGGCGCGCATCGAGCGCGGACTTTGGCGTGCGCGCGCTGCTGATGCGCGGAGCGCTCCGGCCGCAGCGTCGACGAAACAATTATGGGGCCCCGCGCGTATAAGCGTGTAATCGAAAGATCGAGCGCCCCGCGAGAGGTGTCCAGGGCAAATATTAGGGGATATTTATGCGGCCATCGATCGTCGGTCCGGCTCGTTCGTAAATCATCGTTTTAACGAGAGGCCTCTTGTGTTTGCTAACCCGGCCGTGTGTTTATTCTCTGCCCCCGATCCTGGCTGATTTATTAGTTGTAAGTTTATCGGTATGTGTGCATATATACAGTATTATTTGTTTTGAGTTGTTATAAGTATTTTAAAAAGAATGCCGTAGAGTTAACCGTATTCACTTTGCAAAAAGTTACTGTTGCTATTGTGCAACGTCTTCACTTTAACGTTTTATCAAGTTTATATTGTACATATTTCTACATTCTTTATATATCTGTTCATACAATTGGATTAAACCGGTATATGACAATTATTTTGATTTTTCAAGCATACTTTCAAATAAGGCATCCACTTTGTTATAAGCTTTTTAACAAACTATCAGATTAAATCTTTTCTCCTTCGATCTTACAGTCCTATTAGAATTAGATTCATATTGTCCTGATATCATCACCTCATAGAAACTACCTTAAATGAAAAATGATTAGCAATGGACAGTCTGACTCTCTTCTCAACCTTTTAAGTTGTCTCGAAACGTTGGACTCAATTTAGTGGGATATGGGTAGGTAAGTTGGTGAATGGGGCAGTCAGATCGTTCACTGCTAATCATTTCTTTTTTGTTTTTTTCGGATAGTTGTAACCATATAATTTTATACTTCAGATTCTACTGGGGTGATGATGAACAAGGACAATCTAACTTATTCTAATAGGGCTGAGACAACGACAAAAAAATTTGATGATTTGTTAAAAAACAGTCGACATAAGCATTTTTAATTTTTGTAAGTTTTTTACAAATTCAAAAAAACATTCAAATATCTGATTAGCAAAAATATTCTAATTCACTTGTATTTCTTATTTGAAAATCACATTTTCGGAATAGCATTAGTTTTTTAATAGATTTAACGGAGATCCACGATGTATGTGATATATCTCGATACATTTATTGTAACTTATGTGATGTCAATTTGCAAATATTTATGAACCTACTATGATTATATGGATTGGAAGAGTTTTAATATAGTTGTGAATTTAGAAGTATTATTGGGTCTGAACTTAACAAATTATTTTCAATGAATATTTGGGCTCTATTTCAATAACAAAATGAAAAAATATATTATTTAAAATATTTTACATAACCATGGCTTTTGCCTACATTATGTGGGTTTGTACAATGGTACTGGTTGGCTAAGCTAGGACCACATTTTTTTCGCTTTGGACTATTGCAATAGATCTACTTTTCATCTGCGGTAACAATTCGATACAAAAACAACTTCTTTTAGTGGTGCTGAAAAAAAAATTACAAAATCAAAAGGCGATTTCCTAACTTTTGGATGAATCCCAATGATTTTAAAGACTTGGAAATGGCTTAAAATGTTATTCCGGACAATTGATACCGATCTTCATCGAGGAATACTTTCAATTCTGCATCTTCAGATTTATTTTTTTTTTAAATTAAATTAATAAGATAAAACCTGTAGCATATACTATTTTATTGGCACAGAATTCGACATTTTCAATGCAAGAAAAAAAATTTGATGTATAAACTTATGTTCACTTCGACAGCTTAAATTTATAGATTTTTTGACGCTCTTTAACATAATATGGGAGCCATCATTGTCCAAAAATGACGCAGAGGATAGATATGAAGTAAATAATAAATATGAACTTTTTAAGTTGCAGATCCAATATATTTAGAATGAAACTATTCACATGTCTTTGTTTCACTATATAGTATAGATCTTTTTTTCAATCACTTATTAATTAGTATAAGACTTAAAACGTTCATGGTCCTAAAAAGAAGGGTGGCTCTGGAGAAATCCTTTTTCATATAATTTTCTTGCTTGTTTCCTTAACTTTCTAATCTATGTTTATAGGAAAAGTTCGAAAGCGATTTCTCGATTACTGAAATACAATTTTCTCTAGTGAATTCGATCCTAATTCAATAATTTTTTAACACACTAATATCAAATACCAGTGGCGAGAATATCTTCAATTGAAATTGGTATTATATAGTAAATACAGATATAAATTTCGTAAATTCATAAAGTGTGTAAGAACAAATGTAGAATATTAACGTATTATATACACTTTGATTTAAGAAAAGAACCATTAATACGGTGGATTTTTCAGATTAATATGTCACCTATGTAAAATAGGTAATTATTATTGACTAGTCTTCGTAAATAAATATTTGTAAAATATATATCATAAGTGATACGTATAGTGTGTCTATTCTTTCATTCGTCAAATCATTATTCTTATCAATGTATTAAACTAAAAATATTTTCATCGGTCTTGCAGTCGTATCGGTCTTAAAGCACGACTGTAAGATTGATGAAAATATTTCTTAGTCTAGTTTACAACAATAAACATAAGCACAATTGTTAGTTATCAACATGCAAAATTAAAAAATTTTTAGGTGTTACGACAACACAAATGGAATTTAATATAAGAATACAATAGATATATAAATTAAAACTATCCAATTACAAGAAAATATACATTTTAAGTTCAGTATAAGTTTAAATAATTATTGTAAGTAACTGTTACGTCCTGAACTGTCAATTATAGTAATAAACCGATCTACATTTAACACTGAGCACTTTTATAATAATAGGACCTTGAAATGGTTAGATGCCTGTGTAACATAACATTATGTGCTAAAAATCCTTAAATTGAGATTTAAAAAAAGTTTTTAATTTATTTTATATATACTTAATTATGCTGCTGATGAAAATCTCTATTTTTTTATACTTATCGGTATATACTACTTTGGATCGACAGCTATTGAGCATTCATTATCGTTAAATATAGGTCAATACTGTCACATCGACGCAAAACTTTCGATCAATTGTCAATAAATATCAAAGATTTTGTTTTGAATTGCTTTTGTATTACAATTATAACTGAAAATGTATTATTAGTTCAGAACACAAATATCAACAATTGTGAAAAATTCGATAAAATATGAAGAGATGAATGAAATAAAGTTAAATTCTAGGAAATATTATGAAGAAGAGTGGTTGAAAAACTTTATGAAATGAATGTGTAATAATTGAATTTATAACATTTCTTAGGATGTTTTTATTTATTTTAAAAGTAAAATTATATGCTATAGTCCATTTGAAACAGAATCTAATTCTAACTGATCAATATTTGTATTTGTATTAGAGTCTTTTTAATAATTTAAAATAATATGATTATAAAAATAATTGATGAGAGTCAGTCTATCCTTGCTTATCATTATACCCATTGATTGAATCTAAAATGTAATATCGAAAATATTAAAATTAATTTTGTTAGTAAAGCGTCATTTAACTACTTTCTATCGTAAAATATTGTTTTTTTCAACTGTGTAAATTGTATTAAAAATTGTATAAAGAATATGTATAACTGTCATAATTATATTATATTGGTTTGATAAAAAGACGGCAATTTTAAAAGTTTATAAATTTTAACTATAAATAATTAATTTTATTGAACTCGATCGATTTTAATTATTTTATATACATTTTAATATTTTATTCAACCCAACCACTATATGGTAATTTAATATAATAAAAAAAAGCAATACACGTCTAAATTCACAATTGTTCCGAAAGAAGCATCACACCTCCGACTGTCATGCCGTTTTAAGAATCGCGTGCGCCGCCACCGCGTGGCGAATCGTCCTCGCCGCACTCTCGCGTCTCAAGCTAAACGATGTTTTCTGGTAATCGGGGATAATCTCCGGGCCTAACGAGGCAACTTAAGCACCGCGCGAAACTCGCTCCGTATCTCTCTCTCTCTCTCTCTCTCTCTCTCTCTCTCTCTCTTCCTCGCCACGAGAGACAATCCCCGCGATGGTGCTGCCTGGTGCTGCTGCAGGAGTGCTCTCCCATTAGTTCTCTGCGCCCCTCCATCCGCGGCGGTGGCGCGCGCCGTTTCCTCGACGGAAGCCCGTGCAGCATCGCTGCCGCTGCACGCGCCGCGGCACGCGAATCCGTTCCCAGCTGACATCCCCACCATCCATGATGTAGCAGTGGCGCGGCGCACCATCAAGGAGGCGCCCGCCCGCGCCGCTGTGTTTTTAATTACGGCGCCAATTAATTAACACGACGGCCATGCCGCGAATGGATGTGCATACGTATATGCATATAATATGAGCTTGGTAAACCGTATATAGATGAGAGAGCAAAATCGCGAAAGTAGAGGGCCGGGGGTGGGAGATTTATTGGCGGTGAGGCGTAAGAGAGCGATTAACCCATCAAATCCGAGTATGTGTATGTATGTGCTAGCGACCTTGTGCCCTCCCCTACACTCTTTACCTAATTATTTTTCTCTACTTCCATCGTCCTTGGACCCATATATATATATATATATATATGTTTGTGTGTGTAAAAAAAAAATTATTCATAGTACTTTGTGGATCAGACTCTGTCGTTCATTCTGGTTACAGTCATTACAGTTAATGGTTTTAAAAGCACAACACTTACCTTTTCCTGATCATACTGTAAATAATAACACCTGAACATGCAAGACTTATTCGCCAACTCGTTGATTTTCCACTTAGAGTTCTTTTAGTGTAGTCGAATGAGGTAATAGCCTGGTTGATTACATTGAAAACTAATGAATGAATTTTTTTTAAAAACTCTTCATTTCTGAAAGTTTAAAGTGCAAAAATTAAAATTTGGAGATTATAGTAAATTACTAAAAAAATTGTTAAGAAATTACGAATGATTATCGATCAGGATCATTGATCAGAAATATCATAATGGTATAAAGCGCACTAAACGGTCTGTAAACTTCCATGAATGAAACAAATTCAACTAAAAATATGATAATAACGATTAATCTGCAATTCAACCATCTCATTATTCTGATTATTTTTTTTTTGCCTTTTTTCATATACAATAACTCAATTCACAATCGCGATCTTGTAACTCGTCGGGAGTAAAACCTCGCTTTCACGATCACATTCTCCGATTAATTAGGAAAACTTTATAGGAGGAATGTACGAAGGCGAGCGCTCTTCGTAGTCTTGTGCTGATTCTCAAAAGAAAAAAAAGAAAATAATAATAATAAAACACAGCTCACAGGTAGAATCAATGAATTTTAATAAAGGCACGCCGCGCGCTCGCTAACGCACTTCATCATTGCTATACTTAATAAGAGGGCGACCCTGCTGGGAGCAGCTTACCTTGTGCGCGCACCCGCTCGACTATACTCTTTCCTTTTTTCGGGTTATGATCCATGTAATTTATTCGCGGGGTGCACTTGAGTTAACGTTGCCTTGCGCGCGTTATATATATATATATATATATACACATTTCGCATGCCTGCCCCCCGTTTCGTAACTTTCCGATGCTGAAGCCGCTCTTATCGGGTATATGATTGAGACGAAAGGGGGTTCCTATAGTATGGCTATACACCCCTGCTGTGAGCAAAATTTTGCTGGGGCAAGATAAAATCGGTATATACTCTTAGCTCGGTCTTGATACTCAATGTGCTGAAAAATTGGAGCGATAAGTAGTTGGAAAATTTGTTAAATCCTTTCAATCGCACGTTTCTTTATATAGCTTTTATTCGAATCGATTATTAAAAAAATGTATAGGCTTTTAAGAAATGTTCCAGAAAAGAACAAATGTTTTAAATCAATTATTAGTTTAAGCTTTGAAAGATATTTGAATATTATTTGAAGGGAACGGATAAATTTTTATCAGTTCGGTCGAATGATAAGAGATGACAGTGAACAATATTGAGTATCGAACAGAATTAGGCTCAGTAAGTTTTTATACTAGTTCATACGAAATTATAATTTTAAAACTTTCCGAATCTAATAAGTAAATAAGTAATTTAGTTTTAAATTCCAAAAAAATGATTCCTGAAATTCGGAATGAAAATGACTGTAACAACCAAAAGGGATAAATCTAAATCGTTTTTCTTATTGCACCTCAACAGGATTTTCATTTTAAAATAGAAAAACGACGAAGAAGTATCCGCACTAAATAGTAAATATTAAGTAGTAAGTAAAAGAAATTATATCAACATTTACATTTCACAATAGATCAAACAGCATGCGAGGTTCAAACCAATAGGTATTTCTTAATGTAAATATATATATATATATATATATATATATATATATATATATATATAATTTTGCAACAGAATTATCAAAAGTCGTTGGTCATTAATATCCTTATAAAATATTTATGATTTACAGAATAAATTTGTAACTATTTTTTGAGAAGAAATTGAAAGTTGTGAAAATAAAACGTGCAATATTGTATAGAAATAAACACTAGTATACCGCAGACGAAAATAAATACCAAGAGTATATAAATGCATCCATCAGTGATCAATTTGCAGTGACATTTCATATGCGACAATGTGTATTTTTGGTTAGTCTAGAAGTGCATTCAAACCATAAAATTAAAAAAAAATTTGATTTATATTGAAAGTCCCTTTTCCCGTCTATAGTATTCTTTCCGTATTAGCATTCCCATTCTTTGTTAGAAAGTGCTCTCTACAATCCATACAATATACACAAGGCTAGTACTTATGTCAATTCTTCAAATGCATCCAATCGCATATTTTCTGATTTGATACAGCAAATAATGATCCATACTTACTGAAGCACTTCACCATTGATATTACAAATACACGAAAAGAGATGTTTTGCAGCACCCCAACTTACCATGACATAGTAACTCAAATTCTGAAAATTGATTGTTTAGAAATCTTGTTTTGAAGTACTGTACTATCTTGCTATCGCATAATATACGCTCGATAATGATAAAACCTACTGCATAAACTGTACATAAATTGATGGCCCAGTACTTTTTACAATTCCAAAAGTGAATTAGTGGCTTCTCCGGTCAATGGCATTAAGTTTCTATACTTCCCAAATATCGAGCCAGCCACTCAAATTCGATCGATGAACTATCGCTGAACACACAAGGAGCTGAGGTAAAATATTTCTCTCAGTTTAGGAGTGAAAAACTTCATATTTGCAAGACGTAATGCAGTTAAGCAAGGACTGTAAGTAAATACACGATTACCCAGTAATTAATTGAGGTAATAATTCATTTCAATGATTATCTATACTTCATAGTATAGGTTCTAAAACTTTAAGGCGTACATTGAAAAATTTGGCAAGTCCCATATTCTAGGATCCTAGAAATCTACCTAGGATGCTTACGATATCCACGAGAATCGATCAAGTTCTCGGTATTATACAGAAGATCGTAATTTCTGTAGGAGCCATTGTTCTCTTAGGCGCAATATATTGCAATCCAAGAAGTCATTATAGACATAGTTTTATTGTCCACAGACGATCCCTATGTGGCTGTCTGATAGTTCAAACTGGTTCATACCTGTCACTTATAAATTATCGTCCGCGAATTCGTGAGTGAGCTATATATTTGTATGATAGATCAAATACTTCATTTACGTAGAACAATCTGGACTTGTAATTTTATTAAATTTGAACATTCTGAAAATTCTCTTAGAGATTTGCATTCGATTTTGAAAGATAGTTTGAATTAAATATATACGTTACGGGTAATATCATAATTTGATCAATGTTCCTAATAATGGCTTGCTGTGTAGAATGTCTATGGATATTATGTAATATATTTAAGGTCAAAAAATACCATATTTTCTATTTCGAAAAAATCAAATGATGTTTTACAGGACTAATGTAATATAATGAATAAATGTTGTGATCTCTAGAGTTAAAACTTTTTGTGTTTAAAAGGAACATTTTTGAGAAAAAAAGATTATTTAACGAAATTAGTTGTAACTTCTTTAAAGATATACTGCTTAAAATATGAGTGTATTATTTAAAAGGCACAGTGCTAAGCCATAAACATGTCCTCTTTTAACTTCTTTTTAAAATTCACAGAATCCGTCAATGTTAAGTAAAAATTCATATCATGTATAATGTATAAAGTCTTCAATCGCGATTAAAGCACACTATACATATATAGTCATATATGAGCCCTTTAAATTCTACTCTTTTCTAGAAGGATTACCTTGAAGGTCGATGCATGAAGTTATAAACATTATGAATTTAAGAATCAAAATAAATAATTAAATAGTTATAAAGGTAAATATGATGACAACTACTAAAAATTGTTATTAAGATACAAATTAGCTTTTCGTTTTATCTTGCATCCAATATATAGATTGCTAAGACATAGACACGAGAGAATCAGAAATTTACATTTATGACATGAATACATCTATATAGTATTTCTACAGAATTTTCTTATATTCTTAAAGAGAACATGCACATATAAGAGCTGAAATTGTCGAAAGAAATGGACTTTACATCATACTGTGATCACCAGAAAAACTGAAATATAGAATCAGTTTATGAGTGTATGTACCATAAGATCTCCATGCTTTTCACTCTTGCAGTTTTAAGTATAGAAATTAAATGCTCCTTCCGTTTAGAAAGTTACGTTCCATGAACGTTATACCTTTCATTATGCTCTTACGATGCAAAACAAAGATCATTAATGTTGCAAATCATTGCCTGCGCGCACGATTAGAACGCAAGAGAGCAATCCGTGGACGAAATTCTGTTATTCTTTCAAGCTTAATGCAAAGAAGCTCGTTCTCCATAAAGAATAGGTGAGCAGCACTCTGGTTGGTCCAACTGTTCTTCCGTCACTCCGTATGGCGACGGCATCCCTTCGGCACTTTTACCACAGCTTATTTACCCCGGCTCCATGCGCAAGTGTGACCTCCTCTCTTACTTCCCCACTCTTGATTTCGCGGAAGAATCGTTTCTCATGACGTAATTCAAGGCAATCAGACAGGTAAAACTAACCCCATCCCCCTCCTTCACTATCTCTCTCTCTCTCTCACTCTCGTGCATTGCGAAAGCGCTGCTGCCGCGTATGCTACAAACTGGGATCATAAAATGTTGGACTTTATGGTGTAGGTCGCCGCCGCGGCTCCCAAGGACCGCGTCAAAGGCTGAGTAGAGCGCTCGGCACCGCGGGTGCGCGTTCACGTTCTCTAATACAAGAGCCATATAGTAGTGATCCGTCCTGGTTTTTCTTCGTGTATACACACACACGCGCGCGCACATAGTTCTGTGTTTTGCGCGCATGCCCGTCAGGAACGCACGGCGGGACTTTTGCCGCTCGCTTAAAAGGCGCGATAAACGCTTTTATCGCTGGTATCATTCACTTTGATTACGGCGCAAACGTTTATGGGGGGAGAGGGCAGGCTAGGTAACGGAAAATGATTGCTAGCCGATGCAAGATTTTTGATACGCGATGCGCCGACTGCGGTGATCGTCACATAGAAAATTATTAATAAATTCTTAACTATTAATGTATATGTACGTAAAAGAATTGAGATAATCATACAGAAAAGTGCTGTTCACCGTTTTATTGCTTAGACGTTAACTGGTTATATTTTTTGAGGCTTGCACTATAATTATGTCGGAAGTCTTAAAATATTGGGTATTTTAATATACATTTAAGAAAATGAATAATAAAATTTCCATGATTATGAATGAATTGGATCTTTTGATGAAAGATATGGCATATTGGGATAATGAATTTGGTTCAGATTGAAAAAGGTAACTGAATATATGTGATTATAACCTTATGAAATTTTTGGATTAATCCATGTTAAAGATATTGTATTTCCTGATACTGACAAAATCACAGTATTTAAATCGAATATATTGCACTGTCATTTTTGAGATGAAAACGAAGCAGAAGAAATAGAATTCCATGCAAAATATCTAATATAATTATGTTACAAAATGTGCGAATTTTTTATTAGTAAAAAATTATTAAAGTATCTTTATAGTGAAAAATGTTGTATGAAACATTTGACTAAGTTTTTTTCAATATATATTGCATTCAAAAATAGTATCATAAAATGCTTATTAATAAGTGAATTATAAATTAATAAATATTTTTTATTGGTCTTACAGTCCAATCAATTCAATCTAAAAATAAAATAAAATTAAAAATAAAAATTAAATTAAAAATTAAATTAAAATTATAATGACAGTCAGACTGTCCTTGTTTACATTTACCCCGTAGACTAATCTGAAAATAAAATATTAGCTGAAAAAATTCTTTGTTAGTAAAGTGCAGTCTGACTGTCCCAACACCCTTACCTAATTGAAGACTTGTCCAACGTTTCGAGCTCGCTACGGCTCCTCATCAGGGACTTATGTAAACCTTATATTCTAATCTATATATACCCATCCCCACCACCAAATTTAGTAAATTAAATATAAATTCCCCCTCTACACAAATTGTCCAAAACCAATCAATTTAATAAGGAATGATAAACACTGTCCAATCTACCAGACTCTAACATTAAATTCACATTATTTCGATTCCTGGAAATGTGAATACTTTCAAGACTCTCCCGTTTATACTTATTATTAATACCATGTTCCAAAATATCCACATTCCCAAAATCAAAAGAATGTAAAAACTATAAACAATGCTCTTTTAAACCAGAAGTAATATGTGAGCTACGTAAACTATATTTATGCTCATAAATTCTCTTTTTTAAATATCTACCAGAGTCTGGTAGATTGGACAGTGTTTATCATTCCTTATTAAATTGATTGGTTTTGGACAATTTATGTAGAGGGGGAATTTATATTTAATTTACTAAATTTGGTGGTGGGGATGGGTATATATAGATTAGAATATAAGGTTTAGATTAGTCCCTGATGAGGAGCCGTAGCGAGCTCGAATCGTTGGACAAGTCTTCAATTAGGTAAGGGTGTTGGGGACAGTCAGACTGCACTTTACTAACAAAGAATTTTTTCAGCTAATATTTTATTTTCAGATTAGTCTACGGGGGTGAATGTAAACAAGGACAGTCTGACTGTCATTATAATTTTAATTTAATTTTTATTTTTAATTTTTATTTTATTTTTGATTTATTTTATTTTTATTTATTTTTTATTTATTTTATTTTTATTTTTATTTTTATTTTTAATTTTATTTTATTTTTAGATTGAATTGATTGGACTGTAAGACCAATAAAAAATATTTATTAATTTGTATATGGGCAGTCGACAAAAGTACAATTCAATTGTTTTAAGTGAATTATAATAATTGTTTTCATATGTCAAGTTTGTTTCATTGTAATTTAGCCAGCATAGTCAGTTCATAAGATGACTACCGAATAATATGTATATTTTGTTGCTAATTTATTATTATTTTTAATGCAAAATGTGATTTCATTTTTTCAATGTTATAAAAAAATCGATGTCAGTCTAGTAGTATTTTTTGCTACTAATTTTATTTAGTTAAATTTTGCTGAACAAGAAATACGCTAAAGCTTATGATATCAAAGTAATGTTTATAATACACTGCATTTTATAAATAAATCTACGTAGGGATCGATCTAGGACAATTCAAAATGAATAATTAAAATTTAAACAGAGAGCAAGGAATATCATCTTGCATTTTCTAAACATGTTCTTGTTAATAATGTTAAATTTATTAATATTTAAAATTATTAAATGTTATTATTAATTAAACTAAGGTTTTAAGAGCAATGATGTAATGCTTAGATTATATATAAAACTCCAATTTACTTACAAAACTAAGGGTCCAGATTTAAGCCTATAGTTTATACGTCCCTGACGGGAATGATAAACGTTTTGAAACTAGAAACAAGATATTAAGTTTTGAAGAAATCTAGTAACAAGATATTTAACTTCGGTAGTAATTAGCTTAATATGCAATGTATTTTTCGATCATTTCGACCGATGTATAGATACATTTTCTAAACCTACTTTTTAGGTATTTAAGACCCATAATAGTTAGTTATGTATCAATGTACTTTTGGTTATGATTAAAATTTATCTTAAAACTAGGTATAATATAACCTAGCTAAGAAATTATTATCACTTTTATGCATTATTATATAAATTCATTGTCGTTGATAGTTATTTTAATTAAGAAATTGTAAATTTATATCGAGTTCCTAATTTTGAATATTGAATTCATTTATACGCAAGCTATAACTTATACATATATAATACATATTAAACGCATAGACATCAATAATTTACACATTCGAATACAATGCTATACATGCACGAAGTCTTAATCAAACTTATATACTAGCCAAGCTAATTGTTTTTCATTTGCATGAGTATTCAGTCGCCAGACATTCAGTGTCGGGGTCTCTCCATAAATTAAAATTTCGATGTAAGTTCAACATCGCATTAATTTAAAAAAATTTTTAAATCAACAAAATTATATTATTTATTAAATATTTATTTTATAAATAAATAGAATATATATAATTAATTATCAAAATTTGAAACAGGTATAAAATATCAAAAATAATATTTTTGAAGCTGCCTCATCAGTAATATTGTTTTTTTTTTAGTACATATTAGTACCATTGTTAGCTAAGCATGATTCAATTGATCGGAAAGGTTATATTTTATTTGCTTAAGTTTCTTCTGATTTTGTTGAGTTTCAAAATGGACATTGACAGAATATATGACTGAGATTTAGATTTTCTGCGTTGCATTCACAGGTCACACTATTTGTGATTCCTACGCGAAAGAGGGAGGCAGGAAGGTTATAGTGATTCGATCGATATCGATTGATAGGCACTATAACTTTTCTCGATAGATTTTTCTTGTGAAATCAGGGAACATTACTTGATGAACGAAATAATTTAAAATAATCTTTACCTTTTAATAGATCTCGGGATTTGTTGGCATATTTGGTTTGGTTTAATGAATTTTGATAAAAAATACATAGAAAGTCTGTGTAAGGAACCAGTAGATTTAGATCTAAATCGGTTATGCTGCGTTTATTGCAAGGATATCAACCACTTCATTACCCTCTATTCCGAGGTGGGAGGGTATTCATATGAATTCGATATTTAAGTGACTATAACATGTTACAAATTCAAGGTACTTCTTTTTTGCACTTAGAATGTAAGGGTTAATTATAGAAGTGATTTTTGATTACTTAAGGATAAAAGGGCACTTAGTGAATCGAATATGATTTTGTAGTTAACATGAGGATGTCGTAGGGCTATATCGAGAGCAATATTTAATGAAATGCTTTCTACTGTGAATATTGACGTTTCTGCAGGCATGCTTATTTTGGTTTTTATGTTAGTTCTCTACAGATACAGGCGGCTCCTACTGTAATTTTATTTAGGCTTTTACTGCCATCCATGAATATCGTATAGCAGTTAGGATTATTATTTAAGAACTCGGTGAGTCTTGATATGTTGGTACATGGGGAGATCTGTATTGAATGACCAATTTCAGTATTTATGTTGATATTACCTCTGTATTTGTATAGTTTCGTATTCTTTTTCATATATTTCCAGTTTATTGAATGTGTATAATTTTTTTCAAGTAACATTGGTAACGTATTCGATGCATTTTTTAATCAATCTTTTTCGTTTAAGTTTCTTTTGTTTTGTTTTTATTGTGAAATAATTGAACTGACTTGTTTATAATAGTACAAATGTTAGAAGACACTTCGCATAAATACGAGTTGCATAAGAAGGTTGCGCGATCTTTTATGAGAGGTAGCTTTAATTCTTCTAGTATAATATTCTGTGGAGTTGAATTTCAGTTTCTTAGAGCTGTACGTAATGCTGAAGTTTGAATTTTTTTTCTAGTTATTCTATCTGTTTTTCCGAGTGGGAAAATAAATAAATATGCCGAAGTCAATGATAGACCTTATAAGTTTTTGTATATAATTAGAAGAGTTTCTGGGCTTGCTCCCGACCATGTACCACGTATTTTAGCATATTTCTAGATTTCAAGCATTTTATTTAATGTCGTTTAAGTGTGGTGAGAACGATAATTCGTAGTCAAAGTTTATTCCTAAAAATTTTGCTCGTTCACTAGACAGAACCGTTAAATCTTCTATTTGGATTTGAGAATTTCCCGGTTTTATTTTATTTTTACTAAAGTGAATTAGAACCGTTTTGTGAGCACAGAGTTCAAGGCCTGTTAGGCAAAGATTATTTTTTACAATATTAATCGATTTTTCAATAATGTTCTCGCAATCTGCAAATTAAGAAACCTGCGAATTTTTATTTAAACTATTAGTTAAATTTGTTACGTATATTGAATACAGTATCGGACTCAGTACACCGCCTTGTGGGATCCCTTTAAAAATCGATTTAGCATCGTAAGAAATTTAATAAAGTAAATAACGTTTTCGAAACATCCGATAGATGCTAATCTCTCTAGCAATATATCTTTGGACATCAAGCAAGCATGCGAGCGTATCTTGTTTACATTTGAACCTATCTTCTAGATATAATGTTAATTTTGCTAAATTGTCAACGTAAGATTGTCCCGTACGAAATCCAGTTTGAGTATTCGGTATAATATCATAATGCTCACACCACCACACCAATCGATTTTTTATAAGAGTTTCGAATGTTTTGCAAAGACAAGAATTTAAAGCAATTGGTCTATAGCTTATTCCATTGGATTTCTTAATGAAGTGTATGAAGGATTTTTTCCAATTGTGTGGATAATCCTGTGTTCGAAACATTTCATTAAAAATATCAAGAACAAGAAGTTTATATTTTAAGGGTAGATTTTTTAAAATCAAGTAATCTATGACGTCAAGTCCTGGAGTTGATTTGAGGTTTTTACTATCTAATGCTAAATTAAATTCTAGAAAATCAAAGGGTGTGTCAAAGAAATCATTTAGTTCACATTGAGGCAGGCCGTCTGGATTTGTTGAACCCATGCAGAGCTGATTTTGTTTAAAGCATTTAGCTGTTCATTTTCAGATGGAATTTTGTTAGTGAGCATGGGGTGAATTTTCACCCATTTGTGTTTTAATAATTTGCACGTATTCCAAGTAAGGCAGTATTAGAACTGAAGTTAAGTGACTCTGAAAACTTTTTAAAATTCTTTTATTTTTTATTTTTAATAGTGTTTTTAAACAGTGCTGATTTTTTCTTGTACTCAATTAAATCCTCTATTGCTCCAGAACGAGATCATATTTTATAGGCTATTTTTCTATTTGATTTTAGTTGATTACATTCGTGGTCCCGCCAAGATGCCGGATTTCTATACATAGTGGAGTCAATCGGTTTTTTAACAGGAGTATTTGTTTTTATTCCGTTAGCGATAGTATTGAAATATAATTTGCATTTTTGAGAAGCTGAGGCTAGTATGTATTCACTATTGCAAAATTTTCCAAATTCATGTGCCAAATAATTATTTACATTTTCCCAATTGGTACGTACTGAGTGAATGTGAACTGATGATTTAGAGTAGGTATGTTTTGTTGTAGATAAAGTAAGAAATTGGTGTGTGATCGGACCCCCCAAGTTTCGTTATCAACGTTAAAATTTATTTTATCGCATAGTTTTACACTAGAAAAAATAAGATCAATATTTGATTTTTTATTTCGATAAAAGTCTATGTGGGTATGCGAGTCTGGATTGAGTAAACATAATTTGGATTTATCTATAGAATTAAATAGCCTCTCTCCGTTAACATTGTTTTTATAACAGTTCCAACTAGTGTGATACGCATTAAAGTCTCCCATTAATATACTATACTTATTTGAAGAACGTACATTATCGATAAAAGAATCCCATTGCGTCTGTGAGAGACTTGCGCCTAGAGATCTATAACATGCAAGTAAATCTAGAGTAGGGCTTATATTTACTATTGTAATACCGTACATCTCGATTGTTTCATTGGGTGATTTTAAATGATAAAGTTCTCTGAATAGAAGATTTTTTTTTATTAAGAATATCATACCGCCGCCTCTGCTGTGGGTTCTGTCTTGACGATACAGGTTGAATCTAGCAAAATTTACTTTTTGATGTTCACGTAGCCATGTTTCAACACAAACGAATATATCGATATGTTTTAAAGTGTGTTCTATCTTTTCTTTATGACTTAAAATACTTCGAACATTCCAATATAGAATTTTTAAATCTGGATTGCTTGTACTCGTTATTGTAAGGATTCTATCTTGCTTATAATTTTTATAAATTTGTTTTTTAAGCTTCTCTGTTGTAAGATTGGATAGATTTCCCTTAGCATATTGGAGATTTTTAGATGATCGTTGCTATATATTTTAATAGCATCTTGTGTGATATGATTATAATAGGCCTCATTAACAAAATTAATTAAGCCGTCGAAATTAAGAGTACATCTGCCTTGATTACTTTCAACGATTGTCTTGACTGGTTGGAGCTCAATTGATAAATTCTTGATTTCTTTCATTTTGGTATTTATTTCTTTTTTATACTTTTTTGTGTTAGCTTTAGGAATTTTAAATTCTTGTTTTTCAAATTTGTCAGTACTAGTATCTAGTTGAGTAAGTGAATAGGTGCTTGATTCTTAGTCTGATTCGTGAATTTCTTGATCTAGTAAGTGAGATTGTGATGATAATGATAAGATAATGAATTCGATGTTTATATTGAAATCCGTGTTTACTTTTTCTGCTGTTGCTTCTAATAATGTTGGAGTATTTATATTATTAGTAGGATTGTCATTCAAGAAGTCCATATTTATTGTCGAATCCATAGATGGCTTTGATTAGTGGTTGTTGTAGTAATTTCGTTTACCGCTGTAGGACATTTTTTTCTAAGAGCCGTTTCTCTTTGTAAATAAAACACGTTAATTCTTCGGAAGATAGAAAAATCCAGTAAAGTATATTTTTGTAAGTTACAGTTATTGAATTTGGAGCTGTGTTGATATCTCCTGGATGTATAAATATTTGTCTTCGAAAACTGTAAATATTCGGTAATCCAACTTCACTTAAACCAGCTCTTATGAATGACATTTTCGATTCTAAACGAATTTGTTTTTCTTTTAATTTGGTTTCTATTAGCTCCTGAGGAATTTCAGGATATACATTTGATAAAGATCTAGATGCCAGAGGTAATTATTGACGTTCGAGATTCCAAGTTTGATCGTTTTATATTTTTCTAGAATTTCATCTACAATTTGTTTTGATTGAAAGTATATACATACTCTACTGTTCGAAATTCTAGAAACAAATCTTATGCTTGATTGATTGATGATTTTCATAATTTGACAAACGTAATCCTTTACTGTGAAACCTTCAACTGCTTTAAGAACCATAGCACTGTCACGTTTCAAACTTAGTTTCTACCTATTTTTTAATGTTATAAACAATGTTCACATTTTTCATTCTATTATTTGCCTAGTTTTAAGCCATGATAGTTGATTCTATTTTTAATACCTAGTAACTACTTTTCAATATATTGAACACTGTTAGATTTCTAACAGGGTATTTCTTAATGTTACTGACATTTCAAGATTTTCTAGCCACGATAGTTCATTTCGAATTTTACTATGTAGTAAACACTATCAATCCTATTAAAAATTGTCAGATTTTACTTAAAAATCGTGGATTTTATTTAAAAGTATTTAAAATTTGTGAAATAAGCTTGCATGACATCCATTGAATTATGTGGAAATAAACACACCCAATTTACAATAAATTAAAAATAATTATATCTTTACGCGGGTTTCTTTCTAAAGTGTTCGTCAGGTATCAATAACAATTTTAGTTTAATAAGTAAATTAGTGAACTATATCGAACGGTATAGTTATTTTATCCCCTTTATCTGCAAAAGGTTTGAACAAATCGAGTTTGAAACTGCGACTTTTATATATCTAATACATGGGCTCTCCTGGTATACCGAAAAAAGGTAGATCAAAGCTGGTTTTTCTGGAAAAAAAGTGTTCATGAGTCCAAAAGTATCATTGGAGGCGTCCAACTTTGTTCGTTTAGATAATAACTTTATAATTGCTTTACTACATGCAAAATCTAAAAATAATTTAATTTTAAAAAAGTAAACTCTTGTGCAACCAGATGTTGGCTGCAAAGCAATCTAGGAAACGGGGCATGCGCAGTTAGTTGTTTACCGTTCTTTTGTATATTTATATGATTTATATATTGGGAACTCAAATCGATGTCATGACCTCTCGATGTCGTGGCAAAATTGGAAATTTACGTAAGCCAACAAAAGGCCTGAAATTGCATGCAATACCATTCATGTATTTACGTATTTTTCATTATAAAATAAATTCTTTGAAAGTTTGGGATTCTGCAGAACATTAAAAAAAGTGTTAGAAGATAAAAGACAAATGTTACAGTGTTACCGTGGCAGTAGAAGAAATCTTCTTAAACTTAATATAATTAATAAATTTTTGTTAAAAATCCTTATTTTTATTTATATTGAAGATTATTTTAATAAAAATAAAGGGTTTCTTATTTAATTAAAATGGATTTTCCCGTTTATTTCGTACATTTATATTGAAGTAAAATATAATATTCAATATACGTGCAAGCATTTTACAAACACAATTGTTTTTCATCGAATTGATGAAGACTAGTCGTGTTTCTACAAATAGAACGCTGAGAACAAATAGAGATAAATAACGAAGTCAATTTTCTATTAATAAACAAAGAAACGTAATACAATCTTATAAAACTTTATCTAATTGCATAAATATTACAAAACAATTAGATATAGATAATTTATGAATGTATTGTTATCGAATAAACTAAAAAATTATTATACTTTTTATATCTTCCACATTTTTTAATCTCTAAATTTGAAGTTTAATTCTTTTAATGTGAAGAATATATATATATATATATATATATATATATATATATATATATATATATATATATAGTTTATATTAAATATAGTATTTTTTGTAAAATTCATGTATACATTATCAGTATTTAATTAATTTCATATGAACATTAATAGACTTTATTTTATAAAGTCCTAATTTACGAATATAAAATTGATGATTGCATAGTACGTAAGCTGGAATACCTATAAATTATTAAGTAGAATGGAATTTGAAGTATATCACAACTCCTAACGTACATAACAAAAAAATGCGTTGTGATTTTTTACTTATAGTGTTCATACAAGTGTTGGCGACTACATTTCACTTGCATCAAACATTTTGTATATCTTTTAATGAATATTACAAGCGATATTTTTTTATTTATGTAAATAAAATGTTTAAAAAGTTGCAAATGTGTCTAAAATATACTGTAATAAATTATGATTTATTATTAAGTATTAAATTTAAATTATTAAATATTATTTATATTATTCAATTTTCCAACGCGTTTTACTGAAAAATGTTTTTTCATTAAATTTGTTTCCATAATTTGATAAAAGGGACTTGCTAAACTTCTTCAAATTTTAATGATTGATTCAACGAATAGATCTCTAACGCGCGGGAATTAGAATTATTGACAAATATGAAACTGTTTCTTTTTATTTAAAAATATAAAAATTTCCAAACGTCTAAAGCAGTTGCTTTTAAATATTTTCACATAATTCTACTTCCCACGAGAGCTATTGTTGTATATATTTACGTGCAGTTAATTTTTCAATTTACAGTAGGCTAGTCGGCTGGAGTAGTGAACTTTTTTCCAAAAAAAAAACCTTCCAAAAAAGGAACATCACAAGAGTTGGATTCTTCAAAATAATAGAAAAATTCGGTTAGTTGGTATTAAACGTCAACGACAAATATTCACTAATGTGACAGAGTAAAAATTCTGTATGGACACTATAGGAGCAGCGACTTATACACAGAATCCTCTTTATGTATACTTGAGTGTTTTGTCCAAAACATACTATCAGCGTTGACTATTCTGCAAGGCATTGATATAGCCCTTAAATTAATAAATATTTTTATCGGTTTTACAGTCTTTACACTATAATATATTAACTAAAATAATGTCTAGTCAAACTGCCCTTATTTATGATCACTTCCGAAGAATCTGAAAAAGAACTTACTACTAAAAATAAAAAAATAAAAAATAATAAAAATAATAAATATAAGTTATATTCTATAATAGCAAGGCACAACCTGTCGACACCCACCACCTTAAATTTAAATTATCCTTTGGCGTCCGACGGTTCATCTTCAAGGACTAAACTTTAAAACTAAACTAACAGTTTAGAAGATGAATGAAGATAAACCGTAGCAGTTTGAAACGTCGGACACCAAAGGAGAATTTATATTTAAGCTGGTGGGCGCAGCCAGGTTGTCCTTTGCCAACATAGAATGTAGTTTATTATTTTTATTCTTTTTATGTTATTTTATTATTTTTACTTTTTAATCTAATTTATTTTTAGTAGTAAATTCTATTATTGCAGATTCTTCGAGAGTGATCATAAACAAGGACAGTCTGACTGTCATTATTTTGGTATAATATATTATAGTATAAAGACCATAAGACCGATAAAAATATTTATTATTTTAATTCAAAACAGTCGACATAAGTACAATTTTTAATTTTTAATTGATAGTCCTTCCTAAAACTGTCAACACGTAAACGTTTTAGCAACTATGAAAGTTTTCAAATTTAACTGTAGAGCTATATTGGGTTTCATCTGTAAAGGCATTCTGGGTTGTAATGAAGACCACACGTCAGCAGTCTTCAACGAAACACTCGAGATTATATAGTGGCAACTGTGTGTGTAATCCACGAATCATAGTGGCGACAGATTTTTAGCTATGTAACATCAGTGAATATTATCTTTATTTTGTCGACCTTTGGTACGGAGAAATCGAATTAAAACAATTTAATTCGCGCATTATTGAAATTTTCGAAAATTTATCCATAATACCAATCAACATTTCATTTTTTAAATTAATTTCTTTAAAAATTATTTTCAAAGTTATTGCGGTCTATTTGGAAGGAAGTTAATTATGAATCCGCGTATGTTGCTCGTGATTTTGTATTTAATCAAAAAAGTCACAAGCTCTCTCAAGTACTAAATTTACTGCCGCGATGTTTTATTTTGTTCGATAATGTTTCCTTAACAATAAATTCTAGAAAAAATAAACAACGTGTTGTGTAGTTGCTTGGTCAAAAGCTGCTTGAAATGATTTTTTTATATAAAGTCTTAATTTTGAATCTAATATTTGCTCTACTTTCATGAAAATACAGATTATTACTGAAGTAGATAATTATATTTATTGTACATATTTTTAGCTGGTTACTAAATTAGAATGATAAGAACTAGACCCCATGTTTCCAAACATAATTTTTATATCTAAATTATATTGTAAACTTCTAACAGTTTTATAAGAAATTCTTAGAGCAAGGTATTTACCGAGGATATTGCGAATATTATCAGGTTCTAGGCTAGTATTTTTACTATTTTTCAAGACTTCTTTAAGCTCGTTTAATAA
Organism: Sycobia sp. Sy_11; assembly: GCA_018907035.1. NCBI lineage: Eukaryota > Metazoa > Arthropoda > Insecta > Hymenoptera > Epichrysomallidae > Sycobia > Sycobia sp. Sy_11. Next base: position 1,009,765 of record JACCIC010000109.1, read on the forward strand.
AATATTACGATAGAAGTTGATGTTGACTTGATTGATGTTGATGTTTATTCTGATTGACTTATGACTTTATATTTGAGTAATATGTTTTGGAAATTTATTGAAGTATATTCAGTATTTACATAATTTTTTTGTGAAATGATTTTAAAGTTCGCTTCGAATATTTGGGTATGTCTGAGCTAAAGTAAGTGTTTCGTGAGTTCAACCAAATAATCTCAATAGTGAATAATTATAACAATAATTATAATAATAATAATAATAATAATAATAATAATAATAATAATAATAATAATAATAATAATAATAATAATAATAATAATGTATAATAATAATGATGTATGGTCGGGAAAAAATAAATAAATACAAGAGCGTTTAATATTAAATTTAATGGTTTTAATATAAATAAGTAAATGGCATAAAAAACCTCCACTCGGTGAGTGGAGGAAAAAGCCTTAAATACAAAAGTGAAAAAACTTACTAATTAAATAAATAAAAAAAAGGCGCCTTATAAAATCAATTCTAACATATAAACTAACGCTACAAAAGGTCACTTAAATATAATTTATAGAGAGCTCTCTTACTGTACAATTACTGACGCAGCTACAAATAGAGGTGAGGGCTAAAGTGGAAAGAATCTCCGCATTCCCTCCAATACTGCGTCGCGATCCCAACGTCTTGGGAACCGGGTAAACCCTGGTCGTCGACGGCAGCCACGGACTTGACAGTCGCTCGGGAGATTCCTCAGAGATCCTCTCAAGGGCGAGACTCTCAGCAAGACCCTCGTGCCTTGCCCACGCGTGCGAAAATCTGCCGATTTGCACACAACTCGTACACACGAAGATGGTAACTATTATATATCGCCGGGCAAATACAAGATTTTGCTATCAGTCACCGAAAAACGCGCGGAAAGTCTTTAGTGTAGAACTTTGCCTAGAATCGCGCTTAAGTCGAACTTCACTCGAAGACGTCTTAAAATGAACTGACTAATTTTTGTCCCGAGAACACAATTGGTGAAGGGAGCCAAAACAGAGCGAAGAAAAAGGCTAATGGCCTTTTCCCGACGATCGGGTCATATAAAGTTGAGCATTTCCACTCGACGAATTTACGGATGAAAAACGGACAAAGTCCAGAAATCGGGAGAAGCATATGCCGGCCTTATGCGGATATATATATATATATATATATATATATATATATATATATATATACCGGCATGGGCTAGCGGCAATAAATATTTTTCAGCCGGTCTTGGTGCTGCATCATTTTATTTCCTAGGGTTCACACCGAAATACGGTCGTACGGAGTAAACAGCTGCGCGGCAGGCTAGATGTCCCCGCACTACGAATAGTAAGGGAAATAATGTATAAGTCTCCATGCAAAATTTTGAAAATTTCTAGAATTCTAGTAACGTCCTCTCATTTTATATAGATTTTGCTATTGTTGTTGTTGCTTTAAAGAAAGTAACATGAGAGTCATGTTTAATGTTAATTGGTATGAAATTGTTCCCGAAATAGAACTATGTATACTCAATGAGAGATTTAAAAAAATAATCCTTTGTAAATGTGACATTGAAAGTCTGTTTAATACAAGTTTAAACATTATGACTGCAATTATTTGATAAGGTCCATAGTAATTAATCATATTCAGATGTGGTTATTCCTGATTCTTAATACTGTGATGATATGTTTTCGCTGTACTAAATTAAATTACCCACCGCAAACGTGTAATCGATTAAATTTTATCCATCAACAAAGTCAATTATGAATCATTATTGGCGTTTTTGAAGCAGACGATTTTGAACTGCTATTGCATAACTTAGATTTGATGGCAACCTAGCAATAAACGTTGCTATTTCTTTAATAGTATAACCTTGTCTGGGATGAAATGGGAGAGATGTGTCTAAGTTAAAACTTAGAAGTTTTACACCCGTTAAATTATCGGTGAAAGAGCAAAGCTAAGTCCTTTGTAACGTTTATGAATAGTACACTATTCACGAATATGAACAATGATTGTAAACCCGTCTTTATCCGTCAAGTGTTCGGCATCGACTAATTAGATAGATTTTATTTTACTTTTTCTTAAAAGTACTGCTTAGTATTCTATTAAAATATTTCAAGCTCGCATATTATAATAGGAATTAGAATGAAGTCAACGCTAATACGAGGTTTGTTAGAAAAATATCCGACTTTTAGTTACTGAATGAAAACAATTACCATACGTGAAGCGCTGAAAAGTTAATCAATATAAAAGTATAGTGTCTTTTGAATTCGAAACAATTTTTCCAGTAGCGTGGCTATTATTTTGAGTATTTCGAAAAAAAGCCTTTTTCGTAATCCAATTCAGTTCCTCTATCGTTTCCACCATAATGTTCTCTTTTGTATCAAATCAAATTCTTTTTGATAATCACGCAAGTGATGCAGAGAATTCTTGCAGTAGTCTTTGGTGACTGTGTAATCCTGTGATCTATATTCGTGGCATATCATTTCACAGGGATCACAAAAAGTAGTTGGTCCGACTTAGTTGGAGTTCGTTTAGTCTGATGGTATGAAGTGTTTTCGCTGTGATGAGTGGAATTTAAATTCAGAATAGCAACCGTAGATCCAGGAAACATCAGTGTTTATGACTGTGGACCGATTTGTATTAAAATGTGATGCACTAGTGCCATACTCGTGCCAACGCGTTTAATTCAAATCCATCAAGCATTTGAAATGAATAATCAGATCGGATACTTTTCAAATAGACCTCCTACATCTATAAAAGACACATAACATGATTAAAAAAATTGAGTGAACATAAATTAAACATAAGTAAACGTAAATAAAAAAATCAATTATTAACTATAAATCAAAGTGTCGTGAAAAAGAAGTTTAATTAACAATCAGTAACTCTAATGTTCTGCCATTTTTTGAAAATTAAATGACATTTATTTCGAACAACGACATAGGATGAATTATCGAACCTGTACAAGGATAGTAAAGAAAATATCCAACGACGCATATTAATAAAAGAGATTCGCTAGTTTCTGATTACTCTCCATCGAATCATCAGTGGGAAGCTGAAGAACAATATTCGACTCCATGCATTTTACATACACGTTTTTTGCGTGTATATATATGTATGTATGTATGTATGTATATTCGAGATCGCGCGTACATACGTTTTGCTCCCATATAGCCGCGGTAGTGGCACGAAGTGAGTTCTCAGCCTCATCAGTTCGAGGCGTGCTCGACTCTCGGTCTCCTCTCTGGTCCTCTTTTGCTCTCCCGTGTATCCTTACGACCTTCTCATCCCTCCTCCCCCAGGCGAGCTTCCTCGCGTCCTCGCACGGTCGCATGCGTATATATATATATATATATATATATATATATATATATATACTCTCACTCTGTCTCCCTTCTTTTCCCCCTCACTCTCTCTCTCTCTCTCTCTCTCTCTCTCTCTCTCTCTCTCTCTCTCTCTCTCTCTCTCTCGCTGCCCCTCTCTATACAATCACAATAACAACGCGTGCGCGAGGGAGCAAGATAGTTCGAAGTCGTGAGGCCTGAGGTTAGGCTTGGGGCCTCTCTTTCTCTCTCTCTCTCTCTCTCTCTCTCTCTCTCTCTCTCTCTCACTCTCTTGGAGTCTTTTACTCTTTTTTACTGCGTGTCCTTTACCTTACCTTTTCTCTTCTCTATTTTTTCTCTTTTTCCTCTTCCTCTTCCCTTCTATTTTTTTCTGTATCTGTCCCCCTTCCTCTCTCCCTCCTTCCTCTCAATACTTTGCTTTGCTATAGTTGGTCTGCCTTATTCTTCCTCCTTCTCTGACTCTTTTGCTCTCCAGAGACGCTTACGACGAAAAGAAACTAACATGTACGTACATGGGTAGTTCCAAACTAATTCAAGAAATGTCTTGATCTAAGTGTATTAAGTTGTATTAAATTTTACCATTATACAACTACGGTTGGAAAAACTGGTAATGCGAGAAAGATTTTTAATTGGTGTAGCCCAAATTCATAAAATAACTATAAATAACAATTCCTATGTAGGTATAGTTTTATTTCAATGTGTTTTGATGGTTAATCGAACATTATTTTAAATATTTTATATAGAATTATTATCGAATTATCTCCTCGAAGTTCATGCTTTTTATTATTTTATTATTTTATTATTCTTAGATTATTCAAAATATTAATTAAATTTTAAAGTTTCTATAATTGTAGTGCAATACGAAATTTCATAATTTTTTCTTTGAAATCATGGATATTACATTTGTAATTGTAAATATAATAGACATTTTTAAAAAGCATAATGAAAATATTTGTAATCGTATGCAATTTTTTTTTATATATTTGCGTGAATTAAAACTCAAAAATGTTTTGATTAGTATTGGAAACGAAATTTAAAAAAGTCTTTTGTTTTTGCTAAATTATAGATTTTTTAAAAAATAATCTTCCAATCATTTAAATATATTTCAAGAATTTTAAGATGTTAAGTAAAAATTCATTTTCAAATTTACATTTTCACATGAAACGGAACCATCCATGTACATTGTACATATACATTCGCAGCTCTATACACGTACAGATGTATACAGGAGAGTCGACAGACGAAAGAGAGAGAGAGAGAGAGAGAGAGAGAGAGTGAGAGAAAGAAGCATCGAATGAACGGTAGGTGGAGAAGGTGGCGGGTGGGGGCAAGAGAAGGAGAGAGCATATAATACGTGCATGTGTGAATGTTATACGTATATATACGAAGGGAACGCACGGTGAGTAAATGCTCTTTCGCTCTTTTTCTTGCGCGGGGTCAACGTACAGGCACGCGGCGTGACCGAAATCACACACACGAGCGCGCGTGCGCACGCATACACTCAATAATAGCTCTCTCGGTTGTGACTTACCCCCTTCCACTAACTTTTCTCTCTCTCTCTCTCTCTCTCTCTCTCTCTCTCTCTCTCTCTCTCTCACTCTCTTGCTCGCTTTATCTTACTTCGTCTTTATATTCGGCCACTAATTATTGTTCTGGAGTTATGTTCTATGTGGTCTACATCTTCGCACTTCGCGGTTTTGGAAATTTGAAAGAGGGGAAAAATGCATCGGTCGGCAGTGCCTGCACGATTTCACTTATGAGTCGTACATTAGGAGACGGAAAGGGGGGCGGTGATAATAATTATCCGCAAAGTGTAGCGCAATGTTTATATATATATATATATATATATATATATATATATATATATATGACTATATAGGTAACACTTTTGGTCGGGTGAAAAATTAACTCGTCAACGTGTCCGAGACAAGGTAGTTTTGGGCGCTGGCAAGGGATAGAGATAGCGAGTCAGAGGAGAAGAACTGGTGATTTATTTCTAGATATAAACCGAAATAATCATGCGCAGAATGAAAATGTTGGGTGATGATAAGAATCTATCGTGCTTAATTTATTCCTGTTATGTACAAAGCTATGATATTATCCCGTTAACACCTGTCGTGGAAACCACTTACTTCCAATAATTCCAATAATTTCCTCCTCGTTATTAGCGTATACGCCATGATATACACTGTATATCTGCGGAAGCCAATAAACAAGAAAACCTTTTGCGAACAAAACCATTGTTCCCAGCATTTTGTTTGTTACTGTGATTTACTCTTTATATATATATATATATATATATATATATATATATATATATATATATATTCCTAGGACAATTATATTTCCTAGGACGATTACAATTATTCACGAGATTTCTATATGTAGTTTGCTTTATCTTCGTGAATAAAAAAGTGAAGATTTTATAAGCTTTCGACGTTTCTATTACAAGGAAAGATCATGTCGAATTAGTTTGATTTTTCTACGCTACTATAGATTATTTTTAGAATTTGGACAAAATCTCTAATTATATTTCTGCAGTGAGACAATCACATTAATTGTTTATTTACATTGTTTTAAGTGAATTATTTTAATTATTTTTTTTACCTTCCTAAAAATGAATTTTTTTTGTTTGGTTCATATTAGACAAAATTTTTTAGAAACATACTATAACTTTCAGCGACTGCTGTTTTCACAATAATGTTACACGCGTTATCTTGAGTGCTTTTACGACTGAATACGTAGAATAACAGATGGATCTCTTTTTTCAATCTGAAATCTCGTGTAGTATCTAAATAAAAAATTTCTGTTCTTTTTCTAAATTGTTTCAAAAATTAAAAATTCTTTTTATATAATGTATTTAAAAATAAAAATTTTATATTTTAGCATTGCTAACTTTGATATTGTTAAATAGTTTTAACCAATATTTAAAAATATTTGAACAAAATAATCACCTTACCATCTCAATTCATTGAAATAATTATGAAAAATAATTGCATAAAAGCGTTTTATTGTACAGATTATTCTAACTTTTATGTATGCGTTTCGATCAGTAAAATAACAGATAGTGCAATTTTAATTTTGAACTTTCGTTGAGGACATGATACAGTATTAAAATTAAAAATATCACTAGCCGGGAATAATAAAAATGTAATGGAAAGAATTTAAATCTGTTTATAAGTGTACGCATTGCAGAGAATCATGTAGTGGTTTTTTACGTACATAAATTCTAAACTAGGTCATTTTTTCGAATTGTTCGTCAAGACTCTCAAATAAGTATAGGTAGCTCGATAATCACAAATGTCCAATGCGAATCTATTATTGACTCCCCACATTCTACAAAAAAATTTTTTTCATGATTTTCATATTTTCTCGCTGGTTTTATAAATTTATTTTCTCCTCAATATTAGCTAAGTGCCATGTACATAGTCATCAATGATTTATCAAATTTTAGCTTTTGTCAGCTATTTCTGACCATATGCTACCGAATTTCGACTTTTCTAGCCGATAATATTATACATAATATTAGCTTTAAAATTTATATACATATTAAAACTTATATAATGAAATATTTCATTATATTAAACGAGTTAAGATGAGCATATGGTCTAAAATATATAACTTAGTTACCAGCTCAATTTTTTAAGAAAAGCGTTTTGAATATAATACCTTCTATATCTAAATAATATACACCGTGTTTTTTAAAAGACTCGCCAGCCTGGTCAAACCCAGCGTAAACAATTCACTAACGATAAGATGGGCGTAAATTATTACTCGGATGCAATAAAAATACATGCGATAATGGACTTTCCGAAAAAAGTATATGTCAAAGTTGAAAATTGATGACAATATGAAGATAGCAACATGAAGATGCCCAAAAATCGTTTCAATTATTTTCGTCGTTTTAGATCACCATATTGAATTGAAAAATCTGACCTTAGACGTGGCTAGTGGTCAGCGACTCAAGAAAACCCGTGCACAACAGTTGGTGTAAATCTGTTGATTTAAACAAAAAAAAAAATTTGTCGACCACATTATAGATCTGGCATCTTGACTTTTGATAATCTGATCTTGGAATTTCGTCAGCGCTCTTTGTATTGCCGTTATTTTGAATTTTTGGTATGGTCAAAAGTAGTAATATGGTCAAAATCATATTTGAGCGTAAAATTCAATAAAAAAGTTTCCATTAAGAAAATCATTTTGACCACATAATGAAAATCTTTTCAATGATAAATGGCAATAGGATGGTGACTATTCAACAGCCAGTAATTGAACAAACAATCCTGAATTTCGTTTTTCCTGAAAATTTCTATCACGAGATTTTGGAAAATTCCCATACAGTTATGCTATACTGTCTGTACCACATACTGGATAATACATGGAACCAAGGTTGGTACAAGGAAACTCCGGAAATCACGACATAATAACTATATTGCTATTTATTTCTGATCAGTGATTAGGATCAACATTTCAAGTCTCTATCTAATTTAAAAAAGTATAAAAAATTGATTTTAAAATTAAACTCGAACAGGAAAGCGAAAAGTAGAATAGTACATGTATATGAGGCTATAAAAAATATTAAGAATAGAGTGCGCTAGCATTATACCCTCGCTTAGACGGCGTGTCTGGGTCGTGCTCGTAAAAAGAGTGGTTAAATTTTTCATCCCTTCAAGTGGTAAGCACGTGGTTGTCCTTGATGACCAGTCCTAGGAATCCTCTAGGGACAACCCGTCGACATTTTGCTCGAAAACTTTGCATAGAGTGCAAGTAACGTTTGGCGCAAAAATTCGAATTAGTATTTAAAATGTAATTTATGTTTAAAACGTTTTCAATTCAGTTTGCTAATAAAAGATATTTAAGAATATGCTGTAAATAAATTTTGTTCTTTAATATTAATAATGAAGCTATTCTTTAAAAATATTTCTTTTTTATATATTGAATAATACACCTGAATGTATTAAAAAGATCGAAAATATCTTTAGTCTATCCTAACTGATGGAAAGTTCTCTGCGTGCGGGTGCGCGCGCACATAGATAGGGATGACCGGAGAGTGATGGTAAATATGTACCTATACTTCTTGGTAACACAATCAATTTTATCAGATGCGACATTTCGATGGATGAATCGATGGGTCATGTCAGTTGTTTCCACATGGGACATCTAACTAAATTTCATACCTCCTATCTGACTCGCTCTATATCGTACCTAAAGCAGTTTAGCTTCGAAATTTATCCTACTCTATACTATATGAAAATTAATTACATCATTTGAGAACGAGAGAGCATTAGATGTTAGAACTGTGTAGGGTCTACTTTCGACGTAATCATAGTTACCTCACCCAATCTCAGCCCAATCCATTAATCTCATAAACGAATCTCACTATGTTGGTTTTTAAATTCTCGTGCTAATCCGTTGTCTATACCTTTATGATTTTACTCTTTGCTTTCAAATAAATTTTTAAAAATCCAAGAGGGATGATCAGGTGTTAAAAAAGTCTATATATTTATAGACAAAACTAGCAAGTAAAATTGCGAGCTCCGTGGGCATTGGATGTGAAAGGAAGAGCATCGACTGCCAAAGCGAAAAATAGAAAGAAAGAAAAAGAGCAAGTGAAAAGACGGGGGAGGGGGCGGAAATAGTGCCCAGTGTCGCAAAGTCCAGATTAATGGTCTTGGAGAATTCTTGGTAGTCTCAGTCGGTAGTATAGCGACAGTGAGGGGGAGGGGGCGGACGATAGAGCGGGGATAGCAAAGGACGTAGTCGCGGTGGCGGCAAATCCATTGCCTATATACTTACACATTTCTCCTTCCTCTATCTCTGCCAAAAGCTGTAGAGATACCGAATTAAAAAGAAAGAGGTGCCGGGGAACGAGCGAGAGAAACCAAAGGGGGAGGAGGGTGCTCATGGTGCGCACGGTGCAGCGCGTCAGCACGCGATTCATTCGTTCGATGTATATAAATATATAACGGGCAGGTTTCATTTTCTTATATTAATTGCGGTTCTCATATTGGATACTCAAATCGTTTCCATGACCTCTCGTGGCAAAATGCGGAAATCGTATAAGCCAACACACAGTCTGGAGTAGCGTGCAATATCATTGCATTTACGCATTTTTAGTTCTAAAATAATATTTATGGATGTCAAAAATTTGGCTATACATTGAAAAAGGTGTTAAAAGAACTACTGTGGAGTAATTTGTTAAATGGCAAAAAATTGAAGAAATCTAGTATTATAGTTTTCATCGCTTGTCGAGGCCAAATGACGTTGTATTACTGAACCAAATAGCTGTAAAAGCGACCGTACCGGTATTTTTTGATATTGCACTTTTCTCGCATTTAATAATGAGAAGATGCGCGAAATGATGAAAAAATGCACATGTAAAAGAATTTTATCATTTTTTGCTCATTTCAGTGAGAATTGAAAGGCTTGTGATTATTGAACGAATGCATAGGGTATTGGATGCTCATGGAAACATTCGTAAGCTTTTAAAGAGAGCCGCATTGTAGAATTTTTCGGGAATATTATCCCATTCGTTTAACTTTTGTGTAGACAATTTTTTTTCATTTGAAGATTTTTCACGATTTGTTTATTATAAAATTATTTTAAGTTTTAGTATTTACGTTGAATCATTTGTTAATGTAAAAAAAAACGAAAAAATTAGACAGCTTATAGGTATATCAAAGAACTTGCATGCATTTATATTATAAAAGCGTAAAGACAAAAAAATATCCAAAAAAATTTGTATTAATCTATTAATATACGAGTCAAAGTATAGTCTCCTATAGTCAAATATTTATTTTTGCCAACAGTTTGCACTCTCTTTCTCTATATTAAATTAATAATTATTTGTATTAGTCTTACATTTTTCCTATAAAAAAATATATTTACACTGTCTATCAGCTGACCTTCTTGACAATAATCCTTTTTACATTTGAAATTCGATGGAGATAATTGGAAAATAAAGGTAGTCTAATTAATAGTATAATTATATTTATTTATAAAAAGATTGTAAGACCGATAAAACTATTTATTAGTTTAAATATAGATAGAGAAAAAAATAAATCTTTTATTGAAACAGTGTATGTGAGATTGGACATATTAGATTTCTGGTTGAAAAAAAAAACAGAATAAAATTACATACTTCCTACTAATAAAGAAAAAAAAACTTTGAAAGTTGTAGACTATATATATCCACAGCAATAATCTCCAGCCATCTTGTTCTGCTATATGAAAACGATTTTGAGGCAACCGTGTTATGCAAACCACTGCTAGTAGTCCCGAGCCCCTCCCCCCTCCAGAGGCGTGCCGACTTGAACAAGCAGTGAACAAATCGCCCCGAAATCTATTTATCGCTGAAACGCCGGGGTCTCGTGCAACAAGAATGAGATACCGATTCGTCTTGCGAAATCCCCTCCCGCGTGAATATGTATATATAATATATACGTATATATAGTCAAGCACCATGCAGCATCGTCGAGGTCGAGAAGTCGCGGAAGCATACCAGACGCCACTACCCTTACCCAATCTTTGTCTCGAATGAACGTTGCGCGCCAAATTAAACGAAAATGCGCGAGCGGTTGTCGAAGGGAAGGGGGTAGGAAGAAGTCAAGCAGATTCGTCAGCACTCCCCCCCTCTACACATACACTTGCGCGCGCGCACGCACACCGATCTATTCCAATATTTTATTTTCAAAAGAGAAAGAGCTTGATTATGTGTATATCATCCATCTGCGAGTGCGGTTTAATGAGGGGTTGATGCGCGAGCGGGGCGTCGGCTCTTTTGCTCTACATTTTTATGCAGAGTATACGTCAATATTTTCAGATATCGAGTCAAATGATCGCACAATCCCGTCCGACGTCCTCGTTATTGATGTCAGACATTTAACTAAAGCACATCCTTTAATCTCTGTACTATAGTAATTCGTACGTCTGAGACTGCAAGTAATATGGGATTTCAAGAATAAATTAGTTGTTGTATTAATATTAATAGAAAGTATAGAATTCGTAGATAATGTTCGATTTTAACTTGTATTATTATTTTAATTAAAAATTATGACTATTCCTAATGAACTTTGATTATATTTAACGGATTCTTTGGGTATCTCTTAGGTTATCAAAAGTATGATAATCGTCAAAACCTCCCGATGATGCTTGACTTCGTATCATTCGCTTATCGAGCTTCTAAATTAATACATTGTCGAATCAATGCGTAAATTTGTGCTTGAACTATAAAGAAAAATATGTATTTAAGAAAAATTCATGATCGCCTCTGCAGACCAAGCGCAGTTGAAACGATTTTGTTCTCCAAACATTCTCCAAAGCAACGCACTGTACAGTTTTTGCTATTTACCTACTTTACGCGCACAGGTATATTGCTGCTAGTGGCTACCGATACCTGGAATTTTTCGGCTTTATGTGGGCAATGAAAGAGAGAGATAGATTGATGGGGGAGGGAGAAGGAGGGGTATGATGGGAGAGGTATGAAAAGAGACAGAGAGCACGATTAGGCAGAGTTTAGAGCCATCTGCTCTGCAGCATCTTTCTCTCTCTTTTATTTCTTAAGGAGTGATACGGTTCGCCATACTTGCTCTTCCTCTTTCTTCATTCTCTCCCCTTATATATGTCAGTAACAAGCATGGCTGTACGCTTACCTGACCATACTGTTGCTCTCTCTCTCTCTCTCTCTCGCGTGCGCTATATTTTCTTACAACGGATCGTTCGCTTCTTGCGGACACATGGCGAAGACCGCTAGCATAACGCTTCCGTGATGAATTGTTCGGGGCCATCAAGCGCCCTCTCTTGGACCTCTACCGCTCTGTTTTTCCTCGTGCAGTTTTAAGGCACTAGCCTCATTACGTACAGGGGTTTATTTTTGTACAATATCCGTTCGAGTGGAGTATTTTTCAGAGATTTGTTTAGTGACAAGTGACAACGAGAATCCAGAGGATGGATACAATATGGAGTCTGCGAGATGACTTGAAGAGATAGTACGTTGGACTTCAATGAACATAGTGGAGACTGCTTATTGATTCGGATCTTCAATTTAAGAATCTACCGTAAATTATTTGACATGGATTAGACGATCGTAAGCTTTATGTTTACTCTGGCGCCGGCCGAGTTCAGGATTGACGGAGATACATTGGCTAAATTAACGAATAATCCGATAAACAGTGTATCCATTCCTTAAACTAACCACAAATGTCAAATACCGAGCGTTAGCCAATAATTGTCATTACATATAGTAATTATATATTCTGGAAATCTTATTGACTTTTGGTATTCGTTTGACACGTATATAGAAGACAGTGTTATATTGATGAAACACCAATTTGTCGACTACGCTCGACCTGTGCCCCCCCCCCGCTCGCAACCGCCCCTTGAAATTGAAACACGACAGGACAAGTGCTGCGGCGCTGTTTCGTTCGGTTGCCCGGCTAAATTAGTTCCGGGAAAAAGGAGCCGAAACTGCGCGTGGAACGGAGAAGAGGCTACTGCCCCATCCATTATGCCCACGTTGAAAGTTCAGCCAGGTTCAGTCCTATAGGTGTGTCTATATATATATATATATATATATATATATATATATATATATATATATATATATACATTCGTCCAATATATATATATATATATATATATATATATATATATATATATATATATATTGGATGATTTAAGCACTGTATTTTATTTTCACGTGGCTCGTTGTGGATTTTACCGGAATTCGCAGCGTCCCCGGCATTTAAGATTTTATGGGATGAGCTATTAAGAACTGAGCCAGAGTTTGCTCCGGTGACTTTGGTCGTTAGGTAAGGGAGAACATTTGACAATTATGCAGGAGGAGAATTGAACGTCGATTTCGTTTCCCGATGAATCGAATTGATGAAAAACATTGGCTCTCTCTCTCTCTCTCTCTCTCTCTCTCTCTCTGTACGTGTGTGTGTGTGTGTGTGTGTGTGTGTGTGTGCGCGCGCGCGCGTGAGTGTATGACAATATCATGTCAGAGTAAAAATTCTCATTTTCATTAGCTACACAGAGATTGATAAATGCAAAATTTCAGATTGATTTCTGATTCTAATACAGGAAATTCGAGCTGATCAGTCGCAGAGCAGCATTGGAATGAAACGCAATACGGACTGGTGTTTCGAAGCATTCCCAATTTTGATCGAAATCGAAGCAGTTTCGTGAGACCGAGGATGCCCTTCCGTATACCGCACGCTGCACACTTCTCTACCCTCGCTCACCGTAACAAAAGTCCACCGACATATTTGCCGTTAGTTTACTCAATGGGGTATCTTCCCCCTCTCCCATTCACTGGAAATCACGGGCAGCAATGTAGATGCCTTCTAGCGGGGGGTTCCACTTAATTTTCTTTAGCAGGTGTTTAGTTGACACGTGGTTTCACGACGGTGTGCTTTATTATATAGAATAAAAGGGTCAACATGGTTTTGTGTTTCCATTACTTTTCAGTCATGTGTTTCTATTGTTCTGTGCTAATTTACTAGTATTTTTTAAATTTATAAGATGATCGAATAAGGATTAAAAAACTTTTCTGAAAAAAACAAGAATAAAAATCGCTAAAATTCAAAAAATTAATAATTGATTTAATAATTTAATATAAACAATCTATAGAAAGTACCGAGATCAACTTTATAATTATATACAATTACGTAGCCTTACTTTAAAAAGACATTGCTTTTAAAACATATATTTCCTTTTACTGAAAAAACTGTTATTTATAAGAGAACGTTGTACTGTAATAATTTCTAATCGATAAATAATATACATTATGATGAGCTTTTCTATTACATTTTATAGATCAAAATCTGTTATTTTGTAGAAAAGAATTCAGACTGTAAAAATGAACTCTAGGTTAAACAAGAAAACTAAAATATTTCAATTATAAGCATAATATGCATAAACTTCTATCTTAGGTATGTCTTTGTACTAGATTTACAAATATTCATGAAAAAAAATAGATTAAATTTTTCGCAATAAGATAACGGATATTTTTAAAAAATGAAACTTCAATTATTTTATTCTAAGTCTTTATCAGAATTATTAGTGTGAAAAACACATCATTAAAATTATCGAAATATTCATTGTACAAGTCCTGGGATTTTCCAGTAAAAAATGAATTTTTTCACAAAAACGTTTGTTTAACAAAAGTTGATGAATAAAAAAATTAATTTATATATATCTTATTTATAAATAGCTGTTCTTTAGAAGGCTTTTACTCCTAAAGTAAATGTAGGTTCAATATGGAAAGATTGAGGGCCTAATAATAGAGAAACAGCATTTAAAAAAAATAAACAAATCAGTTTTTAAAAACTGAAGAAAGACGGAACCTTTAATGTAAATATTGTAAAAAAAAATTTCATAAAAATCCTCTTTCGTTCCCAGACTACATTAAATCATCAGTTGAACATTCAGCGAATGCGGAGTATCTGAATTAAAGTCATTTTCAATTACGATAAATATGGATAGTCCCGAAGGATAGTCTGCATCGGTCTTTTAAAGTTTGCACGCATAAAAAAGGGTCTGGAAAAAACCTCGACAACGCATTCCCGACGGGAATGGCGTTGGAGGGAACAAAAATGCGAGAGCTTGACCGATTGATCGAAGTGACGTTCTTGAACCTGTAAATCACCCCACCTGCCTTGCGTAAGAGCTATCGTCAACGCTCGCGTCTCTCTCTCTCTCTCTCTCTCTCTCTCTCTCTCTCTCTCTCTCTTGTCCATCTTCGTTTCTGTTCTCCTTTCCTTTTGTTTTTGCGAACATTCGTCGTAATCGACGTTTCGATGAGGAGATTATTTACGCCTCTATAAATAATCTTCGCCGCGAGCACGCGTGTGCGCCCCGGCTTCCCCCACCCCCCGCATCAGATAGGTGACATTCCCTCTCGCACTCCCGCGCGCGGGCGCGCAAAAACTTTCACCACGAAGCAGGGACTCGCGCACAAAAGCGAAAGAGACTCCAAAACACTCGCAATGAAGTTGTTAAGTTACGGTCTCAGCTCTGTCTCTCTCTCTCCCTCTCACTCCCTTCCTCCCCCTCTTTCTTGTCTTTTTTGCAATTCATTCGAGGACAGGCCCCCGTTCGAATCGCAAATTGCGCGTTGTAAATTAAAATAGGACGGCCATTCGCACTTGGCGGCTCCTCTCTCCCTGTCCCTGCCCCCCCCCCTCTATCCCTCCGTCTCTTGAGAAACCTATACTTTGGTCGTTGTTATTTATACCAACCTTAGAGTTATTTTGAATTCCAGTGCGGGAGAATTAGATATGCGCTCGGTGAGTTGGACGCGATAGATGCACGCGTGCCAAGAAACATATTTTTCTATTTTACGTAATTATGTAAATGAAAGGGAAAAAATATCCTTTTTCGTCTAGACCGTAATTTATACGTAAACGAGCAATTATAATCATTATGTTCATTCAACTCACTGATATACAAAGCTATTTCTTTCAATCTAAAATTTTACAGTAATAAAGTCCGATTAAAACACATCTTAAATTTTATCTTTACTTTGCTTACATTAGTTTGTAAATTTATATAGAACGCGTATAAATAATAGTAATATTTGTTAAAATCGATCTTAAACTTCACAATGTACCTATACATGTTTTGCAACAATGCTAAACCTTAGATAAGTCGAAATTTTATGAAAATCGTAATGGAAAAAATAAGCGATTAAGCAATTCATAACTTCAGGTGGAAAATGAAAAGAACGAATTTCTACATTATGTAATTGAATAAAACTTCTAACAATTTACATATATCAAACTGAAAAGGATTATTGAAGTTTTGAGCAGAGAACTCAATATTCTATAGCGAAAGAAGCTGCGTGGCAACTTGTTCCCGAGTATATTCTTGTACAAAATTGAAAAGTTACGCAATCTCTACCCAGCCTACACATGTGAATATACCCGAATAGATAACCGCGCTCGTGCTCAAAATAATCTTATAAGAATCGACGCCTGCACGCGGTCGATCGCGCGATTTCAATGCTGGATTTATCCAAATTTATGCAAATATAATTAATGTATAGAGGAGCCACCTTTAAAATAGTCCCGCGCAGAAGAGGAGCCGCCTCTGTTCTTCGTTCTTGATATTACCGTTGGTCCTGCGTACTTTTTACGCTCGATCTTGCTAATTTGGGAAAGGGAAAAAATTCCGAGGTCTAAAAATAATTATTTATGTATAACGTATAAAACATGACTGCGCGTCTATGAATATAATTTCTTGGGAAAAAAATATCAATGAAAGTACATTTAACTTAATAATTTTTAACTTAAGATATCGTTTTTAAAGCAATACAGTTTATTTATAATTTTTTTTTATTATAGTATTTTAATTAAAACAATTTATTATTGATTAATAAGTGGAAAATAATTTCCATACGTACTAAGTTCGGTTTTATGTTATTTGAACAAGTAAGGTCCGTTTTAAGCTTAAATTAGATTTAAAAAGATCACGGTATATGTTACTTTTTATTTTAATTTTGGCAATATTTTTTTTATGGTTTATCATATTGAAGAGGTGATATGTATTTATAGAAACAAACCATCCAGAAAAATCCTTCTGTTTTTCTGGCTTATAATTGTAAAATTTTTACATAAAATAATTAATGATTAACTTAAAACTTTTTTTAACTACGGTTTTTAGGATTTATGAAACTGTTTTTAACTTTAAGTAATCAAAATCTAATAAAGTGATATTATTTTTTTAAGTTAAAACATTTTAAAATAATGTAATATAAGTAATCTCGTAGAAAATAAGAAAAACAATTTTATTTTACGGTTTCGTAGTTTTTTAAAACTTATTCAAGCTCGAATTCTTTACCTTTTAAATCTTTTTGTTAAATTTGTTTTATTAGCTGTTCGATTATTATATCACAATAGAATAAAACCGCAAAAACAATTTTTTTTTCTTTTTTTTCACTATGACCCATGGTTTTTAAAACAAACTTTTTGGTTAAGTTACCATGTTCGTTTGACTTTTATTTTTTTTTTATTGATTAAATTAAATCTTTTGTTGAAATATTTAACTTTGTATATAAAAAATATCTTTGCTTTGATTGTCATTATTTCAATATTCGCCAATTTTTTAAAACACCAATAGAACGCCTAAAATTTATACCTGTAATATTTAGAGAAAAATATTTTTGCTTTCGATAATGATTTGGAAAAAGTACAAAGAAGTTTTTGTTTTAGTAATCATCAATCCATGTTTATGCAGTACCATTGAAAATGTGCTCCTTTAATTTTTTTCTTCAAATTTTCAGGATTAGATCGAAAAATCGACTCCATCGATATAATTGAAATAAGACAAGTATTTTGAGTATGAGAAGAGATAAAAGAAAACCTACAAACATTTATACATTTATATTTTTTTACAACTAATTGCAAAGTCCACGTGGATTGTCTAAAATAATACAAAATTATCGTCATTGAAATTTCTTTTTCTTTCAATGTTGGAAATACAAGTTGTAGTCATTTTTTTCGGATTTATAAACCTATTATTCACTGATGTACAACTATAGCGATTGTCGAGGTATCGATGATGAAAGGGGCAAATATTTCATTAAATCCTATTCGAATATCACAGTAAAAGATTTTTATAAAAAGATTTTAAAAAACCAAAAGGAAAGTGAAATAAATAACTAACATTTATGGTGATCTAATAACATTTTATTAACCGTGCACCCTATACTGAATCAAAAAAAATTATAAAAATCTTTTCTCTTATATTATTTCATAAAACTGACGGTATTAAGTTTTGAAAAACATTGTATTTTCTATAAATCGAGTTTTTATAATTTTGTTCTCCCCTTAAATTTTGTAAACTTTATAATCATTAATAATTTAGAATAAAGCACAGTAGCCAATACTCGGCTAGAAGAAAAAGTGGATCCAGTACTTGGACAGCGACAACAAATGCGAATTATTATTGATGTAAGCGCGATGAATTTTAAAATAATGAGAAATATTCTTTATTTAGATGATTGATTAAACTAATGGATCGAAATTTGAAACATTTACGTTCCTGTAATCATATTAAAATTACCTTAATTATCACGTCCACAGCTATCATCGTCGCATACGTAATATAGCAACCATAAACGAAGTCGCATCTTTTCCACTTCGCGTACAATTCAATTAGGTTCTTTTCTTTATCCTAGCATTCATGCTCCGATAAGTTTACCGATTTGTGTTCCAGTTAAAGATTGTTTCATTTGCATGTATACTCCCTACTCGGGCATATGTTGGTGAATATAAGTCTTCTATGTTCTTGGATTATACTATGGGTAGGTTTAACAAAATTAAATTGTAAAAAAGCTATTTTATTTTTTCACTAATACCTATTTATTCCCTTTTTATTATGACAGTTAATTTTCAATTCAGATTACGGTATTGTTGAATTTAGGTTAGGTAATAATTATTAGGCGTATAAAAAGACTGTCCGGGTATTGGTTTTAATACGTCCGAGTATAGGGGGAAAACCACAAGCCCTGTCCGAGTGCTACGACAATTAAATTTTTTTTACATTACTATTACATTTTTTCTGTAAGTTATAAACTAATATTTTTTAACAATGTAAAAATATGTAAATATTGTATTAAAAATAGTACAATTATAAAAAAACATATATTCGAAATGAAAGCGAGGTTTAAAAACTTTATGTTTCTAAAATTGTCCGAGATTTGGGTAATTTACCGTATAAGTTTATTCATAAAATTCTTTATGCGTCTTTTTGAAAAATCCATTATTCGGTGATATGAAAGTAGAAAAAGCCTGTCGCAATAAGCTTCGAAACAAGTCCACCATTATTTCTCCATGGTATACCCTATATTAATCGAATCGAATAATTATACATTATCAATACGCCGCTCGCTCTTTAATCAGAACAACCCGCAATTCGACGCTCCTTTTTATTTCTCCCCGAGCGTATATTACACTCGGGCCGCGCATTCTTTCGTTATATATATTCGTGCTAAAAGCTCCGCAGCGAAAAAGCGCCGATCGAATTTCCACGGATTCTAATATACCGTTTATCGATCCCGTCCGTCTATAATGGCCCAAGCATCCACGCTCGGTCGTATGTATATGTATCATTGCGAATAGTTTAGCCGTTATAACTCCGTATATAACACATCCGGTCGCGGCTCGAATTACACCGGTACTATGCGCGTACATGTGCGACTGCACCCGGCTGCGCATCCTTCGTTCTAATGTGTCCATATATATATATATATATATATATATATATATATATATATATATATATATATATAGATATAGATATAGATATATAGATATATATGCAACTGCGCATATAATCTATCGGCAAATTCGCCAAGTTGCGGAGCGGGTGCGCGCGTGCGCGATAATTCTGAGAACGGTGCGCGAGGCGCGATTGTCGTCGGCAGAGGAGAGATATTTTTGCTCGGCATCGCGGAGAGATAATTAATGCGTATATAGGACGAATGGCGGTCTCGTCGGCGACCGGCTCTGGATCGTTTTTATGCAGGATCATTACAATTTTCCTGATTAGACAGGGAAACGCACGCGTCGGACGACAAATGAACAGAGAAATGAACGTCGATCCTAATATCGACAGTTTCCACGTGAATATTTTCAGTTAGAAGATACTTGTAGGAAATCAATTATTTGCATCCTCGTCGTCATGTTTTAGTTGCTCTCTTACTGAGCTTTCGCATGGATATACTTACGTCAAAATTTAGTTTCAGTAAAAAATTTTTAACCGAATTGATGATTACATTTACACATAATTGTTAACTCTGGGAGCATTACTTATTTACATTACGGCAAATTAAAAGTAAACTTATACAATGGTGCAAATGATTTTTTTTACTTTCTTTTTGAAAAGTTCATATTGTTCGAGTAAAAAATCATCGGTTTTTACTGTGAATGTTTAGTCAAATTTTAATTCAGGAGGAAATAAATTTTATATAAAAATTTGATGAAATAAAATTTTATATGTTAGAAACGAATTGATGCAATTTTTAGAAAATGTTAATATAGTAAATTTCATTACTAAAAATCCTAAAAGCCCGTCCTCTTAGACGTTAAAAGGTTTAGGAAATTATGGAATCAGTTTTTACCGATCCAGTAAAATTCCCCTTCTTAAATCATATATTATTATATTATATTATTATAAATGGCAATATTAAAAAATTTTAAATATTGCTATTTTAAACTACATATTCTTTTCACTTGCAACTTAATAAAGTAGTAGATATTATTAAACGAAAGAAATGATCTATATCTATAGATTTCTCTAGAAAAATATGTTAATCATCCCTTCTCAACGCATGTAATTCACATAATAAAAGACTATGATATCCTCTAGATGTAAACGTTATTTTAAACTATTATGATGTATATAAGGATGAACATAAATAACATCTGGTATAAGATATAATAAATACAACAGAACGGAGCGGCTACTCAATATCCAAGTGATATACAACTATAAGAGCCAGAACTAGTATAAGATCTGATAAGATGTGAGTAACTAAAGCATACAAGCAATATAAATTACGTAATAATTAATTGCGCTACAAATAATGCTGTATTATTGTAGATAGGGCAGTAAATTTATTTATCTTATAATAAATTAGCGACCAGTGTGTAAAATTTTTTTACATATTTCTTAAAATTCAATTGAAATGGCCATTGCAGTTGAAATAAATCCAAATATAAGTAATTCGATTCACGAACAACCACCAATTGTTATAAAATATAAGATAAAAATATTTGTTATGTCAATTTAAGATAATTATATTAATTAATTATAGTAAGATAATTTATTTACGTGACAAAAAAAGGATATAATTTATGCAAATAACGATATAAGATTTGATAACCTCCAATATAATAATATAGAATAATCTGAACACCAGATTCATAAAAGATTTAAGTCGTCAGTTATATAATTTTTAAGATCATATTTATAAAGTTAGTGCTTTTGGAATTCGGTTTCTTTAAAAAGGGCGATCTTATGACTGTATTGCATTTTGACTTGTATGGCTGTATTTTTACTTCCAATTTTTACATAGGACAACGTTTAGTTTTATAAAAAGGCCCTGTAGCGCACTCTTATTGCGATCGCTGGATTCATGGGAATGCTTGCGGTCATCGGCGAAAATAGTTATAGGTGACGCCACTGCCCATACTGCATTACGCTTATTCCAGTCAGTATATCGGTATTTGCATTTTACGCGTTAGTTCATCGCATCGGAAAACTTGTCTAGTCCATGATATTTGCACTCGTCTAAGAAAGTAAAATCGTTTTAAATTCACACGCTTTGCAAATCTAAAATCTTGATCAAATATCGATAACACTATTTATCAAGGAGAATGAATATTTAATTATTCCTTTATATTTTATTAAACATAAAACAAAAGGTGAGCGTCCACTTACGCGCCCTTTACTAAAAAAGTATCTGTATTTATTTTCAAAACTTTTACAAAACTTATTACTATTTAACACCATAAATCATATTTCTTTATTCAACAAATACAAGAGAAGTGTTGAAGTACATTTTTTAGGGTTGATCATTAACAAAGAAAACGAATTGTTATAAATAATTTCCTTCGCGTATAAATCCGTTTTTTTTTCTTAAAAATAAAAAATTCTAAATTTATTATGGTCTTTTAAAAAATGGTAATTTTAAGTTGATAATGAATAATAAATTCGCTCGATTGCAAAATAATGCTTTAATGTATTTGCACGCAAAATCGATCCATTATTTTTTGAGATTTGCCTGTACAGCGCAGGAGTGCTTTGAAAAACGCAGTTTTGAGAAAAACAGGTTTAAAGTTTCTACAGAAAAGGAAGGCGCTTTGAAAAGGCAGCTACGCTGACATGACTTGAAGTTTTATTTTAAAACTTTGAAATAATATTTTTCATGGTGTAGACTAATTTTTTATGAAGAAAAAAGATTTGTTTGAATGTATTATATGATTGATCATTATATGGAAAATTTAGATAAAACTCTTATTTCTTATATATTATCTATAAAAGGTATTTTATCTTTATCTGTTCCAGGTATGTTATTGCAGTCGCCTTTTTTTATCGATTTGATTTTCAACAACAATGGAATAAGTATTAGAAAATCTTATTATATAATAATTATTTTTTTGTTTTTGATCTCTCTCTCTCTCTCTCTCTCTCTCTCTCTATATATATATATATATATATATATATATATATATATATATATATATATATACTTCTTATTATCATCCGTATTCAATACTTATATACGCTACTCTGAATTTTTAATTAATAATACTACTTTTATTTAATAATACTATTTTTTTAACTATATAAATCCACTTTTACGTGAAGCAAATTTACTACTGAAGACAGATGCACCAAATTTCACAGAACCCCATATCTTTGCTGTTCAAATTCGACGCCAGTTTGTAAATCTGCAAGTTAAACTTTTTTATCTTTGCAGCAACGAGCAAAAACATTGTGAGTCTATAGTGATGCGTGATCACATTTGTGAGTAGCGTCATGTTGAAATCGTGTTTAAGTGCGTTTGAATGTAATGCAAGACACGATTAGTATAATATCGCATTTGCTTCATCTTCTTCGTGTCGCCTCGAACTGGTCGCTTAAAGCAGAACGACGAGCGTCAGCCATAAAGGGGGCGTGGTTTACACGCTAAAAGAGAGAGTGGGGCATATCGCTGCGCCTAGTAGAAGGAGTGAGATTTAGTCTGTATGCGAACGTAGATTATGCCACAGTATACATGTGTTTTACTGTAAAATGTTGCATATACGGTCTGAAAACTACTCCCCTTTTTTGATAGCAGGGGAGGAAATCATTGTGAAGCATTATTTTGAATTTAAATATTCTTCGAAAAATGCGCTATGTGGTAGTTGAGCAAAGAACTGCTATTGCGAGAGAGCATTATACTACGACACCCGTCTTAATTTTATCCACTTTGCTTTCAAATAAATGTTTTTCAATAAATTTTGGATTATCAGTATATTCAACATATTACATGCACACAACAATAGTTGACAAAGGAACGCTTATGCGGTGACAAGTCAACCTATTACGAAAAATAAAATACTTCTCAATCTTAGATTATTATGCAGTGTCTTAATAAGACATTTAATGGAGATTAGTTTATTTTGAAAATAAAATACCTTACCAGCAATGAAACCAGCGGATGAACATTCTGCGTAGCTGATAATCTTAGCGCACAGCATGCGGTTCATATCTGTTAATGCTTATGATATCCTCCCCTCTCTCTATCTTGCTCTATTATGCTGCGTATGAGGAAGTAAACTTGTTGATACGACCTCTGTTGGTCAAATTTTTCACTAACGAAACACCAACAATTACGTTTAAAAATTAGCAGTTTTCATATTAGTTATTTATGTTTAGAAACTAACTTTTATGGAGGTTGTAGAGTTTGCAAAACGTAAAAAAGTTCGTATATTTTTACTGTGCAATTAGTGGCAGGTGAAAGTAAATCAGTTGACAAATTATTAGTAAATTGTCACGCCATCTCGAAACCAAATGAACGCTTTGTAAACAGACAGAAGAGGTATGGCCGGCGCATCATAATAAAACAGTTGCTATATAGAGAATAACATGGCAGCTGTGCCGTAAGTTTCAGCATAATAACAGTTTTTAATTTTCTGAGTCCATTGTGAGAATTGTCTTTTAAGTAATTTTACCACATAAGTTATTCAAAGTTAAAAAAATGCAACCGTTCTATATGATTGCTACGTAGTTTTTAGTATTTCTTCCGCCCTGTTTGTCTTTCAAATTTTATAACGACGTCCCCGTTTGACTTGCCAATACACTAAGTTATAAAAAATGTTCAACTTATAAACATATCCAGCAAATTTGTATAATTCACATCCCTTTGAAGGCTCTTTATCGGTACGAATCAACCTGCTGAATTCTTACGAGAATGTCGGATTAAAATCTCACCGACGTTGGAGTAAAATCTGATCGACAAAATGCGGTGTAAATGATTTTTATCCGATGTGAATAATTTACCTGATGGTTATGAAATTATTTCCAAATTACGACTGTAAGTTGTGACAGGTGGTGAAATACGGCTTGAGGCGGTGGACATCTAGAAACACGTGTAGCAAAGGATCGGATGATCTGATCATATCTTCTATCCGTCAGATTTTACTTCGACATCCCCTCACGTCTAAATTCCTTGCTATTTGTTGTGTATGTGCCGGCACGCAATTGCCGCATACGAGTATTTGGTATATATATTAGGAAAACAGCTTCACCGGGGTCGAGGTAGAAAGAGAGAGATTGAGAGTGAGAGGGGGGAGGAGGAGGGGAGTAAAGGGAGAAGGCGCATACACGCCCGCGATCCAGAGGCAAAAAATAGGTTAACGTCGCGTCTCTGGAGAGACGACGGCCTCTCTCTCTCTCTCTCTCCTCTCTCTCTCGCTCCCGCGCTCGGTCTTGGGCCATCCGCAAGGGATGCACGGAAAATAGAGAAAGGCGAGGAAAAGGGCGGATGTAGACGGGAGGGATGGTAAAAAAAGAGGAAAGAACTTGTACGTGCGTCAGAGTTGGGATAGGGCGAGGAAGAGAGGAAGAGAGAGAGAGAGAGAGAGAGAGAGAGAGAGAGAAAGGTAAGAAGAGAGAAAAATATATTATTTCGTAAGGGAAAAAATTTAATTAACTGGTGTATATATATATATATATATATATATATATATATATATATATATGAACACTATGCGCTACGAGCATAATAATGGCGATAACAAAAAGTGTTGACTGGCGGGACAATTAAATCATCAGATGATTTTTCTTGTCATTTTTCGGTTCGTTCAGGATTTCGTAAGTGAACAAAAAATACTTTCGATCATTGAAATGAATGATCCATGATTTTGATTCATACAATGTTTGTTCTAAATATAAGTATATATAAAGAAGAATGTTAATATAATTGGAAATGTTTGCGTAGCTCACCTATTACTTTCGGTTTAAAGGAGCATTGTTTAAAGTTTTTACATTCTTTTGATTTTGTGAATGTGGATATTTTGGAACATGGTATTAATAATAAGTATAAACGGGAGAGTTTTGAAAGTATTCACATTTCCAGGAATCGAAATAATGTGAATTTAATGTTAGAGTCTGGTAGATTGGACAGTGTTTATCATTCCTTCTTAAATTGATTGGTTTTGGACAATTTGTGTAGAGGGGGAATTTATATTTAATTTACTAAATTTGGTGGTGGGGATGGGTATATATAGATTAGAATATAAGGTTTAGATTAGTCCCTGATGAGGAGCCGTAGCGAGCTCGAAACGTTGAAATGGATCTTCAATTAGGTAAGGGTGTAGGGGACAGTCAGATTGCACTTTACTAACAAAAAATTTTTTCAACAAATATTTTATTTTCAGATTAGTCTACGGGGGTGACTGTCAACAAGGACAGTCTGATTGTCATTATAATTTTTAATTTAATTTTTATTTTTATTTTTATTATTTTTGTGTATTGATGTATTAATTTTAATGTAGATATGTGTTGATATTGTTACGTATTGTTTTCGATTGATTTGATTGGACTGTAAGACTAATGAAAAAATATTTATTAATTTTAATAATTGGAAATTCTGAATTTTAACGCTTTAAATCCAGGAAAAATTGGTCAATTTTTAAATACACATATTGATTTTTGTTATTTTAAAATATTTCCAGACAATTATTATCAATGTTGTTTTCAAAAACTCATTGTGCCAATCGTTTTTACGGTAAAAAATTAATTCGAAATTTTAGTTTTTTTGTAATTCAATTTTTTATTTAAAACAATTGTAAACAATTTCAAGTACATTTATGAATCCAACAGATTTACTAAACTATAGCGTAGCTAATTTTCGTACACCTCATCTTCACCGTACATGTTTCTTTTTGTACAAATTTATTGCTAATTTGTTACGCTAAATCTTACGCTACCGCAGTTTCCAGGCAGTACTGAATGCGTTATTAGCTTAATATACGAAGCTAGCCAACCTGCTTTGCTTACATACAATACTTTCCACAAATCGATATGAAACTAGAGGGACAAATTGTTACTAGTTTGTTGCTGCAAATGAAGGCCCGTTTAATTTATCCACTTACCATTCACTGCCGGTGGGCGAAAGTTGAAAAAGTCACATTTATTTCTTAAAAAACATTATCTGAAAATTGAATTAAAAATATAGCTTGAGAATATAATATGTTTATTAACATTCGAAATGGAATATTATGAAACGTAATTTTGTAGGGCTTGCGCTCTTCTTTGTAGTCAAAAAGCTAGATGTTTCGGATTATTTCAAATTTTGTTACTTTTACAGCGTAAAGCATTAATTTTTTTAGTTCTTCGTTCAATTTTTTTTATCATCATATCATAACAATTTTGTCGTCATATTTTTTTTCTTCACATTTTCATTTTATTCTTAAACTTTTGAGCTTGATTATGAGATACTGAGATACATATTTAATTTAATGTGAAATCAGCTTCATATATGATCTTGTATTCGGGGATCTCGCTATTCAGATCTCAATATTATGATATAATAATGAATTTCGATTTGAGACGAAAGCCAGTACCAATTTTTATTCCCTTAAGTGATGTAGAAATATGTTAAATTACTTATCGACCATTTGATAAATATTCGCACATGCGCATAGCAGTGAGTTAAAGGAAAGTTTTTTAAAAATTCAAGGTTTACATGTATGAACTGATAACACTGGACATGCATATTTGATTCTTGTAAATATATTTTCGGTAAAATATCTTCGTAATTATGGCAATTTCGGCGTAGTTCAAATTTTTTTGGATTAGTAGCGAATATAAGAGATAACGGACATATATCAACATGTTGCAATCAAAATAAACAAATTAGATTTATAGTTTTGACGGCGTTAAATGAGTAACTAATTAATCATACATACAAGGAACTACCAACAAATTAATACATACTTTGCCATATTTTTCATATCAGTATCGTTATCAACCTGAAAAATAGGCACGGTCGCTAAAAGATAGTTTAATGTTGACATAATATGGATTCCTCATTTCTCGATAGAGCAAAAAATCCGGTTTAACGTAATCAATAAGCATGTGAATTAGTGAAAAAATATGCATGTGATAAGTATGTAGACTCGCGAAGTTTTAAAGCTAGTTTAACGAGCATAATTCTTTCTCAAATTCGTTCGTTAGGACAATATATTTGAAAATTTCATTTATTTATTATTGTATATGAAAAGTCGACCTTGTCAAAAAGTGTTACAGATTTTGTTCGTAATATATTGAAGTAATAAATTTTTCAAAATATTTTATAATCAATTGTGAACGATAATTGAAAGAAGAGTAATGTTTAATAAACTAAAAATGTCCATTTCGCTCGAGGACATTTAATCTACTTTTTTTGTGGCTAAATATAATATTCATATCCGTTCACATTAGATACTTTGTTGTTATGTGCCTATTAAGCGGTACTTTTCTCGTCAGATTAAATAGCCAATACTATATATATATATATATATATATATTATATATATATATATATATATATATATATATATATATATAATAAACAAAACATACTCTGTGTGTGTGTGTCTGTGGTGTGTGTGGTGTGTGGTGTGTGTGTGTGTGTGTGTGTGTGTGTGTGTGTGTGTGTGTGTGTGTGTGTGTGTGTGTGGGTGTGTGTGTGGTGTGTGATGTGTGAAGATTAGTAGCAATTAGGAATTGCTTAAACAGTCGTAATGCCAAAGCATCTGCCACGCGTAACTTTTTCCCGCGAGCTTCCCGCAAGTCGATAGAAAACATCCAAATTCAGAATTTTTTAAATTCATTCTAATTCAATTTTCCCTCGCCGTCAAAAATTTTAGGTAAATCAACGATACCGGCAAGTATATAAATCGCGATGCTTGCAACCAATGTTCCATAAATTTCTACAGAGTGTAGGTGCGGAGATAATCACCTTCGTGGACTTCAGTCTCGAAACGCGATAACTGTGTATAGAGGCTTGTATGTATATATATATATACATACACGTAGCATTCGGTGTTGGATCGACAGCCGGGTCGCGAGCTACGTCAAGCGCTCTGACCCCAACGCTCTCCCAGCGATCGCCGGCCTAGACTGGATAAACGCTCGGTTCAGCTGGCGCGCGAGCCGAGTCGCGAGCGTCGGCCGCGGTGGCGACGAGCCAATGGTTACGTATGTATACCAACGTCTGCATGCATACGCATACATACATATATATATATATATATATACATATACACACACACACATATATATATATATATATATATATATATGTATATATACACGTATATAGACTATGGTTGGTCGCGGGCACGAGCACTCGCCGAGTCACCGCGTCTTCCACTCGGCAGCTCGGCTCCGCAGTCCGCGCGCGCTGCCCGCCACTCCGTCTCTGTTGCTCCCGCCGGCGCAGAGTCGCGCATTATGTTCTTCCTTTTGGCAGAATGAGAGAGAGAGAGAGAGAGAGAGAGAGAGAGAGAGAGAGAGAGTGAGAGCTCGTGCGCGGAGTCGCACAGCTCAGCGCCCGTGTCGTACGTGAATCCCCCTCGTTCCCCTCCTCACGCTCTCCCGCTCTCCCCCCGCACGGGTTCCCGCGCCGCGCCGCACCACCGCCGCGCGCGGCGTTCACCGAGAGTCGCCGCCACTGTGCCCCGCTCGCCGTCCTGCACGCGCGCGCACGCAGCGCTATGCGAACGAGGGAGTGGGAGAGAGAGAGACAGAGAGCGTCGCCCTCTCTCAGTGGCGTCAGCTCCGCTCTTTCGCTACCTTCCCCCCTGGCCCCTCTCCCCGGCAGTGGCGACGGGCGGCTGAGAGAGAGAGAGAGAGAGAGAGAGAGGGAGCGAGCGAGCGCTGCGATGAATCCGAGCGCCTCGACGCCGGCAGCGCCGCCACCGCGCACCGGAGCGTTGTACACCGCTTCTCCGCATCAGTTAGTAATGCGACCACTTTCGAGGAATGCGTTCGCGTCAGTGCCGTCGCTCAACGTCGCAGTCGTCGACTCTCCGCTCCGATTCGCGTGTAAACGGTAAAAAGCCGTCGAGGGGTTGCAACTTTAGCGGTGTGCGTGCCATTGTTTATAACCTCGCTCCCCTGTGACCGTCGTGCCCGAGTTGCGCCGAAAATTTCTAAGCCGGTGCTCCGTCCCGTCTGTCGGACGGCCTCTCGCTACCCAATCGAGGCCCTTCGAACCGCCGCTGAAAAAGCGCCCAACAGCGGTGACAGCTATTCTGCGACCAGGAGAGAAAGAGACAAAACGAGGCATTCGCTCGAGGGATGAAGCCGCAACGCAGGATCGGCCCGACTCTCCGGCGCAGCCCCGGCTGCATCAACGGCGATTGACTCGAGCCCGGAGCGGTGCGGCTACTCTGCGCTATTGTAGCCCCGGCGTGGCATCTCCGAACGGTGGCACTGTTTACATCCGCGGAGTGGCGCTCGGAAGCTTGAAGCGCGCGTTTTCGGTGCTAAGCGCACAGCTCGTCCTCAGGCAGTGTCGTAATCTCTCGGATAACTCATCCGTTCAGGATGACGGTTGACCGCGCGTTCCGCGGTAAACGACAGCATCGCCTGCGCAGTGCCGGGGCGACGCCGACGTGACAGTCACGTGTACCACCTCCCTGTGCCCAAGATCGCGCACGGTGCAGACGTATACACGTAAATACCGCGTACGTAGGATCGTGCGACGGTGCTCTTTCAGTGATAATCCGTTCTTTCGCACCCCCTCCCCCAACCCGCCAATCATGTGAATTTGTATATTGTGAAAATATTGTCGTGATTCGTGTTTTTCTCCAAGCCCGCCCCTGCCCCTTCGAGAGTGATAAACAAAGCAGTGCAATAGCGTAGGTCGCGTGAAAACATACGACGAAGCGGAGGAGCTTTGGCTCGTCGTCGTTCGCCAAGTACGACTGCGTCTCAGTGTTGTTGTTGTTGTTATTATAATTGTTGTTGTTGTTGTTGTTCCGCCAGTGACACCCGCGGCCGAGGAGAGTGCTCGTGAACCATGCGACTCGGCGCCTCATCCTGATCGGGACCGGTGCCGTTCCGCGCGGAGAGCCAGCTCGGCGGCGGGCGAGGGCAGCGGACCTCGAGGGGTCCCGCGACGTAATCGAGAACCATAGCTGACGGCCTCAGTGCCGACCCGGCCGGCGTCATTCTCTCGACCCTGTCGTGCGGAGGCGCGAGCCAGAGCAGTAGCGTGTTCGGCTCGAGCCTCGTGTTCGGCGAGACGGGTGGCGTCGTGGAGGGGGGAGTGATGCCGGTGAGGGTGGCGCAGCGCCCCCCGAGCGGCCTGCTCCACGGCGGCGGCGTGCCCGTGGCCCCGAGCAGCGTGGTGGGCGGCGGGCCCGGCTCGGTGTCCGCGGTCGCCGCCGGCCGCTGCGGCCTGGGCGGCCCGGCGCCCGCGGGCTCGCCCCCGCTCCCGGGCTCGCTGGGCCTGGGGGGCGGGGGGCCCGTGGGCCCCGGGGGCGGCGCCCCCAACCCGCTGCAGGCGATGGCCTCGGCCGCGGCCTCGCTCACCCAGCTGAACAACATGGCGAACGGGCCGCTGCCGCCGCCGCCGCCCCAGCCCTCGACGACGCCGACGCACGGCGGGCCGCCGACGCCGCACCAGGGCGGGGTCGTCGGGCCCCACCTGAACGGGGCCTCGCCGAGCCCGCACTCGATGCCCCACGGGATGATGAGCGGCTCGCCGCACGCGGCCCACCCCCACATGGCCGGGGGCGGGCCCTCGCCGCACCCGCACCACCCGGGCCCGCCCCACATGGTCGGCTCGCCGCACCACCCGGGGCCGCACATGGGGCCCGGGGCCATGATGGGCCCGGGCGGGATGCAGCCCCAGGGGGGCCCGGGGATGTGCGGGCCGCCCGGACCCGGCGGCCCGATGGGCCCCCACGGACCCCATCCCCAGGGACCGCCAGCCGGAGTGCCGAACCAGCCGCACATGCACAACGACCCCTTCTACTGCTCGCCCTTCGGATCGCCGTACTTCAGGTAATTGTTTGGACGCTTTCCTCGATTCTGGCCGTGATTTACTCGAATCGTGCCCGGTGGCAAAGCGCAAGCGTTGCGGTTTTGCATGTGGAGCGCCGGTGACAATATCGGGCATCGAGCCCCGAGTCGGGTGTTTCCGTTTGATTACGTACGCGTAAAATCGACGAAACGAGAAAGACGTATAATAGGCGTTTGAAATGTTACGTATGCTTATAAGAAGAGGCGTTGAACCGCGTTGAACGCTTCATTTCTCGGTTAGCAGTTGCCATTTTTCAAAATTACGGCTTCCATAAAAGATTAAAGGCCAATTGAACATGATAAACGAGAAGATAATGAGATAGTTCGTAACAGAAAGAGAGAGAGAGAGACCGACAGCGTTCTGTGTGGTACCAGCAGTTCGAGCGAACGAGACAGAGAATGAGGGAGAGCTTTTTGCACTTGTCGAACGCTTTATGAAATCTACATCTCGCGATTTAAATCAAGCGAGCGAGCCAGCGCGCGCGAGCGCGATGCTAATGCGCTTGTCGTCGCCGCTATTTATCACAGGTCCGATCATTTATTGTGCCCCGCGAGCCGTAAAACGTCAGGATAAAACGAATATATATATATATATATATATACGCTCCTGGCTCTCGTGCTATATTTTCCCGTGCACTCGACATCCATAAATCTCGGTGGCTCGCGCGCATTGCATCTCATTATAGGAGCGTCGCGCGTTGCACCGCGCACGCGCGTCCCATCAGAGGCGTTGAACTTGATCCGCGCTTTTTGAACGCACCGCTGAAATGTTCGTCGTGTTTATATATATATAATGAGACGAGTCGTCGAAATGGACGGAGGTGCGAGAGAGCAGCCGTCGAGAATTTGGCCGGATGATACGCGACCTCATCGTTGATAAGCAAACCGTCTACGCTTTTTTTTGAACACGTGCGGTCGTTAAACCTTGTTTCAGGTGTTCTTTATGACGTTCACGTTTAATACGACACATGGCTGTTTTAGCTTATCAATATCTCTTCGCGAATATCCAATGACGATGTAACGCGAATCTAAAGCAGCTCTTTTTAGTTCCTGGTTTGAATTAAATTGTCGGCGCCGCTCAGAGACTTGGCTTTTTTCTTAAATTGTGTTAGTGTATATACATAGATGTATATATATATATATATATATATATATATATATATATATATATATATACACAGAGAGAGAGAGATGAGAAATATTTATTATTATCTTATAACAAAATATGAAAACATTTAGCTTAAGCAGCTGCAATTGATGACAACGTTGCGAATGAGAAGTGCACACGTATATTGCAGCAGTTGGTTTGATAGTTGCATTTTTCTAATAATAGGTTAAAGTCACGGTTATCTGGTACACTCTTTTACGCCGATTAGTACTTCGATACTCGCCAAATCTTTGTTTTACACGTGCAATACAAGAAGCAATGTGCATTCACACATGCCAGAAGGGATATCCGTCTTATATTCCAGCGCACTATATATATATATATATATATATATATATATATATATATATATATAACAGTAAATCCAGGTGATCCGTTATATGCGCCATGCTCGAAAGAAGAGCTCGACTTACCTCTCTCTCTCTCTCGCTCTCTCCCTCTCTCACTTCCCCTGCGCGCATTTTACGCTTCGTGTGGTATCGGGAGCGAAAAACGACTCCAACGAAAAACCGTGTAGATAGTTTATGCGTATGCGTACGAGAAGATAAGTTAGATGTGGGGGAGGTACAAGTCGGTGCAAGCTGATGGCGAGCACGTTTTGGTCTATGGCGTATATTACTTGTGCCTGCTTGTACTCTATATAGGTAAATTCGCTTACGTGGAATCTGCGTAGCTGCCAATCGAGCTTAGATAGTTCGTGGATGGTGATTTTTTCCATGTTTTTGTGAATTATTTTTTATTATAAATGTATGTTCTTTTGTCATTCTTCTTAATTATTGGTTTAAAAATATTTGACAAGAATTAGGTTAATCTAAATGATAACAATGCGTTTGTGATTAACAGGATAAATAATTTTTCAGTCTTTTTGCATTGGACACGCTAATTTTTTCGTTGATTAACGAAGGCAAGAATTTTTAATTAAAAACAAATCAAATCGATATAAAAAAATTATAGTTTTTTATATGCTATATTGGAAGAATTCTTTGGAAACCTGCCTTATTATTAACTTTTAATGTATCTTTAAAAATCAGGTTACGTAATACGGAGCATTTCTTACTTTTAGCGATTTAAATCGCTTTCAATAATTCAACGATTAAAATCGATTAGAAAGCGTTTGAGTTTTTTTAAAATATTTTTTTATTTTCATAACACGACTTATGCACAAAAAGTCATATACGAAACAATTGATCCACCGCATTACTTTCGTAGATGTGAAAATGATCAATTTAGAGGAAATTTTGAAAAATCGTGGCTAGAAACAATTCTATACGCCAAGTGCCAGTCTGAAGGTATTGTGAGCCGATAGTCGAGTGATCTTGTTACAACTTCGGCTTTCGTGTTCAAACAGGCAAAGGCGAGAGGGTAAAGGTATTCCTGAATTTTTCGACTCAGTCAACGATATCTTCCTTGCGTCGTTTCTCCTCGTTATCTCCCTCTTTCTTATTCTCTGGCTCTTCCGCTCTACCTCCCTCATTCGTTTCATCCAGGTTTCACATCCTCCGCACACCGTCTATCACGAAGCAAATTTTCAGTCTACTTCGCCGTTCGCGCCTATATTATAAAATACTATATAATTCGTGTGCGGTCTCTCAGCTCTCTCTCTCTCTCTCTCTCTCTCTCTCTCTCTCTCTCTCTCTCTCTCTCTCTCCTCTCTCTCTCCCTTTCTCTCTCTCTTTTCTATGTTTTTCTGTCTGTCTCTCTCTCTCTCTCTCTCTCTTGTAGCCAGGAGCAAATCCTCGTCCTTGGGATCGGGCGCTCAGACCGAGGCTATAACGTGAAATAAGTCATTCGCCTCTCTGCTATTCTATACACCCGTCACCCAAATATATATGTGGACTATATCGTCCTATATATATGTATATACATAATTTATCAACTTTTTAGATCCCTGGCGACTATAGTTTTGCGCTCGAATTTGTCGGATCGATGAAAATAATGGAATTGGAATCCTTTTTCTGCCTTTCTCTCTCTTTCTATCTTTCTCATATTCTCAGTACCTGAACTGGGTACATTCTGCATGAATCGTTGATTCGATAGGGAATACGTTGATACGAAGCTGTGAAATCACAAGTGTGCTTTTTTTTAAATTTGTTGCAGAACTTCAATCAGAATGTTCATAAATAAATCGTATTAAATGATAAATATTTCTATAAAATTCAAAATGCTTGTGTCGACTGTTTTTTAATAAACTAATAAATATTTTTAAATCGCTCCTATAGTTTTTAAGTGATTTGTATCTTAAAAATATATATCTTTTCTGGAAGCACGGAGGTAGACTTCTAGTACGAGCATGGTATTATCAGTACTCTTTAACAATATAGAGCATAAAATTCCACCCCCCTCGATCCTATTATTTAGGGATGCTTGACTTAAAATTTTATTTTCTGCCATGCTCGAGTCAGAAAGTCTCCTCAAAAAAAAAACGAAGATACTGTTAAAAATGTAACAATTATTTCCTAAATATGTGGGCGAGGATGCGTAAAATCCGATTTTACACTTCCTGTTCTGTTAAAATTTCTCCAAGTACTTGTCTATACTCGAATCGTTATAAATAAGAAACTTAAAGTACACTACATATTATTTATGGATATTATACGGGCGAACGCCGTTACTGTATGCATAAATAAGATTAATATTTTATACTTTTTTTTCATTACGTTCAAAGACCCAATAAAAATGGTTTCAACAAAGTCACCTCGGCCTCATCCAAACTTCTAGAGCAAAATGGGCCTGAACTTAACAATATTCATCCCGTATTTCTTCGTCATTAACCAGCCGGCATCTTCTTGAGCTTTAGGAGTCGCGCCACTGTTTCAAAACATTACTGCTTTACGCATTGTACCTTCCCGTAGCCACTTCACGCTTCCTCACGCGCTCGAGGATGGCCGATGAACACCAGTCGATCGCATGTCGATAATAGGCAGGCGTGCGACACGGCGACTCGCTGCTGCTGTCGCTTCGCTGAAAACAAATTCATATTATGTGTAAGCATGGACACGTGTTCGTTTCATGCATTGTGTGCGTGTGTGTGTATCTGCCTTCCGCGAGGTCGAATTATATACTTAAAAATATACATATACACGGAATGCGCTCGGCGCGTCTCGTCGTCCCAGCGCACCGGTCTTCAGTCGTTGCTCATACCTCTACTCATATATGTCGCAATATAGTCCTTCATGGGGGGGGGGGGTAGGCGCACTTTCTGGCCTCCAGTTTTCAATTTTTATTCTTCTATGCTTTTTTCTATCTTTTCCTCTTCTACTGTGTTGATCTTTTGAAAATTCGCCTATACATGCATAATACTATACGATTTTATATGATTTCACTTAAAATTTTATTTTTTTATGATTTAACCCCGTGTGTCAAGTACTACCACACCGTAATCGTAGTGATTTTGAAGAAAAACCCGATAACGCGATTGGAATAGATTAAAAACGCTTCATCGCTTTGCTTGGATATTCGTCACCTTATTGTGACAATTTGCAATTTTATTTCTTGCGATCGTTTTCCCCCATGTTTTCCGGATTTTTTTTGAAAATATTAAATCTAACTTAGTCAACACTTTATTATAAATTTATTTTCAAATAAAATATATATTATACGCTAAAATGACGACTGCTCTTTAATTATACTTTACTGTTTTATATCGCATTCATTTATTATATAATGATTTATTAATAACGTCTTATTAAAATGAAATTTTTTCTTTCAAATATTATGATTTCAATATGTTTCAAAGATCACGTATCAAAATAGTTCATTCAGTTAGTGCTAAATATCAACATTTTAAAAGAATTTAATTTTTTTAATTTTTATCATTATCAATATATTAATCAATCTTTTCACTCATGAAAGCCTATGCAAAAATTGAGTTCAATAGCTAAATCATGGTTTCTTCAATTAATTTTTTATAAATATTTTTAACGAGAAGAAAACTATTTTTTCGTATTTTCATTTACTAAAATTGTTCAATTTTCCAAATTCAAAGACATATTTCTGCAGAAAATGTCCTTCCTCGCTATTTTTTATCATTATTTTTATGTTATATAAGATAATGGAGAATACTATTGTATTTTCCGAAACTTTTTGTATATACTCGCTGCCCCGATCAATTGTTTCGCGCAAATTCGTCGGCGATCATTTCGTGTATAGCATCTCCTGGATTATACACGGTATTAGTCTTATATTATATATATGGAGAAAGAATCGCAAAGATGAGGAGTCTTATCTAATCGCAGCGTCGGCGTCGTCGCGCGATTCGCCAACACTTGCATATATATATATACACACACATATAGAATAAGGAGGACCTTGATCGTCGCTCGCCGCCGCGTGACCAGCGCTTTTGTATATTAATATATGCTCGAGCCCGACAACTGGAGGGGACGGCGCGGCGCGCGCGAACACTCGCCCCTTCCTCGCGTCCCAGCGTAAAGCTCGCGACGATCGTCTCCGTTGTTCTCGGCGCGTGCGCCTGCGCGGCGATCTTCCACGCGATCTTATTAAATATTTGACGTATAAGTGTACCAATACTCAACGCTCGACGGACGCAATTTTTTACGGATCGATTATGTGGCCAGAATATATTTCGCATTATGTGTATATATATTATATTGCTCTTCGTCTCTGTCTTGACTTTCTATATCTTTTGCGCGTTATCTGCGCGACGATTTCATACTACAGTTGCAGCTTTACGAGAATCCGTGTACGTGACTTTGTTTTTTTTTTTTTTTTTTTTTTTTTGTTGTTGTTATAACGCTACGCAAAATTTTATATTTTACTTTTACACCTTTCAATTCTAATGCAATTCTTTTCGTTCAATGTCTTCGTGCCGTTTACTCGTGTGCTATATATCTGCATTGACGGCAAAACTTCGCTCCTGATTTCCAGTAGATTGATGCAATGGTCATCGACGATCTTGCTCCAATTACAGAGCCGCGAGTGCACGACAGGCGAATTAGTACGAATTAACCCGATATATAATTCAATTTTCTTTCAATATTCTCTAAATAGATTTCGCCACTCGAGCTCTCCCCGCTGATATTACTTCGCGCTTCTTTGTATAAGATTCATATGTATAAACACCGCGCGAAAAACACGCGACGGTGTTTCTTTTTTTTTTTTTTTTTTTTTTTGTTTATTAAAATACACGTGGTCATTTATGCCGTTTTTGCTCTTTTTTTTAATTCTATCCGATTGCGACGTTTACTTCATCACTTGTTATTATATTGTTCAATGCCAATGTGTATTGTATAATATGTAGACCTTAGAATATAAAATCATACATATTTTTTGTCGTGCATAAGCCTGCATGTATGTGTGTATTGTTATTCTTTTTAATTAACCCCCCCCCCTCTTTCTCTCTGTCTCTGCGAGCGTGTATGATTCTATAATTATCAGTTACGCGCATACATTGAAAATTTCATTGTCACCGCGTGCACGTGCACAGGACGTACGAGAGATTTTTATGTAACACTTGATTTATTAAAGTAATACCATGTTTTGCGCTCGGTTCTGTTACGATCGTATATGCGAGCACCGTGACGCACAGACGGATCAGTACGGGGGATTATTTTTATTTTTCGGCGCGCAAAGAACGGATTTGCGAACCAGTCGATAGTCTTACGGGGGATCTGTCGCTCGGTAATTCTTTACGACGTCGAACTGCTGCCCGTGAGCAGTCTCGTAAAAAAAGATGAAAAATCGCGAAAAAACCTAAAAGTAGCCGAAACGAAACGTTTACTCTTTAGTCGTTGTGGCTCGACATAATAATATACGTAGCGTTAATTATTACATAAATACATACATAAGCGCATACAACGCAACAGTGATACGCCAAAGTAATCCAAGTTTATCTCTTATTCAGACGCGTAGCATTTATAAATGCGGACGTATAGGGATGCGCGAGCGTGCACGCGCGCGCAATTATCGTTCACCTTGCGGAACGACATTATACGCGTATGTGTAATACGTATGCGCCTGCCGATGACAACGCGGCGGCTGAAATACAGCGAAAAATATATTGTATTACGAATAAGAAGGAGGGATAAAAATTCCTCCTTTTCTTTTTCTGCTACGGACTGAAAGTTCTCGGCGAGAGGCCTCTGGACGTGAGTCACGCCGGGAATATCGCGCGCGCGATGCTCGCGTGGCGATGATGTTGTAGGCGTGTGCGTCGAAGTTGGCGCGTATGTGCGCAGCGAGTCCCACGGGCGCGCGCGCAATCACCTTCTTAATTCATCTTTTCTCTCTCCCGTACTCGCGCTATAGCAAAGCAATTCCTGCTGAATGTCCGACGATCGTTAATAGACTGTGTATATGTGTAAAAATGTCTATGGATACATAGATATCGATGTAGGTCCGCATGCTCGAGCGGATAAAATAGGACGGGGCGCTCGACATTTTTGTTTCACTCTCGTCTACCGCGAGCTTCACGGTGTGTTTATATATAGATAGAAATTGAGGCATATTCTTCGCGATTTTATATAATTATTTATATAACTTTATACTTTTATATTTATATACTTACATACTTTTATATTTATATAATCGTTTAGGGTCGTTCGCTAAAATTTAGGTCGATTTTACTTCCTAATAATTCCTACTAAGCCGCGTCGAATATAGCCCATGCCGCCGAAAAATATATAGAAAAACAGCTTTATTCTCTTCCTTGGCAAGTGACCGTAGGGAACTTTTATAACCAAGTCTCCGTTATACTCTCCTGGACCTTATATATATAATGTATTCGCTCTGTATTACCTTTTTCGTAAAGGTCCGCTCTAGTCTAGTCCGTCCAATACGCGGTAGCTTTGTCAGATATATATATATATATATATATATATATATATATATATATATATATATATATATATATATATTCATTTATGAGAGAAAGAGAATGGTGGGGAAAGCGGAGGATAGAGTCCGATAGAGGCGGAATGCGAGACAGGAAACCGAGAGAGAGAGAGAGAGAGAGAGAGAGAATGAGAGAGAGATCCCAAGGAGAAAGAGGCAGTGTTGTGCAGGAGGAATAGATAAAGGTGTATTATATATATATAGCGACAAAAAACCACCGTCGACGATGGGGAGGGGGGAGGAGTCCACCTGAGTCATGCTTATATACCC
Source organism: Sycobia sp. Sy_11 (assembly GCA_018907035.1). NCBI lineage: Eukaryota > Metazoa > Arthropoda > Insecta > Hymenoptera > Epichrysomallidae > Sycobia > Sycobia sp. Sy_11. The sequence goes on from JACCIC010000109.1 coordinate 1,049,470, forward strand.
GATTATACCTGTATTGAGAAGCCTTGCGGTTGTCCTGTATTCCCGAGTATATGATGAATATATATATATATATATAGTCGGTGGCGGGTGATGCGCGCAGGTGTCTATTCCATGTAGCGCTGCTCGATGCGCGAGCGCGCGACAGGTGGATTTTTTCGGCGAGACTTTCACCCCGCGCTATGAGCGCGCCGCTGCAGCGATGCATCTTTTTTTCGAGTCGATATTCGTCGCTGTCGCTGCGCGCGGATCTTTCTTGGTGTCAGCTAACAAACTACATCATAAAGTATTGGACGGAAACATTGTATTATGCATGGTCGATTATTTTTCAGGAAAAGCATATTCGTATATAGGTAAATCTCAAGAATTTTTTCAAATTGGACTGATTTAAATACCTTCTCTTCGGTCATACTTATCTAGCATAGCGTAACAAAATACGTGTCAGTCTATTTTTCTACGAACTTGGTGTTAAATCTCTGATTTTAACTAAAATATGAAATGTTTTAAATAATATTATCGTTGTGGGTTGCAAATCTGTTCTAAATATTATTTTATTGAACTAACATCAAATAGGAGCGGCAAAAATGTGTACAAAATTAATTCATTTCAGTATCTTTATATTTCGGGTTTTTGAATTAATAATCTTATACTAGAATAATACAATAATCATTTCCGTAATTAACTTCATTAATTTTCGATTTTTATATGTGTCAATGTATTATCAATTATTTTGTTCCATTTTTGTTGTTGTTTTGGCTGAATGAATAATATTTACAGGGAAAAAGATGCAAACTTTATTAATACAGTTTGACGTCGAAGTAAATTACTATTCAATTATTATCATATATCAACTAATAATTTAGAGATGTTTGGGGCTGTATTTAATTTTTTTTTAATTTAACTACTTATGGAAAAGTAACACTGCTAAATTATAGCCAGTCTCCCCCTCTTTCCCTCTCTTTCGTCAAGAAAATCTATTACGATTAAAGGTAGTATCAAATAATATTGAGTTGTTATTATTATATCTGCATAATAAATCTCTCATTTTTTAGCAAAAATTTTTCGAAATAAATGATTTCTTTTACTTCACTAGAATTCTCCTTTTGGCTTGGATATATTAATAATTCCACAGAGTTCTCTGGCTGCAATGCCTACTATCTTATATTAATGAACTGGCCCTTTCCTCTTTCAAAAATCCAGTGCAGCATGAATATCGCTTGAGAAGAAAAAAAACGTAAAAATATATGCAATCGTATTTTATCTATATTTAAATAAAGTCTGATTCTCTAAAATATACAAGGCAAATGTTTCAAATAATAAATTTAGTAAACATAAAAATTGACAACTAATCCTCTTAATTCAAAAGTATGATAGTTTTGTAAAATGTCGAAAATGAAACTGAGCTTCTGATACGATGGTACTGGATACAGCCATCTGAAATTTTACAATGGTAACATAGTCAATTGATAACAAGTGAATACTTAATTTATTTTTGTAAATGTATAGATCAATCGATATAAATATCAAAAAATATCAATGGGTATAGTATATTCTTAGCTTGAATTTATTTATAATATATTAATTTTCGCAGAGCGTAAAATACTACTTTACGCCTCGTGTCATGATTTCTGCCTCGCGTTTTTTGATCGACGAAGACAACATCGAATGCTAAACAAGCACACAACGACATAAAACAGCCTTTTACCGGTTAGAAACATTATTTTACGTTTAAGTATCTATAAGGATTTTACGAACTGTTTTTAAGTCGTAAAGCACGATTTTACAGACCGTTTATCAAATTTTGACGTACACATTGTCCTTAAAATGCAACAGATGTCCGTAAAGTCGTACTTTACGGATACTCGGTAGGAAAATATGTTCGATTCACGGTCGTAAAACCTTATGATCTCTTGTGTAACGTACAATTTTGGCTAAAATGGCGACTTAACATAAAAACATTGACTTATTGAACGTACTAAAAAAATGAAATGATTGTATTTAATCAATATGTTATAAAAACACATTTACTAATCCTTTAATATGATATAAAAACTGATTGTTATAGATGCTTATTCTGTCCTTTAAACCATAAAAAGAAAACAATTCATTCCTTCACCTTATCGCAGAATATTGTCAAAATCATAATGTCGACAATGCCTTTACGAACCTCGTCGCGAACTTCAGCAAACATATAATAGTACGCGTAAATCTTGAACATACTCCTGATAATACTCACTGCACCTCTTTCGCAACCCCTTCGCAGTCCGACAGGACAGTACAGTAGAGTTCCGAGGAAGCAGAGCTCTAAGCTCCTCTTCCCAAAGTCCCGAGCGTCATCCTTGTTGTTCGAAGCTCGTCACCAACTACGAGCTGCTCGTCTCTATTTCTCTCTCTCACACACACACGCTCTCTCTCTCTCTCTCTCTCTCTCTCTCTCTCTCTCTCTCCCCCTTTCTCCACCTGCGTTCAGATTCAGCCATTTCCAGACGCCGACAATCAATCGCAGGACAAATACGCGGCACTTCGTGACGAAGCGACGAAACCAGCCAGCCACGGTTCGCCCAGCTCATCCTCCTTCTCTATCGGTCTTTATAGAACGTTCACCTAAACAAAATAAATTTTTTTTGGAAAAATTTTACAGCTGTAAGAAACGTTTTATCGTGCAGCACTTTCGATGTGATGAAAAAAAGTGATTATAGGTAACGGCATTAAAATTAAAAATAAGTAATTCGAAAATTTTTACATTTAACGCTGGACATTCGATCTAGAGCATCATTTTATTAAATATTTTATTTAATTGTCAATAGTTTCTTTTCTCTTATATAACATACATTCTTTCATCTCGGGTACAGGGCTTTCGCCCACGGATGAACGGTATATGATATTGATATTGTATATGTAATTGCAGATAGGAACTTTCAGAGGTTTTTAAGAGGTGCGAAAGGTATTCGTGCCATTCGACTTCATTGTTTCACATATGCCACCTATACCTTTATATGTAACTATATATCTAATTTATTTGGCAACTCTGGACTTGAAGTCCGAATAAAGCGCGAATCTCCACTTCAGTTGTAATATCATACAAATGTAACGGTTCGAGGCAAACTTATACTCCTGAATGACCAGTCTGAAATTACAAAACTCCTCTAATTACAATTACCAAATAAAGGACTAATTAGACTATTCATAATGGCATTATTCACATTCTGTACCTTTGTGCGTGTGATTAATTTATTATTTACCTGGAGTTTTAAAATAAAAAAAATCAATATATATTAGTTAAACAGTCCAATTAGCCCGGCGCGCATATCGAAAGCCTGCGCGAAAAATCCGCCTTTGTTTGTGTTCGCGTTGCGTTTCCTCCGCGTAATTGCCCACCTGACAAACTTGCTCCCCGTGTTACCTCTGAGAGGGGAGATTACCCCCTCCCCCAACCCCTCCATTCCCATCCTCCCCGTCTATAACCCTTTAACTGCCTCGGACAAGACGCGCCGATGCTACATTAAGCTCGGGTATAGTGAATCGGCACATTGTCCGTCTTTGAGTACTCGATTACAGTCATTAAGAAAAGCGGTAGCGGAGTGCGGCACACAAAAAAAGGCGACCGCGAGAGGGGAGGGGAGTAGGGTTGGAGAACTGGAAGGAAAAGAAAAAGAGAGCTCCGCTGAGCTCTTGAATAAAACAGGATCACCTAATTATCGACACTTGTCGGACTAATTGTCTCCCCCCCCCTTCCGCTTCGCTATCCGGCTTGGATTAACTTTATCGATGCGATCCGAATAATTCATACGGATTGATAATGATGATGATGCTGATGTTCACTGCCTCTTGATTTTCAGTAAGAGAGAAGAGAGGAGGGGGGAGAGGAAGCGATCAAAATTTTTTGCTGAAACGATTTCGCGAACTCGACCTTATCCCTGGTTTCACACACGTCAAGCATTGATTGGAGAACCGATGCTGAATCTTGAGTGGGATTTAAACGGGAGCAATGGCTGCTTGTTAGGTCGTTTTTGTATTCATCGGTATACATAATATGTAGTTTTTTAAGTAATTATAAATTCTTAGGAGGTATTAGCAATATCTCTATTTATATTACAAATTTTTCCATATTATTTTGTATATAGTAATTTATTTATTCAATCATTCTGATATTTTTCATATGAAGAATAAATTCCACTAATACAATTTTTTAATTTATTCTATTAACTTGTAATACTGTGAATCAATTTAAAAGAATCATTTTTTTACGGTTTACATAATTTCTAACACTGATCTAATTTAAAAACAAAATTTTTAAATAGATTTCAATATTCGTAATTTAAAAAAAACACCATTGGATAGTCTAATGAAGAATTAAATTTTGTTAATTTAAAAATATTATTAAATATTAATAAAAATTATTTGCACTTTAGATGAAACAAGAATAAATATGGAGAAATTATTTAGAGAAATGTTTATTAAATCGATACAATAAATTTTTTGCCGCGTACCATATCAACAAGGTCGAGAAACAGAATTTTCAGAAAAACCTATATATGAAATGTTTTTTTAGTTCCGTTGATACGCTGATCTTTTAGTAAGCTTGTTATTAAAGCAATTTGACACTCATTGGATAATTTTTATCCAAATTAAGCTTTTCATTGTTGCTTGACAATACTACGTACGTATTCTGTTTTGGTTATGTCACTTTCCAAGAAGAGAACAGCTATAGGCTTGTTTCTTCCATGTTTATACCAAAATGAAACGAAAGCAGAAAAAATGCCTCTGTATTGATTGCAGGTAATGAACTTCACTAATAAGTCACGCACCACCCTAGCCTCAAAATCACAATTTTCACGTACTCCGAAGGCTGTGGTGCTTTAAAATAAAGTTCGAAGGTACAATGTGAAAGTTGATTTTTCTGATCACAAACTGATAACTCGAACCTAAACCTGATGTCTGACGAACTAAAAAATCAATGATCATACGTGCATTAAAATATATTTTCCTTTTTCTAACTTGCTAGTTAACCTACTAGCTCTATTTTCTACCTTTTTAAAGCTAGTAAAAATACGAGAAAAAAAACCGAAATCAAGCGTAGCAATCTTATTTAATTTTATTTCGTATATTTTGTAAAAATAGAAAACTTTTTGAAACGATATCAATAATCTATTGATAATCATAGAATTAAATTTTATATTACGTTGTATTTTAAATTTATACGTTGTATTTTAATTAACTTACGTTAAATTTTATATTAACTGATCCGTTCTAAAATATTATTGTTTAAACTTTTTTTTACATTTTTTTTCAGTTAATTATAATAGATATCTTAAGACATTTAATCTAATAGACTGAATATATATGCCACCTTTCACATTTTTGCAGATCCTTCGAACTTTAAACGCAAGTTAAATTTTGTAGATTTCTACAATCACTATATATTAGACTCACTTCAGGCAGTTGCACACCTTTATGTTCAGATTATATATATATATATATATATATATATATATATATATATATATATATATATATATATATACATAGATACAAAGTCAATGTGAAAACTACTGATTCAGTTTTGTAGCGCATAGATGTTTGGATAAATTCTCTTACAAGCCTATATTTTCTCCACGATTGGGGAAGAAGCATTCACACTACAATAAATCGGACTGATCGAATTTATATAAAGGTAATCCGGAAAAAACGGCCAATGGCTTATAGAAGTTCAGCTCATCCTTCGTCAACCATTTCTATTCGATATGACGTTTATTCTCCACAATTATACGACGTTTCTTTTCATTATTCGACTAATCCAACATCCACTCTCATCAGCGTCATGCGAAAGAACAGGCAGACACACGAATAGTGAAGAGTATCTCCGAACATTGCCTCTGGTCCCTTTTTTTAGTTAATCCACAGCTTCTTAAACGTATACCCGCGGACTATGATATCCTGCGTGGAGAGATGCTATACATTCTGCAGGAGTCTCATCAGTGTATACCTATACCGCCGCTGTCGCCTTCTCTTCTCTCAAAACTCGAAGGAGGAGATGGGAGTCGCTCGCGACCTCTGTTTCTGTCTCCCGCTCTCCCACTCTCTCTCTCTCTCTCTCTCTCTCTCTCTCTCTCTCTCTCTCTCTCTCTCTCTCTCTCTCTCTCTCTCTCACTCTCCCCATCGCGTGGTACATTCCGCCAGACCGACGATGCTTCTGCTACCTGCTCATCTCTTTATTTCTATCTGTCTCTTTTGCTTTTGTATACCTGTGCCTCCGCTGTGAACTTACCTAGCGGTAGTGCAGGGCCTGTTCATTGGTTCTGCCTTACTTGTGAAGCTGTATGTATGTTTTGCTCATGCGTTAGAACTGCTTATGTTTGCATATATATGCATATATATATTTGCGCACTGTTATACTGAATGAGAACCTCTACCATATATCTACGCTTCCTAATTTTTTCATTATTTAAGGGCCAAATAATTTACAGTTGAATTGAACAGGTTTACAGTGATTTTGTAGAGTTAGAACAAGTTCATAATGTTCAAATGTGTTTGCATATGGATTAAACGAGTTTTTAAAAAGTTCGAAGAAAGGCGAACTTATTCAAACTCTTTGAGAACTCATTGGATACTTTCTGAAATCTTATTCGAAAACTTATTCGGGCTATCTGAAAATTCACAGAATTTGTTGCGAACTCAGTGAAAGTTCGTTATTACGAACTCATTGAACTCTTGCCGATCGCAGCCGCGGTTTTTCGGAACTCGCTAGAAATTTTCAAGAACTTATTCAGATTAGTGGGGTTGAGATTCTGTCTCTTTGAGAATCTGCATATATGTAATTTGGAATAAAATCAAATGATTTCAATGGACAGATCTTTTTGTGAGAATCCCTTTACTGAAGGATGGAAACCTTGTCTTAATAGAGAGAGAGAGAGAGACAGCATAACGATAGAAATGAAATTTTATAATATTTTTGGGGACAATGTTGATATTTATATTGCTATGAATAGACAAAGTGAAACTTCCGGATATTCTGCAGTTTTAAATCAATATTAAAAATAACTAACGTATAAGTTCATAAAGTAGCCGAATTGTGAATGATACGTTTTTTCATATGCCAAAGACAAAATGCAATGATACCGAGCATTTAGATATACTCTTATATAAGGAGAGAAACATATTTCACAAAGGAAGGATGAGCTACATATAACTCTGATTACCTCTAAAAGAAGTTTTTTGTTTTCATTAGTATTTAATTGGATATCTTGTGAATCAGATAAATTTTGTGGAATTGACAAATTCTACTTTTATTGCAGAAATGGAAAAAAGTAAAAATTTTTCAAGCAAAGGAATTCTAATGAATCCTCATCGTTAAATGTATACTTTTTTGGTTATTATCCTTATGTCCATGTTTCCAAACAAAGTACATATTTCTGGATATATGTTGATTACAATTATTTTTCATCAAATGTTATTCTTTTTATTTTCCATTCAAAACATTAGGTGACTAATATAAAATTAGAGGGGAATACGAATTTGAAATAAAACAGTACTATATCTTGAGACTAAAATGAAATCTGTACTTGGGTCTACATTGATTTTATTGGAGATAATCAGCATTATATTCGCTTAATCCGGGCGAAATCCGAAATCCGTATATTGAGACCTGAAATGGGGCCGTGGTTGTGCAATAGTAGAGTAGTATGTCTTAGTAAGCAAACAGTTTGTGTTGGGTTTATATGTTGTGTCGCTCATTTCTACTTCAGCGCAATGATTAATTTAAAAATTATATGCGATTGCGCTGATAATAATCTACACGAATGCAACTTTATAAAATGGGAAAGGTTGTTCAAAGACAATTCTTATTTAATGCGAGAAAAGTATAGAATTCTGAGGGTATCAATAGAGACAGCTTTACCATCCAATGAATTGCTGCACAATAGTCCTCGTAATCCTTCTTTAAAATTTACCGTGAAATCTCGGATATTCATAGAAATTATTTTGCAACGAAAATACGTAAATTCAATGGTATTGTATTATATTCTAGACCGTTTGTTAGCTTACATGAATTTCCAATTTCGCCACGAGAAGGCATTGCAACGATTTCAGTTTCCAATTCATATCAGAGATTTGCCATAGGCATTCCTTGGAAAAAGACAGGATGGCAGTATCCGCGACAGAGGATTCGAACTATATCGGAAAGAATTCGCGCATCTCAATACATTGCTCTCTCTCTCTCTCTCTCTCTCTCTCTCTCTCTCTCTCTCTCTATATATATATATATATATATATATATATATATATATATATATAATGATCCGGGACGCAGGAGAAAATCGGAATCGCGGCTCCATCGCACTACGTAAGGTGCTACAGTGCGCGTCCCCGCTGGTTAAAGTGATAAAAAAGGCGCAAAAAATCATCCAAAGAGCCTCTATATATATATATATATATATATATATATATATATATATATATGTAACGGGACGACGGTACAAAAGGTGCCGCGGGTATAGAGGGAGAAGAGTTGGTCTCGATGGATATATATATATATATATATATATATATATATATATATATACACTTTTTTTTTCATAACGTCACAGCAGAGGATCCGGAGAACATCAGCGTCAGTCGCGGACGCTAGCGCGTTGTGCTCGTGCGCGTGTTATATATATACACACGCGAGGGAAAAGTACGTCAGACAAGAAAGCGTTTGGGCAAACCGTTCGCATCTCTCTCTCTCTCTCTCTCTCTCTCTCTCTTCTCTCTCTTTGTATACTCGCGCGATAATTCCGTATAACGGTAAATTGATGGTTTTGCGGCTGCACACATCCCGCTGGACGCATATTTTGAGCGGTGGACACGCACGTCCGCGACGTTTGGTTTAAAGATACATTACGTTAAAAATTTAACGCGTAACGATACGTCAGTCGATGATGTCCAAATGCGTTTTTAGGATCAAGTTTTGAAAATCCTTAAAAATAACAATCTTACAGGCGTGAGGCAGATAAAACTCAATTTTTATTAATTACATCCCCGCAAATTGTTTTCTATGCATCAGAATAGGTAACTAACTGTTAGTTATGCATGTATATCTGTGCACATTTGTTTTGTCGTAAATACGAAAATTGTATTATCACAAGTACCATTGTTTATATATTTTAATGCTTACATTTTGTTGTCTTAGGACAAAAAAATATTAATAATAACATTAGAGACCTCCATTAGAGTCCTCCACTTTTTGAACTACGTTTCGCCCGGGTGTCGTTCGACAATCAAAAAGAAGAATGAGAACCGTTTCTGCGCAGTGGTTCTCCCGTTCTCTTTGACTATATTCTCGGTGTGGGTTGCCTCGAATGGTCGCCCCTCTCTCTTGCTTTCTCTCTCTCTCTCTCTCTCTCTCTCTCTCTCTCTCTCTCTCTCTCTCTCTCGTATTTCTCTCGTTCTCTCAAGGCCGCGCTGTGCTCCTCGGATCCTCTGAACAGTCTCAACTCAACGCTCGCGCCTCCTCTCTCTTCTCGTCTTATCTCTGTCTCTCTCGCACGTGCGCGTGCGCGCCCGTTCCCTTTTTTTGCTTTCGCCTTCTCCCTATATATATATATATATATATATATATATATATATACACATATTCTACTCGCTCGCACCTTGACTGTCGAGGGATCGTGAAGGTGTGTAGATATATACGTGCGCGCCCGCTCGGCGACAAGGAGAGCCGCCGTGGGAGAAGTCGAAAATTTTTTCGTACGGGAACGATATATCCATATCCTTGACCCGTCGCGAGCGAGATTTTTATTTTTTAAATACAAGTGCTATGTTGGTCTAAATATGGAAGTTGTTATTGTACACACTGACTGTAAAAGGGGGGGGGGCATTCGCGGAGCTACGGGAGCCTTTTTCGTTGTTGTAAAACGTGTAAACATTGTAAACGATGAGGAGTCGTAAGTACTCGTCTGTGTAGAAAAACTGATCGGTTTACATGGGATTTTTTTTTTTTTTTTTAACAGCGGATTGAATTGCACAGGTCGAATCCCCTTGGACACCCCGCCACTCAATTCCAGAATTACTAGTGTATACTTTTTCGGTTGATTTAGGTGCACGGGATAGACGAATCGGAGGCCCAAATAGTCGAATCACCTCTGCTTTTCGAGAGATCCTAATTGAAAGTGCTAAAATCGTTTTTAGCATGGTTTAGATTCGCTCGAGGTTGTCTAGATTAAATTCCAACGCATTTTATACAATATAACCATCTTTGGTTTCTACGTGCGTTGTTTTTGGCACTGAAAAACTTTAATATGGGGTTTTTTTTGGGAAAGATCAAAATCAAGAATTCAGATGATTTTAGTAATTTTTTTGCCTAAAAATTTTATTAGTATTTAGATTAAGATATCTCGAAAACGGGAGCCAATTCGACAATTTGGATCTCGTATACGTAGTCAACCCACATCAAACCGTAGGAAAACAAAACTCTGGGTCCGACATCCCACTGCATTTTGTCGAGCTGCGTTACATAATCACCATTTGAAGAAGTCACGCATATCTTTTTGAGTAAAAATACAGTTATAAGGAATGTGGCAGACATAAAAAAGGTGTTCTGCTATAGAGAATAACTCATTATTCGAAACCTAAAGTCTGGCGCTAATCATTCAATACTGACGCCAATATAATCTGTAATTGCAAATTACGAATTTTCCAGCAATTAATGCATGTTAAAAGTTTTTGTTCTTTACCTATGATATACCTTCTTTTTTTGTTAAAAATAAATTACATTAATATATCGATCGATGCAAGTAAAAATTTATAGCGTTCAGTTGATCCGTTCAGATATCGTGTATGAGACGTACGATGGCTCGATCGCTAGAACGAAGGATTAGTAACTTGGTGATCCGAGTTCAAATCCCGATCTCGGCCGATTGACGCAAGCATCGCTGTAATAATTTACATGTGCTTTGTTAACAAATACATCGTAGACCTGCGTCGCTGATTAGCACCGGTCTTTGGAAGCATAAATGGAGCAACGTTAAATAACATAAAAAAAAAGATATCGTGTATGCCGATTGAGAAAATGTCTTCGAACAACCAAATCCGTTGGTTTCTTTCAGCTACTTTTAGCACGTATAATTTATTATATTGTTATGAGTTTTTTCCTTCGTTTACATGCACTTCTTCACATTGCTCCATTTTAGTTCAAATTTTTATACGATATTTTTAATTCTATTTACATATCTAGAAAATCAAACAACCATTTTTTGGAAAATTGCAACCTCTTGAATTGAATACAGTTTTCTGTATTTACACAGAACATTAGTGCATTATTATAGTATGACAATGCAAAAAATAGAATGTTTTATTACATATTCAAAATTTAAAGCATAATTTTATAGACACGAGATTTTTAAATACATATTCACATAAATTACTGTATTTGAATCTTCCAACGGAACACCGAGGAGAATCTTTTTTCGTTTTTGAAAATTCTAATTCAATGAACATCTCAATAAAATTGGTTTTTCTTATCTCAAACGATTTTACAATCGCATTTTTTTTATTGTCTGTTTAGATTCTTTTATAATGAAAAGCTTAGCAAAAGGAGTGGTGAGTGTAACAAGTATGCGCGGCTTTCGCGTGAGATTTTTTACAAGCTCACGCTTGAATTTCTAAAAGAAACGAAAGGCATAACGTAGAGCATAGATTCTGCACTCGGTAATCAACTACCGTTTTAGAATGTAACCTAATATTCCGACCACTAGCATAATTATATGATCAAAAACTATTTTTGTTTAGAAATTCTCGGCATCAATTCTAAAAGAATTAAAAATATTTTTTAAATAGTATACCAATGTATACGTCTTATTTCATGGTTGAAAACTAATCACTAATCTAATGAAATTTGTGCCAAAAAGAGAATCTCTCGTTTGATGACGATACTTGATGGATAATTATTTTCAAGATTTAGTTGCAAAATCTTTAAAACAGTATATGCATGCATGTGCTAATTGTTTTGATTAATTGTAATTAAAAGTAAAATTGTAGTGTTTTTTTTGTTGTATTTTTTTCATATTTTTTAAAGATGCAATATTAAAATTTTATTATGTCATATATAATGTTTTTTAAATAATTTTTTCTTCTTTTTGTTACAGGTAAGCAATTGATTGTACCACTGTATTTGATTTAGTGTAACGGTGAGTTCAGAAAATATTGTTTTAATTATTAAGTCACCTCTGTCATTCCCAGGCTCAGACTTTTTAAGGACATTTTTTTGAAAATAAGAGTTTGAAAGATGAGTAGCCACTATATGTATGCACATATTTATATTTAAAAATTTTGACGTATGGGTCTTAAGACTTTAATAAACAATGCTTAATCAATATCGCTCTTTCTATAATTGCCTTCTTTAAATTTACAAAGGTTTACACTCTTTAACTTTTATTTCTAAAATTTTAGTATCATATTACCAATAAAAATAGCGAGTTTACCTTTGCATTTGTGGTAACCTATATATGCACATGATTTGTTAGGCTCATTTTATTGATCACATTCATTGCAAGTATTCAAAATTAAATTCGAGATTTATCCAGAAACTCGTTGTTTCGTTAAAATGGAATCGAACAATATATTAATTGAATATGTCGTGAAAAATGTTGATTTTTCACAAAATTGACATAAATATTAGAATTATTTCACTCTTATTTAATTGGGAATGGACTGTTTCTTTTTGTCCGTGGACCGTTGATTTGAAAAAGAGCCCGTTCTGAGGTAAAATATATTTAGGTTTTTCTTTTTGTTATTTATGTATTTAAAATGTATATTTAAATATATTTCACCTATACGTCGCCATAGAATTCTTCCAAACTATCCTATTCACCCTATTAATCGTTCTTGCCTCACCAATTATTAAGAAAAGATAAATTCATTGCAAAGTTTACCAAACATTTTCGCTAATCGACTAATTTTGCTCGGTTTTAATAAATCGCAAAACTTTCTTATTTTCCTTTCGCACTGATTCAGAATATCTTCCAAAGAATACATCATAAAGTATTTTGCTGAGAAAA